>PVIW01000374.1:0-535937 GCA_004026585.1 Noctilio leporinus | reverse complement strand
CAACATGGATGGAACTGGAGAGTATTATGCTTAGTGAAATAAGCCAGTCAGTGAAGGACAAATATCATATGATCTCACCCATTACAGGACAATAATGAACAAAACTAACAACAAGCAAAACAGAACCAAATATATGAATACAGTGAATAGGCCTTCAGTGGTCAGGGGGAAAGAGGTTGGGGGGAGGGGGGAGGCAGAAGCAAGAAAGGGGAGCAGCTTAGACAAGAACCTAGTATAAAGGAACCATGGACATGGACAACAAGTGTGATTGACTTTGGGGGGAATGGGTGGGTGGGGAGGGGGACAGAGGGGAGCAAAAAGGGGATGGATGTAATACAACAACAATAAAATTAAAAAAAAAAAAAAAAAAAAAAAAAAAAAAAAAAAAAAAAAAAAAAGAATTTACGTTCACCTGGCTGGTGTGTCTCAGTGGATTGAGCACCAGCCTGTGAACCAAAAGGTTGCTGGTTTGATTCCCAGTTGGGGCACATGCATGGGTTGTAGGCCAGGTCCCCAGTTTGGGGGGGGGGGCATGAAACATGGCTGATTGGTGTATCTTTTGCACATTGCTATTTTTCTCCCTCTCTTCCCCTTTTTCTCTAGAAATCAATCAATCAATAAAATCTTTAAAAATGTTTTCTCTTGTAATATTAAGGTTTAGTCATCTTTTTTTCTGACATGAAGTTCTTAATTTACTTTTTTAAGTGAATTCCATAATGTGAAAATAAAGGTGTGTTTTATCCAACTTTGTGATCTCTGAGTCATTCCACTGTATGAAAAAAGCAGAGCATCAAGAGGATAATTTTGTCAAGAAATTCTCATTTGGTAATCACATGAATAAGGGAATGATTTGCAAGTATTTATTTAAGATGCATTTACAGAATTTAAATGTTCTAAGTGAGTGTCTCTACTCAAACAGTAGTTTTCAATGGTTTACATTTAAACTATTCCAATTCACTATAGCTACATGTTCAATGTCCTTGGTTATACAACTCTTCCAGGATATAATTTGGAGGTGGGCTGAATTATGTATTTTTGAAAATAAAAATCTTTCAAATTTTGGAAAACCACTGAAGTATTCTTGTGTTATAGAAACAAAAATTTCCATGCCTCAGAGAGAAACACAATGAATGGTGCTTCTTTAAGGATACATGGACCATGGTCAGATGTCCTATGGGAATGGCTGAAATCTGATGGAACTGTCAAATTGACACAGGAATGGGTCTGTTGATATTAGCCTGGCTAATCATTTTGCTAATTGGGCCGCCAGTTGCTCCACAGTGCAAAGTCAGATCAGTTTTCACTTTAACTACTCACACAGATGATGTTTGACTCAAATGTATTACTTTATATCAACACACGGAATGGCTGTAAAAATAATACCATATGTGCTGCTGCTTCTTTTTAATAAGTGTCTTCCTCAATTTTCCCTGTTATAATAGAGATTTTTAGCACGGAAAAAAAATGAAAGGTTATTTAAAGGATATCAGTTGAAAAATGCACCCCTAAGGTTCTGGGAATAAATCCTATCACCATCTCCTCCCTGCATTTGTCTGCTGCTCGTTCATTCAAATGGACTGACCTTTGATTTCCTGTCTAAGAAGCAATGTGGCTTCATCTCAAAAATACGTGCACATTTTTAAGTAAGTTAATTCCACTTCTCCTTTTCTAGAGATTTATGAATTAGATGCTTATAGATATTTTCATGTAGTCAATGAAATCCTGGATTATTTTGAATGTGCTCAAATAAGCACAGTGTCCAAACAAAAACACTTACTAGCTGGTGGTTTTGACCCATTTCGTTCATTTATTCATGGTTTTCATCTTCAAAGTTACAAAAAGAAAAGGACTGTTAAGTTCTCAGCACAGAGGTGGGTGAGTAACTAAAGCCAGTATGATGTGTCCCAGATGCAGCAGGTACCATCTCAAAGCAGGAGATTTTGTAGCAGAAATTTTTGATTGTCACGAAAACAATCAGAACTACTGAACGTATTTCAGATCAATTGCACTGTGATAGCACCCAAACTGGTAGGTTTTGCTTTCAAGACAAGAAGCCTTAAGGCTAGAAACAAGATTTTACTAATGCTCACAAGATTATTAAAAGAAGATAATCCTTTAAAAAAAAAAGAAAAAGGAATTAAAAAAAAAGGAATTCTTGGGTGATAAAATGAATTACTGCATTTGCTGTCTTGGTAACTTATTATTCCTTGGGAATAAACCTACTTTTAAAGTACATATGCTTAAAGTATTATTTAAAATATTTAGTCTTTTTGGTTAATTGAGGTATCTATCATAGTAGACAGAATAGGATTTAAATTAACAATCAAAATTCCTGCCATGACGATCTATTTACTGGGAGTATGGAAAATAAAACTATTTATACCTCATCTTTATTTTTCCTAGTTACCGTCTACTGAAAGTGCAAATGGAGAGTACATAATTCGTGGGGGAAGCGAATCTTGCTACAGCCATACATCTTGGCCCTGTGGAAATTATATATATAATTATGTTTTCAGGAAGTTGACTTTGAATATGTGCATTGGCTTTAAGGGGATACTATAGCAAATTGTTGTACTTGTTTCTTTAATAAGAAAATGGAATACACACAAACACAAACACACACACACACACGCACCCTGTCTATATCTTAATGCACTTGTATCTTCCCTAAACCTACTGTTTAAATTTTGCCCTCCAATCTTCTCAAAGTTGGCTTTTTCTTGTCCTCCAGAAATCAGGCCAAATATCTCTTCAAAATAGCTTCCCTGAAGATAAACACAAGTGGCCCCCTTCAATTTTTCCTTTTCCCATCATGTTGCTCCTTGTCCTCTCCCATTTGCCACCAACCCAGCTTGCTTATCTTTATTTTCAGGTGCCACGGATACATTTAAATGAGAAGCTCCATGAGAACAGAGCCTTTGTTGTATGTAGCTGCTCTTCCTGGCTTTCCAGAACACTATTATTGATGAATAAAGTTATTTCCAAATAAAGACCAGTTCTGTGTGTTTGCCTGTCCCTCAACGTTAAGTGACAACTGTACACGTGATATACTTAGATAAAAGTGCATCTATAGTATGTATATAAGTAGATCAAACCATGTATGATTTTGTTCCAAGGTACACAGCAAAAGTCAGTAGCACATCATCAATGACTCTGGTTGCATATCAGTTGAAAAAGAAGAAAAATTTGTTTTTAGCACCTAATTCAAATGGGGGGGGGCACTGTGCTGCGAATACTTATTATAATTCGGTTGAAACTGATCTGATGTGGATTTAAGGTGCATTAGAGGTGTTTGGAATTGAAGACGAGGGTCTGTAAAGTCCATGTATTATTCCAGCCTTCCTTGCTGGCCTGGAATCAGTTGTGATTGCTCCATGACCCTCCTTTGGGAAAGGAGACTTACTCCAAGTGGGAGTGTGCCGGCACGTGATTGTTCAGCTGTATATCAACGGGTGTGGGTTCAGCAGAGGTCTCTGCCATTTTGCATTCAATCCTCCAGAAAATCACCACCCAAATATCCTACAACAGGGATCAGACTTCGGTTTAAGTGCTGCTCCCCTCACATACTTGTGTTCTAGTCATTTAGAAAAGTGTGATTAAAAACCATTATGTGCCCTAACAGATGTGACCTTAAAGAGTCTACTAAGGTTAAAAAAAAAAAAAAAGGTGCAAAGCAATAGTGGTTAGACTAACACCAGGAAAGTATTATAGGAGCTGAACCACATTGAATAACTTCTCATTGATTACTACCTTCTGTTTCAAGAAAAATACCACGGTGTTTAAGAAGGAGCTGCAGCATTCCTAAATCAGCCTCCTTTCCCCGTCTCTCTCTGCTCTCTTGCTTCTAATGAGAAAGAAATTAAACATAGGTGGTTCCTGAATTTTAAATGCTCTTCCCTGAAAAGGATGATTGGATTGTTACCATCTTCATTTGCTCTCCTCGGAGATAATTTAACCCATGTGGAAAGAACATACAAAACTAAACAAAACCATGGAAACCATTGAGAAAATGAGATTCCCCTGTTTGAAAATCTCTCTTGTAAATATTACGGCATGTTCAGCGATCTTGGAGAAATAGGTTAGCCACCTTTTATCCAGCTCCTGTTAGCTGGCAGTCTTGCTAATTTCCCTGAGTTCTGAAGAGCATCTGAATGTGTTTGGTGTTTAGTACAACTTTCTACGTTTTGTTCACAAATGTGCTGCTCACGAGGTACAAATGGTAGAATAGAAGTTGTCCTTAAAATGAGAATTCTTTCCTGAAAGTGACAGTATCTCCTATGTGTAAGGATGTATAGATTATTCTGCTCTTTCTCTATGCTAGTTTCCTTGTCCTACTTGTGAACTTGGACTCGGTAATGTTGGTACACAATATAATACATTTGCTTGAAAAAGTCTATCAGCAATGTGTGTGTGTGTGTGTGTGTGTGTGTGTGTGTGTGTTTTACTAATATATATATATTAGCTTTTTTGGCCTCAACTATAAGCCTCAATTGTGTGCTTTTAATGTTGATTTTATCTTCTTTTTATTAATTCATAGGATTTATATTAAGTTTAAGCAATAGGGCAATAAAATAAAGCTGCTGCACATTTTTTAAAAAGTAGCTTTGAATCTCATGTGTTATAAAGAATGAAACTTAGGACAAAGGAACCCTAAACAAGTAGGTCTTTATAAACAGTAAAATATATTGTTAAGTTATAAGTACTTTTGAGATATTATCAAGAAGATATTTTTAAAATCAAATTGACTAAGGTAGAAGTTTTTCAATGGTCTTCAACATATCCTGTGTAAAAAGGTGGAGGTAAAAATATCAGGAGTACAATTCACTCTTGCAAATTTGAATAAAGTCAGCCTCCATCAACCAAGTTGCCTATACTTCCATTAGAAGCCAGTTTAAAAATTACTTTCAAGCTTGCAAAATAATAGCCTGTTACTGTGGGTAATTATAATGACATGTTAAGTACTTTTAATTATTGAAATAGTACGTGTCCTGTGGGTATAAATCAGGGACCTGTGGAAAAGCATTGTTTATCCCTGTGTCAGAAGAAGACTATCAGAGGACAGAAGGTGGGGTTGAAACAAAGACACGACATCATCAAGCAAACCCAAATTACCTCAGTTCTTCGGTTGAACTGAGAACGTGTCATCTCTCAGACAGGAAACAGAAACTTAGCCCTTAGGACAGAACCTAGGTGATGTCTTGGAAACAGGAAGCTAAAAACAGGAACCAACAGGTTCAAGACCATACCTCCCATCAGAGTTCTGTGTCCACAATCACACCCCACCAGGGCTCTAGTAAAATCTAGCAAGAACAAAAAGAAGTCAGCAGTTAGTCGTAGCTCATAAAAATGGGGGTAGTTAGCATAACTCACTTGCATGCAGAATGAGGATTGATTTTGGTGTATATGGTGACACGTAAGGGCTTATGAAACTGAAGAGTAGGTTTGGCATGGGTCAGGAAAGACAGCAAGGCTCAGAGTAACTTCTTTTAGAGTCCAGAAATATTGGTGCAAAGATAGGACTGAGGGAAGGCACTATAAAGTTCCCAGGCACTATTTTTAACCCAGCTTGACAGGAATTCATTCTCAGAATTCTACTTACAGGAACTCACTCTTTACCTATGAAGTTTTTATTTCCTATCTAAGAGACTTGCTAGTCCTCTCAAGATCTAAAATGTTGCTTAGTAAAATAATTCACTTAGGCTTTTTGCAATGGGAAGGGGAGAAGAGATTTTGGCAGGGAAATGGAAAATTAGAGGAAGAGAATGTGGTGATAAGATTGCAGTCGACAATGTCTTTGTCTGAAAACTACCACATTGGCCTCCATAAGCCATGTCCTTTATCCAATCCTCAGATTCCTTAGGTGAGAAATAGAAATCATGATAATGACTCAGAGAACAAGTGACAAGATCACATCAGATGGTGTCTTGAAAGGCCCAAATGAAATTCCTGGAACATAGTAGACTACAAGCCTTGTGTTTCGTTTCGTAAAGTCCCTTTAGAAAACTAACCATCTGTCCCAACTGAAACGAAGGAAGAGAATTTTTAGTATTATCCTCTCATTATCTAGTTTGGTTATAATTTAAACAGGAATAGGCAATAGCATGGGCCCAAAGAATGGAAATGTGACACCATGAATGTGTGTGCTCGTGAGACTAAGAAGAATGAAGAAGGCAAGAAGAAAATGACCCAAATCAACTCAAGACAGCCTGGCCTCCCTCCCTGCCTATCCAACAGAAAGTTCTCAGTTTCTGCAGAAGTTTATGGCTCTGTATTTTTATACTCCCAAACTCCTACAAGGAATGGGTAAGCGCTACAGTAGATGAGTTCATACCAAGTACCTTCAGCAATAAGGTGTAGTTCATAGCAATAGAATACTCTTTATACATATCTCTAGACTAGGAGAAAGAGAGGGAGAGGGGAAAACATATGATCTAGTTCTCTGAGTGGAAGCTTGATCAAAATTTCCCATGAACTGTTACATAAAGCATAGTACTGAAAGGTGGTAAAAGGTTAGAAATGCATGCATCTCTGCTCCACCCCAGCCCAGTAAATTTCAGCTGCAGACTGTAAGAGAGTACTACTTTATACGTGGAGAATACCCTTTGCCTAAAGACAACTACATTACAGGAATATCTGATGTTTTCTTTTCTCTTTAATAACTATAAGAGATCTTAAAAACTTTCTATTAATGGGTTTTCTCCTATTCTGTTTTAGAACAGTCACCAAGTAATATATTTTAACGACAGATGTTAGTAAGTTTGATTTTAAACAAAGACGATTGAACAAATATTAGGGTCTGTGTAAAAAGGTTTTTAGAATATTCATGAATTCCGACCTCACGCATTTTTCAACAGTAACACTTTTGTATTTAAGCCAATTTTAGCACCTGTAGAGTAATCACTAATCCCTATAATAATGAGGACTTGTTTAAAAAATTATACATACATTTTTACAACTTTTATAAAATTATTGACAATGTCTCAATTCACATTTTGACATCATTACCCATATACTCGTAGATGCAAGGCATAGGCTAGTAGAGATGCAGAGAACTCTACATTATAATTCAAAACTTAGTTTCTTGTCTTTTTAAAACTATATACATTGGTCTGTCTTTCCTCTAACAGTGAGAATACTTATATATGATATGCCAATTATTCTCATGTACAGCTTCAATTATATCAGCCTTGGTAGATGCAGGCGGTATGAGTACACATAGACCATGTGGCAGATAACTAACAATTCACAGGCATAAATATATTTTTGCTGTTCTCAGTTTTGCTTCATTGCATTTTAGTTGAATGGAAGACTGCACACACCACCCCCCACACACAAACAACAGATGTAAAATTGTTCTTCAGAAGCAGATTTCATCTAATTAAAAGAGCTTTCATTATTTTAGAATATTTTGCACTGACAAAAGAGGCATGCAATGACTAAACTTTAAAAGAATTCCTTATAGTTAGAATTCAAGTGTCATCACAGTCCCTCCCTTTATATTGCAACATTTAAGTGTTATGAATAAATACAAGCTCAGGTCTCTTTGCATATTGAATAGAGTAAGTACTGCTTGGAGATACTTTATTGAATAACTGTTTAAAATAATCTGTTGTAAATGAAAATATATAGCAGCCATGAAGGGTTCAAATATGGGGACTTACATTATTTTATTCTTTAAATGAAGAAATACATTGAGCTCATTATAGTTTTTCATGTATTTTGATGTAACAAACGGCTACATACAATATAATGGGAAACCAAGCTAATTTCCCATCAGTTGCACTGTCAAAGATTGTCCTACTGTAATATTTTGGTTGGGGGCATAAGGACTTTTTCCTAGCAGAACACTGCCATAGAGCTATGCAGCTCTGACATGGTCATTCATTTCTGTCTCAGGATCTAGGTACATTTTAATAGATGGGATGAGAGAGAAAGGGCTGTTTTGTCTCTCAAGGAATTGCTAAACCAGATGTTGGAAAGGGAGGAGAGATTTTCAAATTTTTAGCTGCAAAGCACTGCCCAACGAATTAGAAACCAACAGCCTATATCAGTAACAATGCCTCCAGCCCGAGAATTGGAGGCCTTCTGGGTCCAGCTCTGGCCACTTCTTCCCTGGTCCCTGAGGTGACTTTTCAGGTCACTGGTGATTGTATATTTGTGGAGGGTTTGTGCAAGAAGGTTGCAGCTCCCCATCTGCGCCCCAGATCAAAGGCGTCCTTCTCCCACGCCCCTCACCCAAACAGGGGTCAGTGCAGGGAAACCTCACTCAGGGGAAGCCTTTCAAAGGTGAATTGCAGATTTTAGCACCGTTAAAAATTTAAAAAGAATCTCGTCTGTACAATCACTAACATTAAAACATAACAATACTGTGATATTATAATTAGTTTTCCTACATTATGTTTTCTCTCTGGTTCCTTAGAATAAAACAGGACCTTATTGGATTTCACAGGCATGTTTTAAGAGGCCCTACATTTTATCTCAGTGGGCAAAAACTTTTATATGAATTATTTACAGAAAAAATGATGGCTACAAAGATAAAGCTTGTTTTCAGCACAGAAATAAAGGTATTTGAGTGAGGTTTGCCTGTTTGGGAGTTACGTGGCCTTTCCTGCACTTCAAACTTTTTCTGATTATGTTATCCTCAGAAGATTTATACTAAGAGCAGAAAACAAGCTATACTAAGAGAGCTTGAACCCCAAATTTCTGGTCTTCGAAGATGGGGAGCCATTGGAACTTTCACAGTACTCCAATAGAGGGCAGTGGAATTCCACAGATTAATTGGATGGCTGTGCTGAAAAACAGATTCTCAGAAGGTAAATCTCTGAAGAGAAATCTGTCTTAGCACAGCTACCCCAGGAAAAGAGGAATTATTACATTTAATTAAACCGTATTGACACCATATGCAGCTCCACCTCTACTTTTTGGACTCAATAATGATTTTTTTTTTTTTTTTTAAATCACAGACTAGTAAGGGCAATAGTACTGTAGAGTCTGTGACTTAACCCCTAAATATTAATCTTCTAAAAATCACACTTTGACAAAAAGCTAGTTAACCAACAGGAGCCTTTCAAATGAGACCATTTATGTTCATTATCTCTGTAGCGAAAAGAAATGTCACTGGACTGTTTTTGAATAATATTATTCTTTAATGAAAATTTGCATTTCTTGGTATAATTTTTAAAACAACTTTCGAAGTCAGAAAAGCTCTAACTATTTTTGCCAATAAAGTACACGCAAAACTTTGAATGTTTAAGCTCGTCCAAATAGAGGAAGAAGTATTTTTTTCATGGCTGATTGTCCCAACACCTTAAAGTCTTTGATATCTGAAAAAAAAGCACCTATTATAGTTGAAAATAAGAGCTTTTAGTCATGATTTGAACATCTATGAAAATTTAGCTGAATTCAACTTTTTAAAAAAATGTTAAATACCAAAAATATATACATATAATATATATGTTATATATTATATATATATGATTTAAGAAGCATTTAAATACGTTCTCTTCTTTACTCCCTTTATGGGTCAGAGCACTTTTCTAATGTCTCTTTTAAATTTGTTTTTAAATTGAGTTTTTACTTTATGCTGTTTTAAAAACACTTGAGGTGGAAATACATATTACCTTCACATTTCAATCTGTTCTAGAATTGACACCTCAAATCTTGACTATCTTACTTTCTACTTAAATTTTTTCTGTTCATAATTTTTAATATTATAGCATTAAAATACCTATTTTTAATGATAAAATAAATATTTATAAAATATAGATATCAATTTAATATGACTGATACATTTACCTCCCAGAGATATACCCTCAGACTAATCATTTTTTTCCTTTTTCATATATCTGCACATGAAATATTCATACATTTCATGTATGGTGACATATATTTTTACATATCACAATATATATTTCATATATATATACACACAAATATAGTTAACATTAGATGATATCAGGTATAACATTTTGTGATTTGCCTGCTTTACTTAATGTTATGCTTTAAAAACTTTCTCAGGCCTTTGGTTTATTCCTACATAATTGTAAATAGCTATGAACTATCACATTATGTGGACTTACTATATAATTCATGTACTTTTCCTGGTAGGTCACTGATTCATCTGACACTTTGATAGTCCAGTAATTGAAAATTGATTCCAAATCCTGAGGATTCTATGATAGCAATTCCAAATCTTTTGATTTGAGAGTTGTATCTTTTAAAGTAGATTGATCACTAGTCTAAATAAATAATTACTGCAATAAAGAAGCCATAAAAGATGAAGAATATTAATTATGTTTTTAGGGATAAGATAAATATTTTGATAACTATATCTTAGTAACACCAATAAAGAAAAGTTTACATCTCTCACTTTATATAACTGTTTCTTGTAGATAAATGCTTTTGTGCATAATAAAATTATCTTGATCCTTTGATTAAGATAAAATGATTACTATTTTAATCAATATTCACGCACCCAGAAGTGTTTGCAGATATTTCTTCCAGCAGCAGCACAAAAACTCAAAAGATAAATTAGATTCAGAATCATACTTTCAGTAGCTAAATTTGAATATTAGATATAAAATACTTTCAAATATTACAAAGCTGTGGGAAACCAATATTGAGGTAAAGTTTTTTGGGGGGGAAATTCCTGTTTCTGACCCTACTCTGTTCTCTAGAAATCCTAGTTTTCAAGCAGCTGAATGTTGATTCATATTATTATATCAAAACAGAACTTTTGAATGGCTAATAAAATAGATGTGTATTTGACAGCACGTGTCACACATAGAATTCAGAATTCATTTTAAACTGTAGCTTCCCTTACAAATGTTTGAGACTTAGTTAATCTAGGTACATATTTATATAAATACCTATCTCTCTCTGTTTCCCATACCTTGCATTTTTAAAGGCCTTTTATGATTTTTGGAGTGGTTAGAGAATATTAGGGCATTAGTGCTCTAACATTATATGTGAGAAAACTTAGAATTGCTGAAATAAGAACTGAATTCTGTTTTTTGATTCATACACAAATACTCTTTCTACCTTCACATGATAATATGTTCCTTTAATCTACTGAGGTCTTTTCATATGTTTAAGTGATTCTAGAAATTATATTTAATATATAAGCAAATCATATACAAGTATAATATATATACACATGTACACATATATGTAAATATAAAGAAACAGGATACAAGGAGAGTATATAGTGTATACACATGAAAACACCTACCTGTATTATACTATTTTCAGCTCATAGTTAATCAAAGAAAAAATAAATAGCAACTTTAAGAATCCTACATTTCTTTGCACGCTGGCCTGTGGATTTTTTTTTAAACAAAGAAACATTTTCAGCCCTCATCATAGCTCTGAGAAAATGAAAGCGCTCCCGCATATTTGAATTTCACAGGTTTTGTGTTTCACACTGGGAATCAGACTTTCACAGTTTTTTAACTACCTTAAAACCTTGTTAACTTTCAGCTGAAATTGCTGTTTAACAATGTTATGTTCTTGTGGGAATACAGGATCTTTCAGAAAGCAGTTTGGAGAAACTCAATTCCCAGAGCAATCTAAGTTTAAAACTGGGTGGGAACGGGGCTCGTTGGTTGCAGGAACTTGGACTTGAAGAGCGATCTGTGTTTAGAGACAAACAGTGGAATGGAACAAAACTGAGTTTTCACCCACCCCTCCGCACTAAGAAAAATAAAATAAGAATTTGTCCGTGTATGAGAATGCTTTTCGGCTTGTCACTGGCAGGGTCCAGCTCCTTTGCTGCTGATCCTGGGGGGTACCAGCTGTTTGTAATGGTGGCTCTCAGCTTCTGTCCCCGAGCAAGGGCGGCAGCTTGCTGGTGACTCCTGGACGGCCCACGCTCCCTCTCCATCTGCTCCCTGGCATGTACCCCAGTGACAGCCTACAGGGGAGGGCAGGGGCCTGAGATAGAGTCGGCCTGCAGCTGGGAGCTAAGTTATAGTGTTGAAGGCTTTAATTCTTAAGTGAAAATGAAAAGCCAAGCTGGGAACCACCTGAGGGTTTCAACAGTCAATAGGGAAGGAAAGAGCTCAGGATGTTGCTCTTTGAAGTCCAACAAGGGGAAGAACAGAAATAGTGAATGAAGCCTGGGTAGGGATCTGAACAAGTAAGGGTTTGCGATCAGGGATGTCGATCCCAAGGCTGAAATATTCGAGGCTCTAAGGACGTTGCTGACAGATTTGGGAAAGAAGTGTGTTTATGCTCTTTCCTTCCTATCATTTTTCCTAAACTGGGGCCCTCAGCCTGGGATGGCTTTGCTCCCAAGTGACACTGACAATGTCTGGAGAAGTTTCTGGTCGTCACCACTGGGGAGAAGGGATGCTGTGGGCCACAGATGCTGGGAAACATCATAGGGACAGTGAACAGGACAACCCTGGTCGGATAAGAGTTACCCAGTCCTGAATGTTTTGGTGTCCAAGTTGAGAAACCCTGCTGTAAGCTGGCTTTTCGGGTCGTATGACTTTATTACTAATTAATTGCAGCTATTTAATTGGGGAAATTATGTCAAAATGGAACTACATGGCCTTTCATCAACAGGGTGAACCAGCACCCGAATTTGTAGACTGACCAGAGAGGCATCAAAGCCTGAAATTATGTACACATGTGACCAGTCTGAACAGATTAAATCTTGCATTTGTCATCTTCGTGTTCCTCAGGACTTTATAATTCACTTGAAATTTGCCTGAAAGGGAACACAGTACACAGGAGACTTACAAATGCAAATTTCCCTAAATGATAAGAGCCACAAAATAATAAAGACATTTCCAATTGCGTCAAGGCAAAAAAAATTTAAAAATAGCTGTCGACATAAAATGTAAGTGTGCCTGGTAATGTAATATAGCTTTTTTTTTTTTTTTTTTTTAAGGTGCATGTTAAACTATAAAAGAAAAAGGCACTTGGGTGCATTCCTCCTCACAACCTTTCCCCCCCTGGAAAGCTTTCTAGCCCGCTAGGAAACAGACATAGTGGGGTGTGAAGCTGTCAAGCTGAGACAAAGAGGCTTCCCAAGAAAGACGTGGATTTCCATCTCTGACTCCGGCTTGCGTGGGCTGGAGTCTGTTTTTCCTAAAACTTGGCAGCTGCTGACCAGTAAAATTTGGTCTTCGCCGGAAGTCTTAGCTACAGCGGTGGCAAGGGTTAATATTAAACCCACCACAGCATTCTACACAGTCTCCCAGGAGATCCCTCAATGCCTTTCCACTGCCACTGGAAATAATGGCTCGCAGCTGCGGCAGCCCGTGGTGACACTTGATAGTCCCGTCGCACGCCGGCCGGGCTTTCAGTGGAAATGGGAAAATCACGAAGGCCGTGCGTGCTCTGTGTCGGGTCAGAGTGCCCAAGCCACAACCTAAAATGACCTCTCAGCCCAGCCCAGCCCCAGCCAGGGTGGCTCCGGGATGGGTGATTATCTGCTGGTTTTCCAGAAAGTGCTCCTGGGCAGGCTTTGGTAGGAAGGGAAAGGAAAAGCTGCAGCGAAATCAGGGACCTGATGGAAAGGGAATGATTGCTTGTTTCACGCCGAGCAGGTCTCCTTGCGTCCAGGGTTATATTCTTTCAAAGTTGAAGAACACGCGGGCCAAACGGGCCATGTGATTTAACTTAACTGCAGTAAACTTTCTCTATTTCCCCAAAGCTCTCTCTAATCCACCGGTGGAAGCGCTAAAAAGCCATCGTTGAAGAGATCATGCTGTTGGGATACAACTTGGAACGGAGAAATCAAGGGAACAACGTAAGAAAAATGGAACTGCTCCCCGCGAAGCCCAGCTTCTGAGAAATCCACAGGCACTCGCTCAAGCCTTCGTTCCCTGTTCAGTCACCTGTTTATTCAGTCCTTCCTCCACCCGTCACCCATTCCTTAGCTGGACTCCTGTTGGCCACCAAACCTTGGCCTGCTATGTGGCTGGTAGAATTTCTGTTTTTTAACATTCATGAGTTAACTAGTTTAATTGTGGTAACGATGGTTTGCGACAGTATGTAAATTGCAGATGCGGAGCATTATAATTCGACAGCAGTGTGCCTTACACGGCCTGTACCATGAAAAAAGTCTAGTCTCCACCTGTCGCCATGTAATTGACCCCCTTATCCCCCCCAGCCCATCTCTACACCTCCTTCCCCTCTGGTGACCACCAATCTGGTGTTGTCTGCCTCCTGAGTTTGCTTTTGGTTTTTGGCTTGTTTGTTCAAGTGTTTTATTCTGTTTTATTTATTTTTTTATTGTTGTTGTTGTTTTCTTCTTTTTTCTATGAACAAGTCCCTACCTTGGAGAAGCAATCCCTCTGGCTCTGCAGATATCACACTGATTTAAAATGAGATCAACTTTTACCCCACTGCATTGCAAACTATAAATAAATACATGTCTTATTGTTACATCATGAATGATACCCTTTAAACTCTCTGTAGTGTATATATGTACATGTATGTTTGTAAGCGAGCATGGTGAGACTGCCCCAGAAATCCCACAATGCTCTGCAATCCTGAAAATTGGCTGTGACAGAATTTTAAAGTTTCAGGAAGCACCGGGGCTACTCGATGATGTCATGAAGGTCCCTGGGGAAAATGTGGTCATTAAGTGAGTTGCATGTGGTGATAAGAAGCCATTAAAATAAACAGAACTTCTCTATAATTACTAAATTTCCCAGAAAAACAGTTAGAGTGCTTGAGACATTTTGTGTCTGTCTTCCACAGAGTTCAAAGCTTCCGCTCCACCCATTTTCTCAAAAGTGCCCGCTGAAATTGTGCAGCACAACCCACAGAGAAAAGAATTGGAGGCCCTCTGGAGTATTTGACAGACATTTTGCTGTGTTTAATTTTCTTTTAAACAGTCGGGAGCTCTGAACTAGAATGGAATAAATGGGCCCGCTCTACGCGAAAAACACAATCACTTCCAAATCATTTTGCAGGATGTAATTTCTGAGGGCTACAGCACAGAGAAAGGAATCTTTGATTACTGTCAGTTATATATATCTATAGAGGTGTGTTATAGACTATGCATACAGAATAGAGATCAGAGTAGTTTATTCATTTGTGTGTGCTTGTGTGCGGGTCAACGTGTACACTTACACATAAACAATCAACATAACTGTCTCACGCCTTGCCCCAAGAGCCATACTATTAGTACTTGGAATCCCAGGCTTAGAAACACATCCGACGCCATCAGATTTTCATGAACTCACTGAAATGGTAAGCTAAGCTTCATGGGAGCATATTTACTAGCAAATTAAATAGAAAGGAAAGATAATTGGAGAGGTTGAATTAGCATCTTTATGTATAAGGCGAAGAAGGAAGTTGAAAAGAGACAGAGATCCCGAGAAGTTAGGAGGGAGAAGGAAGCTAAAAGGGGATATTGGAAGGTACAGAAGCTGAGGACACAGTCCTGGGATGTCCCTGGCTCGCTCTGGTCCAGCCTTCCTGTCTGATGTCCCCCAGACTTGTTGATTTAACCCTAATCAACTGTCCCCTATGTCAGGTAGTAATGTATCCCTGGATTGCATTTGTAAATTAGATCCTATTCTTCTTTAGGTAGCTAGTCACTCCAGAGAAACTTTATTTTTAAAGTATAATACAAATTATATGATGCCAATTGGAGTTAGGTGATAGGTTCTCTTTCACCTAATGGCTTTGCTATTTTGGCTACCTGTGAATGACCTTCTCGAGAACCTTCAGGGGACAATGACTGTCCTCCCACCCACCACCCTAAAACCTCAAGCTACTCTTCCTTTGCATTTGACTCCCATCTGGTCTTTATTGCTATGGTAGTTTAGGCATTGTCATGGGTATTCATTTTTATTTACACTTGTTTAACTTTTGCCTCTAAAGTTCATGCATCTAGAAGACAGGGTGAGGCTGTATTTATTAAAGTTGCATCAGGATTCTCTGGCACAATCTGGACACTCAATAAAATTTGGTGGCATGAATATGTAAAAGAATGAATGGATGGGTTGTTTTACAATGATTTGTGGAACGCCCAGGCTGCTGGGATGCCTGGCTAGAAAAGGAGTTTCACTTGCACCTCCCCAGCATATACGGCATTGAAGATGCATGCTGGTAGCACCTTATACATCTCTGAGAATGCAGAGGATGGAAGAGATGACCATTCCCCTAGGATGTCAGGGAGGAATGTCTGGAAAGTTCTCATTTTATAAATAATCTCACCAAATTTAAACCTTGTTCAAATGTTTATAACAGAGACCATGTTTTTAGTGGTTGCAAGAGAGCAACGACCTCTCACATCTATTAATATTCTGCCAACTTTTGGTTACTAAATTTATCACCAGGGATGAATGGTATTTTCTGCACCATATAGAATTTTCTGGTAGAATTGAAGCTAAATTTAGAGAAATAACATACAGAATTATGTGGAGGCTTCACTCGCGTGTATAAAAATAAATACCGTGTGTGCATGTACTCACGTACTTAATGTGGGCCTTTTAAAAAAATTATTTTGAGTAGACTTATTATTTTCACTAATGGGGGGAGGCAGAAGCAGAAATTATTTAGAAGTGATTCATGGTTCTCTCCGGAGTGAATTTATAAGCTTAGTTTTCATACATTTTTGTTGCGTTTGAAACCAACTTTAAACGAAGTGATAGATTGGCATGGAAGACCTAAATCCAGGTAAAGCTGACAATTTTAATACTTGAACCTGCTACTTGTTGGAAACAGGGTGCTTCTTCCCTCAGAATATACCATAGCATCAAGTTATAACTCAAATTTTCCTTAGAATTAGGAAACTAATAAAGGGTCTTAGTTTTACGGGAATGCCTTGGGATTGTTAGTTAAGACAGGACTAAACCAAGTGTAAAGAGATGCTGACAAAATCAAGTCACATAATGTGCGAAAGCACATTATGATCTGTTCTGTCCCTTGCTACCCTCCTGGGTCTGGAAGCAGCTGCAGACCTCCCCAGGGAGCAGGCAAGGCGGGTGGCAGCTGGCCAGCACCTGTAGGCCATGCTGGTGCTCAGGGCTGGTGCCCATTGTGATTGGATAGGGCATCTGTTTTTGATTGGTTGTTGCTTAGTCTCTACAATCACTTAATATTTTCAACATCTGCCCTGGGAATAGGTAACCATGCTGTATTCTTGATACTTAGACATTCCATTCATGTGCTGAAGATTACCTTGATCGGAATTTGAATGCGTGAAGGTTAGGCCTGGATGATTCAGCACGAAGGGGAAAGTGGTGCAAAGCACTGTAAAATAAGTTAGATGTCTACGTTTTAGACTATTTTAAAGAAAACAGAAGGGCAAAGAACGCAAATTACTGACTAATGAATTTACGTTAAGTAGGTCAGCAAATTGACGCTGTTAATGACTTAAAGAAGGGATAATTCCAGCAGGTGGTGGAAATACTCATTTAACTATAAATTTCCATTCTTCCAATGCACCTTTTTTTTTTTTTTTTCATAGGGACCATAAGTGAAATTTCATCACCATCTATATTTGCAAAGACTAAATGAGAGGAGTAAAAATTATTGAGACTTCATCCAACTTTTTACTTCCTACTCTTGCCAGAAATGTAAAATCAGGAAACAGAGAGAGGCCCAAAGTTCCAGGGGAAAGAGGAGAGAGTTCTGTCGAGAGCTGAATCCACCTCTACCCAACATTCGACATTCACTTGAACAAATAAACGACTCGTGGCACTTCACAACTATTTTTTTTTTTTTAAAGTCAGGTTGTGAAGGTACGCTTAGTGGCCAGACACAGCTGGAAATCATTGGGAAGCAGAGTACAGTGCAAAAGAGTTTAAAAACCACATGGTCTCAGTGATATTTTCATAGTGCTCCAAGTAATTTTCTTCCACAAGTCAAATGGTTTCAAGACTCTCCAGCTCAAAATTACCTACAAAACATAAAATGCCAAGGAAGGTAAACTGCTCAGCCCTAGGACAAAGCAACCAGTAATCTTTGAGGAAATTCCTTGTCAACATTGTGAATGGGATGCTTCATGGTACAGACAGCCACTGTGCAGCCTTGAATCCAAACTGTCCTTGTCCCTTGTCCACTCCAGTGAGGAGGATGAGTACTGATTCACACTAGAGGCTGAGACATATACTTCAGTCTCTGCCTCTGTTTATTTCGAGGGTGGGGGTGGGTAGAAGTTTGAGAATTTGAGAACAAACCTAGGGGAGTGTTCATGTAAGTCAAAACAGTATATTTTCAGGTGACTTTGGGAGGTAGTTGACATGTTAATCCAAGACAGGCTTATAAAATCTCTTCCAATGAATAGAAAAACCATCATGAACCACATAATACTTAGAACTCAAAGTTCAATGTTACTCCTAGTTCGTAGCCCTAATTTTGCCCCTAGTTGATAGTGATAGAAATCCTATTTAATTAGCTTCTTTAGGGGCATGATGTCACAAATTTCTTACTTTTAAACTTTCTCATCTCAAAATAGGATGATGTCATGATAATGTCATCTAATAACGTGCTAATCTTCCTTTAGCTAATTAAGTAGATCAGCAGTTATTTATTTCACATACTGCATGCAAAGAAGTTTTAAAAGCATCTTCTATATCAAACTCATTCCCACTTTATCAAAATTATTACCCCCAATCTTATTACATATAAGAACTTTAAATCAGAGACCGTAAACAAGTTGCACAAGATGGTAAAATTCAATGTTAATTGGACTAGGATTTTTCACTTCCATTCTCTTTTCAAGTGCATGAAAAATAAACATGTCTGAAAAGAGTAAACCTAGTATATGTTAATTATTTCTCGAATTAAAACAAGAAAAATGTTGCAAACTCTTATTCATATCTGTGAAGGCTACATAAAACCCTAAATACCTCCCAAATTAAAATATCTTTAGAGTTTACTCTGATGGAAACAGGATTGGGATTTAGGACGGGACCAAAAAATACTGGAAATTGATAACCTCACATGCAAGACACCCAGAAATTACTAGGGGACATTTAAAATGTAGCAAAACTTGGTGGCATGGTTTAACATGGTAGCAAAACTTAGCAGTACCACAAATAAATACACCTAAAAAGCTTTCTAATCTTTCTCCCACTACATAATGCAAAAAAGAAGAACATATCTTAGTCTCTATCTAAGATCTTAGGTGCTCAACCATAGTCATAATCCAGTAACTTTACTTTTTAAGATAACTGATAGAGGTTTTAACTCCATGAAAAAGCTATAGTTCTAATTCTCAAAACTTTCGATAAGGATGACTTTGTACCAGGAATCCGCAACTACAGACTTCAGGCCAAACTGGCCTTTGGCCTATTTTTGTGAATAAAGTTTTATTGAAAAACAGGAAGGCTCATTCATTTATGCATTGTCCTTGTCTATGGGGGCTTTCCCTCCACAGAGTTGAGCAGATGCCACTGAGACTGGCCACAAAGTCAAAAATATTTACTGTCTGGTGCTATCCAGAAAACATTTGCCAACCCCTGACCTAGAGGATGATGGTGTATTTTTGAGAGAGAGAGAGAGAGAATTGAGACTACTGCGGCCTTAGCAGACAAAGGGCGACAGACTTGAAATTCATGCTCCTTTCCAGACAGTGCCCTGGGTCCCAGTGGCGTGCCATCTGTCATTGCACCACCATGACCATTATTGCCAAGGACATCTATTTGGTCTAATTGCGGTAATGCCACAGACAGAATTTGCAGAAAGAAAAGAAACGTTGCCAGAGCCCATTAGCTTGAGATAACATTTTATTGAATCCTCACCCTCTTACAGAATTTCAGCTCCCTCGCTGCCTCTCTGCCCAACAGCCAAACCTCTTCAGTGTTTTTAATAAGAGGACATTATTTTCAAACAAAATTTCTGTGGATTTCAAACATTTTTCACAATGATCATAGATAGTGTATTTTAGGGAAGAATCAGTGTTGAGTTGGGTATTTCCCAAAATGTAGATGTTAAGTGGATTAAAATAATGAGAGAGAAAATACAGACAAGGGGCTCATGTAGGCATCTTCTCTCACTATTTGGACTGTGGTACAAAGAAGTTAAGTAACATGGAGATTGAGATGATTTATCTGTAACTGTAGTTACAAATTAGCCCTCTACCACCTTGGAATTAGATTGAGGAGCTTTGAAATCAATGATCCAGGATCCCATGTACTCTCACTTCTGAGTGCCACCCAGTAAGCTCTAATACTTCAGCACCTGAAAAGCTCAGAAAAATTTTTGAGGAATGATCAAGTTATACTGACACCTAATTATATAACCCTGTTTTGCTCCTATCGTCATAAATACATTGCATGGCTCAAATCACATTTCTTAAAGTGTAGACAACGTAAATGTTTGGTATTATATGGCTTGGTCTATCACAAAGGTACTAGACCTGTCTTTAATAGACATTAAAGCAGATGCTGTAATGTATGTGTGAAAGAAACAATGGGTTGACACACTTATAATTGCTTTCCATTATCAAATCACGATCTAGATGTAATTTGGGTATCCCAAGATTGACTTTTTTTTTGTTTGTTTCTAACAAGAGGACTATAGTGAAAAGTAGTTGGTATATTGAATCGTTCAGGACATTAAGCAGAAAAACAAATTACTTTTAGATTGTCTTCTTGAACTATTAACTATTTCACATATTTAGGCAATACAACTGCCCAAGCATTGTTAAGACTCACAAAAAGGTGTAATCTATATTCTTTTTTTTTAAGATTTTATTTATTATTTTTAGAGAGAGGGGAAGAGAGAGAGGCAGAAAAAGAGGGAGAGATATCAATGTATGGTTGCCTTTCACCTGCCTCTAGCTATGGACCTGGCTGGAGACCTGGCTTGCAACCTGGTTATGTGCCCTGGCTGGGGAATCAAACCAGCGACCTCTGGGTTCGCAGTCCAGCACCTTATCCACTCTGCCACCAGCTAGGGCATGTATTCTTTAAAGTTAGTTTATACTAACATGAAATTAAATTCCTTAGTTTTTCAGGTGATATTAAAATTAACCCCATTTAAAGCTATGAAAGCAAAAAGGAGAATAAAAAAATACATATTTTGTTAAATACTTGCATGTAAGTAAAATGCTTACATTCATTTTAAGGTACTAATTAAATAGTTTCTGGAGGCACAAGATAATAGAGAGATTCCATTAATTTTTTTTTTTGTGTCTTTGAAGACATACTTGCAAATCAAGTAACTTTTCAAATCTTGGTCTGAATGAGTATAATTTTTAAAATCTGTCCATTTTCCAGAAACAAATATGATGAGTTGTATGTGCCTTTGGTTAGATGTTTCATGGACCACCCACACCAAAGGGCATTTATATGCATCTCCTGAGATACACCCATCTATTAAAAGGCCACAAAACAAAATGCCAAGTAGCACATCCCAGGCAAAGTGGACACAGCCATGTCCTAGAAATTATTAAATGAACCGTCTATTTCTGGTTTTGTGAATGAGCTATTCTATGTTTCAGTTGCCCTTCCTCTTAAAATAGGGAGAGAATTTCTACCCCCACAGCCCAGCTGCTGTGCTGGTTCTTTCCTCTGTGACTAGATTCCATTCTCTGCTTTTTTCTACCTTTCTGCACCTGGACATTGATCTTGCCATACTGATTCACCTGGGATCCTTGGATCTCTAGCTTCTAGCTGGGTTTGGTCACTAGGCAGATTTGACTGGAGAAAAATAGGCAGCAAGAGAGAGACAGGGGTGTTTATTTCTCTGACCCCTCATAGTTTGGCTGCAATATCAATGACCATATACCATATTATCACATATGACAGGATTTCCTCCTTTTTATGGTTGAATAATATTCCATTGTGTAGATATGCCACATTTTCTTTATTTATTAACCCATCAACAGACACTTAAGTTGTTTCTGTATCTTGACTATTGTAAATAATGCTGCAATGAACATAGGGATGCAGGTATCTCTCTGGATATACACCAAGAAGTGGGAATCCTGGCTCATATGGAAGTACTGGGGGAAAGGGAACTCTTGTACACTATTGGTGGAACATTAAAATGGAACTAGCTGGAAAAGTTAATTTGCTATTATTCAAGAGACCCTCTTTATATCCAGATAATTCTGCCACCATGTCCATATCTACCTCTACCTCATGTATGTCTGTATTTATACTGATATAATCATGTGTGCATAAATAGAATAGATATTATAAACGTTATATAGCTAGAGAATGGATTGCTAATTTACTATGATCAGCCATATAATAATGACATATTTGGTGAACAATATATCCCATAATACAACTATATCTGTGTCTTCAGCTTTAGAAAACCTAGGGAGAATCCGCTGTGAACTCATGTCAATATTGCAAAAGCTACGCATTTTCAGACAATAACCATTCCATGTAAAACTATGTTTATTTGTTAGTTTTTAAATAAAGGTATTATTTCACCTACAGAATAAATAGTCAAATAAAATTGCTCACTGTAAAGCACTACTGTAGCTATTTTGCCAGGTAAGGTACACATGGCATATGATTTGAGTTTTTAAAAACCAGTGAGAATGTGTTGCCTAAAAACTAAGGATAAGAGTGTTGATAGTTTGATAGCATAGCATTTATCCTGGTGGTAAATGCTGCAGAAAATCTGAGTGTATATTTTTTATTTACTTCCTTACTCACCCTTCCCTCTGCTGAAAGTGAAATGGTTACAAATGGACTTCATCAACTATTATACCTCCTATTATCCTTCCTCTCAACCTTAGGAAGGCTGACTTAACCAATCAATTTACAATTTTTGCATTATTAAGAACATATTCTCTTCATACCCCTGAGAAAAGCATCTGTGTATCAGGTTTTCATTCCAGAGCATTGCCTCTGGCCAAAGCTTTCTTCTTAACAACATAAAAACTAAAAAATGCAGAAAACAGCTAGTCCCAGAAAATTCAGTTTAAATGCCCAGCATTCCTTTCAAAGAAATTGCAGGTAGAATTTCATCTGTATTAGTCAGGGTTTCAGAATAGCAGGTAGTCTGTGGAACTTACTGTCACATTTCTATGAGCAATTCAATTGGCATGGAATACATTTGGTTATATTCTTGACTGCTCGGTATTTCAAGGATTTTTATTTATTTATTTGTGCATGGTGGAGATGGACCCAAATGTAAAAATAATTCAGTGTGGCAATTTCCCCACACTGATAACCCAGTCTGCATATCTCCTTCAATATGTCCTGCTTTAAAAAAAAAAAAACAAAAAAAAACTTCAGTATATTTCTGGCTAAAAATGATGAACTGAATGCACACATTTCTATTTTCTTTCTCCCAAACTTCACAAATAACAGTAAATAAATCCCAAATGACACAAACTACGCAGGCCAGCCTGTAAGATAGCTCCCAACAACACCTGCCTCCTGGTACCTAGGGTTGGTTCACAGCCTGGGTTATCTCCCCATATCATACCCAGCCCAATATCATAAGACAAAAATGATAGTATATTGCTTCTGACAGGGTATAAAATAATATGGCTTCTACAATCCTCTCCCTCTCTCCCTCTCTTTCTCATCTCTCCCTGTGGGTAAAACAAACTATTATGTAGTGATCAGCTCAATGGAGACACTCCTATGAGGAGAATCCAAACCTTCTGGTCAATAACCATGGGGGGACAATGACTTGTCACCATCCACATGAGGAATTTTGATACAGCTTTTTCAGCCCCACTGGAGCCTTTCGATGGCTGCCCCAGTTGAAAGCTTGCAAGCCAGTTCCTGAAACCATGGGTTAGTACCACCCAACTAAAGCTCAGAACCTGTGAGATATAATGTTTTCATCAGCCAAGCTTTGAGTACTTTGTGACGACACAGCAATAGATAACTACTATATAAGTCCACAAAAAACAAGAGATCAGGAGTACAATCAACAGGAATTAAGAGGAATGTGGATGCTAATGTCAAATGTTTGCAGGGGAATGGCCAAGGAGGAGCAAGGCAACACCTGTCACACAACCTCATAAAGACTCAGGAACTGTGGTCACAAGATATCAATGGAAGTGACTACAGGGCAAGGGGATAAAAACAGGGGAATCTGGTGCAAATGAGTGTAAGAAGCAGCCAGATCCCACTATTATATCCTCTACTTAAAAGAGAAAGTGAAGATTCATTCAGTGGAGAAAGCAAATCAGAGAGCTCCAGGTAATGGGAACAACCATAGTGGAGGGTTCATGAGAGGCGCTGAACTGAAAACAGGGTGGGTGTCAAATGAAAATTTAGCTGTGACCTCAGCTGCAGCATTTGTTATCCAGGAGTATCTAGTTGCAAACACAGACAAAAAGTTGTCTGATTCAGTCTGGTAAGATGAGGGGGGGAAGGGTGGAGAGCAGTAAAGAATGTATTATTTGGAGTTCCTCAACAAAATAGCAGATCTCTACAGGTCACCTTTGAAGGAAACCCGTTAGTCTGTAAGCTTCTGTCATCAACATTGAACTTAGAATTATTTTTTGATGTCTCATCCTTAATTATAAATGAAATGACACTTTTTATCAGCCTTCAGATAAAAGCCTTAATACCAGAAACAGAGGTTTAAAATATACTAATAGCTGGAAAAAGAGTAACAGCAGAGATGGATACAATGCAGGGATTAAAATAAAACTTTTACAACACATAATTTATAAATATAAATGAACAGGATGTATATATTCTATCTATACCCATAAACAGGATGTAAGAAATAAGAAACAGAAAAAAACTAAGTTTATGAAAATGAATATATGAGAACCACTTTTTAAAAATAAATAGTTGGATTGGGAGGTAACTTTGGGGTATCAGATAAAAGAACAAAAATTTAAAATGGTCAGCAATAAAAAAGGAAAGATAAAAAAATTATAAAGTTGGTAGATGACCATGTAGCCAAGAAGAATCTCATTAAGAAAAAAAAAAGGCAATTTTAAGGTTAAAAGTAAATGATAAAAGTTATATTACCATACAAATGCTTACCAGAACAGAAATTGGAATTTTTATATTGAAAGTGACCATCAAGGACAGCAAAAACAATGAGGAAAAAGACACAATAAATAGTCAATGCTGTTAACAAATACTTTTCCATAGAAATTCAGGTAAAGAGTTCACTGATAACTTTTTTTTTTTTTTTTTGCCTTCTATTTATAGTAAATTAGCAATTTCCTTACATAATTATGTTTAATTATGATTTATAGTTTCATTTTGTTTTAAATAATTTTCCTGACTTAGTCAACATGCCACTTTTCTTTAAAAATTTAAGGAGCCACTGTTTGTTTAGTTTCTGGTTGGCCACCCATGCACTGCTCACAACGGTTCAAGGTGTAGCCCTATTTACTTAGGTCCAGTTTTTCATCAGCCAAGTGGTAAAAGTTATTTTCATATTGGGAAAAATGTTGGACTGTGCAACATGGGATGCAAAACATCTCTTCCCACTCATTTATTTATGTACTTTTTCTTCCCTAAAGTATAGTACATGCCTAATGCCTCCTCACATGTATTAATTTAATGAAATACCTCTTTACAAGAATTGCTTGCTAATGACAGGATTTGAGTTGTGGCAGGCAATATTTAGGGTATTTATTTTTAAATAGAGATGATATGTGTATTTATGGGCAAGTGGTCCCATTTCCCCTGGAGAGTCATGGGCATTTTTTGGAAGGTTATTTTCTTATAAATACAAGCTCCTTCCTGGGTGTAGGGCCATTAAAAGTGAATTTAATTTCAACTCACATTTAACATACCAAATATTTGTATGGACAGTAATCTATTTTTACCAAAACCTGGTAGTTAATGTGGTTGGAATTCTATAAGTTGTGCATAAAGGGGAAATAAATATATATATATATATATATATATATATATATATATATATATACACATACATATATAAAATTTATATATACATATATATATTTTATATTTACAAATATAACTTTTGATGTGTTTATAGTAAAAGTTTAATGATTTTAAAAGCCAGAGATATTTATATTTTATAAAATACTCTAAAGTCCAGTGGCAGTGACAAAATGACCATGTCTACCTGGCCTCTAAAGAAAGCATCATAAATCTTTCAGAAGACATTTATTCACCCAGATGATGGTTTTACAATGTGGATGCCACCTGACGTGCTTTTCAGTTACTATGTGTCTAATTCTGACCTTGGAGACACTACCTCATAAGGGGTAGACCAACAGGGTGAACATGACAAAGGAGTCTCTGACATTTTTTTTTACTGTGGATGACCGCTATGGGCAGGGTAAAACCCTATTGGGAAAGTCAGTGGTGAGACGCTATCTTGGCCAACCTTCACCAACTTAACCAAGCGTGAAAGCAGGTCTCCAGCCAAGACTGTCACAGTGGGCAAAGGAAATCTGGAGGCTCCACTCTACAGTTGGCTTTGAATAAGCAGCAGTTGGTTAGCGCATTGTGTTTTAGAGAACGAGACCATGGGTATAATCCCAGCTCCGTCCAGTGCACAGCCTTTATTTCCATGGCTACCGATGGCACCCTTGGCCTTGCCAACAATATTAAAACTACTCACATTTGGTTACCAAAACAATCAGGCAAGAAGCAGCTCAGTATAATTGTGTTTCATGTTGTGCATAAAAAGGCTGAGATGACATGGTCAGTGGGATCCTACTTGCCTTTGCTCTACATTTTATCATTTTCCTACATGTGTTGAGGTTTTATCATTTTAATTTGGGCTTAAGTGAGAATGGGGTATATAATAGGGCAAGGCAATCTTACAAGTTAGGAGTCTGATTTTTACCACAGGGGCTCATAGGCAAGTTAGCAGATGGAATCGCTACTATCTGTGCACTTAGCTCCTCTACTAAATGTACAGCTAGGCTGGGATGTGCAGGAGAACCACCATTATCTAGTGGGGTTCAAAACTTCACAGTCATCTGGATTGTCCTAAGTGAAATAATACAATTTATGGAAGTACCCACTCCAAGTCTTTCCTCTATCTCCTTGGTATTTAAACCATAACATAATGGTAAGTGGAGAAGCTTGTTGCTATGAGGCTCCCTTTCAATCAAAAAATAAAACAGCAACTTGCAAGCTGTGAAATTATCTTAGGAGCCACATGAAGGTGCACTTGCATTCTTTGGGCGACAGCTGTTCTTTGCAGTCTCTTTGTTAATATGTGGTGGTGAAGGAGTAGTTGAGTGGTGCTTGGACATGGCAGTGGACATGATGGTGGCAGGGGTGTTGGTGCTGGAATGGGGGTGGAGGTGGCAGGGGAGGTGGGTATGGAGGACATGATAAGGAAGGACATGGTGGTGATACTAGAGGTGGAGAAGGTGGTGGAAATGGTGATGGTGTAGCTGGCATGGAGAACATTGATGGAGCGATTGGGGGTGGAGGTGTTCAGAGGTGATGGAGGAGTCTTTGATGATAGAGCTGATGGTGGAGGTGAAGGATATTATTAGAGATGGAGGAGAGGTGTTCATTTTGCAAGCGGTGGACATGGTCAGTGGGTGAGTGGCTGCCTTGTTCTCTGCATCAGTATTCAGACACAACTTGTGTCCTATGGATGCTGGAACAAATCCACAACAAACTCTACAACATATGAAATGTATTAACTAGCCCTGGCTGGTGGCTTGATGGATAGATGCCAGCCTGAGAACCCAAAGGTCACTGGTTCGATTCCCAGCCAGGGCACATAACCAGGTTGCAAGCCAGGTCTCCAGCCAGGTCTGTAGCTGGAGGTGAAAGGCAACCATACATTGATGTTTCTCTCCCTTTCTTCCTCCCTCTCTGCCCTTCTCTCTAAAAATAGTAAAATCTTTACAAAAAGAAAAGAAAAAAGAAATGTATTATCTCACAATCGGTCCTTTGGAAGGCCAGACTGGCTCAGCTGTCTTTTCTTCTCCAGCATTCCCCAAGGCCAAACTCAAGGTATCTGGGGAGAATCCTTTCTCAAATTGATTCAGGTTGTTCACTGAATTTAGTTCCCTGTCACTGTGGCAGTGTTTTCAGGCTGGATGGATGTCTTTGCCCCTGGGGGCTTCTTACAGCCCTTCTCATGCTTCACATGCAGTCCTTCTCTACCATCTGTGAGGAGGGTCCCTCAGAGTCCTGACTTCTCTACTCCCTTTCGGCCATATTTTTCTGTTTCTTCTACCTTCTCTTCTGGTGTGTGATAATTTAGGGCCTCCAGATAACCTAGGATGATCACCCTGTATTAAAATCAGCTGATTAGTAACTACTTACATCTGCAAATTTCTTCCCAGCAGTACCTGGCCTAGAGTAGTGTTTGGTTGATTAACAAGAGAAACTTGAAGGTGGAGCCTTAGAATTCTACAATATACAGGGGTTCAGGACTTACAAGGGCTCAACTTAGAATTTTTCCACTTTATGATGATGTTCTAGTGATGTGCGTTCATTGGAAACCATACTTCAAATTGTGGCATTTGATTATGTGAACAGCTGATCCTCCAGATGTACTGTGTTGTCGGTGGTTTTTGAATGTTGTGTTCTGTGTTTTTTGTGTCCCATCATGTCTAAAAAGTAAATGCCTACCTGTGCCTCCTACTTTTGGTGAGAAGACAAAGGTAAGGACCCTTGAGATAAATCTCAAGAGCATTGCCCAGCATGAAGGTGGCAAGCCATCATCAAGAAAATTACATGATACACTCAACACATTATCATAAAATTGGCTTTGTGTTGGAGGATTCTGCCAAATGTAGGTTGGTGGAAGTCTTGTGAGCAACATTTAAGGTAGGTGAAACTAATGTTTGGTAGGTTAGGTGCGTTAAATGCATTTTTGCCCTAGAATATTTTCAACTTATCGTGGGTTTATCAGTTTGTAATGCCGTGATAGGTCAAGGAGCATCTCAGTTTAAGGGACCTTCAGTTTACCAAATTGACTGGGAATTTGGTGACCAGAATTTTCATTGAAAACTCAAGGAGATTCCCTTTGAAATGGTCTCTCTAGTTCCAGATCCATTAAAATACAGCCAACAAGCTCCCTGGACTTTTACTGCCTCATCTCTTTCTCTCTAATCATATTCCTACGGCTTTAATTTTGTCACATCAGGCTTGTAGGCCATACACCTTCACAATATATTTTTCCTTTTCTGACACTCTACGGGACTTGTTTGGCCTCATTCATTTTGAAACAGGTATTTCTTTGTAGTGTTAATTGTCACTCATGTCATGTCATACGGGTTCTAATATCCTCGAACTTGGTGTTATAGTTTATGTTTATATTTTTTAATAGAGAGGATGGAAGAGGAAGTGTCTTAATAGCATCATTAGTATAATATTAAGGGAACTACATGCTATTCAAAATGTTGCTATTATAATAAACCATGGTGATTATACAATCTGTAGTCTGGAAGAAAGAGCCTTAGCAATAAATAAGATTACAGTCACAGCAAACAAACAAACAAACAACAAAAACCCAAAGGGAAAGCCCTAGCAATTCCCTGTGTCTTTTCATGAATTCTTGTTCATGACATGCCTAGCGGGCTGATCAAAGCAGTACTTACTTCCACCTTCTTCTTAGTGGATCAATGTTCCCAGACAAAGACCACCACCCCACAAAAGCACGGCTGTACGTAAACAACTTGAGTTTATTGCATAAAAGGAGAATACGTACTATGGGGGGACCAAGGCAGTGTTTCAATAACAGTGAGTTTGGAAGAACCTATTATAAGGACAGTCCTTCAGCAAAGACACAGATGCTAGCTTGGGAGCATGAAGCAAGGCCAGCTGGCACCAATGACTCGATGGCATCTGCTGCAACTTGGACCTGAGCCTGCCTGAGTCCACATCTGGTACTCCCAACAGCCATGGTGTAGGTAGGACTGCTCTACTGTGTGCTGGAAGAAGTCACAGAATACACCGATTGGAGGCTAACAGAAGATAAGCAGGATGGGATGGAGGAGCTTGGCCAGCATAACTAATTTAGAACACAATTAGTGTGGTAGACACACTAATGAGCATTATATATAAGATGTAAAATTATGCCCGAATATGTCCATACTCAGCATTTTGTTTGGCACTTTGCGGTTTTCTGTGTTAAGGCCCAAGAACCACAGTTGCACATTTTCACCATCTTGAACCAACTGGCTTTAGCTTGAGTTTCCGGAATACCACTGGCTACCACAACATGCCCTGGATCTCATGATTTACTTTCAACTCCACATGACTTTTTTATTTTTTATTCATTCAGCAAAGGTGATTATTTTTGAAGTAGCTAACCAAACTTGATTTAATGTTTTACGACTTTGTAAGACATATCCTGTGAATCAATGCACAATTCATAGAAGATTCATTTATGAATACCTTGTTCTAAGCTTTGGGCTTAGGCAGCAGGTCACTGTACCCAGGACCATAAAATCTCCGTTTCTCCAGTCCAGGTTTACACCAACAAGAGCGTTCCTTGTCACACCGAGTGGGAGCACAGGTAAGCAGGAATGTTCTGGAAAGGGTTTAGGATGAAAGTGGATGCCAACGCAAAGTTTATCGACGTTACACTTTTTCCTATGGGCAGTAAGAATAATTCCTGTTCTGTGCTTGACTCAGACAGCACAAGAGCTTTCCATATGTTTACACACAAATCTTCACGGCACCTAGTGAGGTAAATACACGAGGGTTTGGCAGAGGTGAAGGCTGTTCCATGCATTTTTCATGAGAGAAGTTTCAGTCAAGTGAAATAACTCGGTGTCCCCCACACTGTGCCAGCAAATGACAAGGAAGGCTGTTTACATTTGGATTGTGTAACCTGAACAGCTTGGCTTTCCTGCATTCCGAGGCTTCCCGCCAACGCTTTCAGTTAATCCATTAAAAAAAAAAAAGTTCAATTAAAAAAAAAAAAAAAGAACAGTTTCAAGAACTATCTGGAAAACACATATCATTAGGAAATTTTATGTAAATGGAATTCCTTGGAAAACAATTACCATCCTGCATAGAATTTCAGTGTATCTACATGCAAAATAGTTAGGGCTTGACCCCAATTATCTTAATGATTTATATGCCTTGAATACCAGAAACATCCCCATAAGTGAGGCAAAGTATTTTGTTCTTAAATGTTGTGAATAAGAGCCATTCTTCCATGCCTACTGAACACCGGACAATCCCATAACCATCCAAATGGGCAGCGTAGACATAACTTTAAAATAACTCTTGATTGGAAAGGAAAGAGGCAACAGAAATATGTTTTCCAACATCAGCTAATATTCTTCTATACAGAGCAGTGACTCTCAAAGATGGCCTCTGAATCATTAATATCTGATACACCTGGGGACTTGATAGAGTGTAAATGCTAGGGCCTGCACCCCAAACCTACTGCATCAGAATCTTTAGGGTTGGGACTCAGTGATGGATACTTTAAGGGAGCTGCTAGGTGTTTCTGATTCATGCCAAAGTGGGAGAACCAGGGACCTAGCAGATTACACTTAGTGAATAAATGATAACAGTAGAAATCAGAATAGTGTGTGATAATACAACATGGCTCCACATTGCAAAGACCCCAATTTTATTTTCTGCTTTGTTTAGTAAGTGTATGTATATGAAGAAAAAGAAAAAAAAAAGGGGGGGGAGCCAGGGAGCATGCCAAATTTCAACACTCAGCATGCAGGCTATTTATTTTTTTTTTACCACATGCTTTTTAATGTTTTACAGGATTCCTTCATTAAATATGTATCACTTGGGCAATCAGAGCTATGTTACTAAAGAGAAGAAAAGCTAGCGGCCTCCTTGAATGCGTTGAGGCACATTCAGAAGGCATGATCTGTTCTATTTCTGCTGCAGGTACCAGGCGAAATCACCCAGTTTGTAGCAGATGGAGGTGGGCAGCTCTGCTCTCTTCATAAAGTACGGAAACTGTCATCGCACAGCTTATTTGCACATTTTCACCTGCTCTTGGGGTAGGCGCTTAACACTGTTGGCACACAGCTGGCTGAAACCTGGGGGAACCCCTGGCAGGAAGGGCATTGCCCCTGGGGTTCTTTAATTCACAGTCCTTCTGGGAGCCTAACGCTGCCCTTGCTCTGGTTTGCACATGAGATATTCATGGCTTGTTAGATCATTTGATATATTAAGCACCCCTCCCCCCTTTTTATGGTTTGTTTTCAATGATAGAGATGGTGAATGTTTACTTTGGGGCAATATCTGACATCATCCTTGGAAAGTTAAAGAAAAGAAGTCAGACAGGTCTTACTGAATGTCTGACCTAGTACTGCAATGTGATTGCCAAGATATTCAGAAAGAAATTGTGTCTTCCAGAGTGTATGAGTTTCCTATTGCTCCTATGACAAAGCATCATACATATAAGGGCTTAAAATGACACAACTTCTCTTTTGGGTCTAGAGGTCAAAAGTCCTAAAATCAATCACATGGAAGGGTGTGTTCCTCCCTGAGGCTCCATGGGAAACTCCTGATCCTGCCTTTCTCTAGTTTTCAGGTGGAGATCACCTATAATTCCTTGGTCTATGGGCTCCTTCAGTTACTCCAGCTTTTGCTTCCATGATCAAAGTTCTTTTATTCTGCCTCCCTTGGACTTCTAAGGATCCCTGGGATTATATTAGGCCCTCCCAGATAATCCAGGATTATCTATCCATTTCAACACCCTTACCTTAATCACATGAGCTACTTCCCTTTTGCCTAGATAACAAACCAACAGGTCCTGGAAATTAGGACCTGGGCATTTTGCCTACCACATTAAGGGGGAAGGTTTTCAATACTGAACTGTGTTGTACTTTGTCCATATAGCAAAAGAATATTGAACTCATTATTCCTGTCACATTTGCAAGCAATGGAGAGAGGGATCTGACAAGTTATATATATATTCGATACACGACAATGACTGGATCCATGCAAAGTGTTGTACATTAAAGAAAAATAACACTCATGTTTTTATGTGTTACAAAAGTTATGCATGGTGATTAAACAGAACATTAAAAATTCAGATAAATTAAAAAGGGAGTGATGGTCTCTTGGATATTTATATGCATATTTACTTTTAATTTTTACAAATTTAGAACACAATGAACATCCTGTTTTGCAAGTCCTATTTTTACTGCTCTGACAAAAATTCATTTCTGATAACATTATTTATTTACTAAATTCCACAAAATTATAAATCATCACAGATAATCATTTTAGCAGGCAAATCTATATGCATATTTATAATTATTTCCATGAAGTAAAAGCAACTATTAAAAGTGGCTGAATATTTTTTAAAGTTACCAGCATAATTGATTATATCAGTATCCTGAAGTCACACATATCTAATACTATATAAATATAATGCTTGGGGCCATTCTATTAGTTTTAAAAGCATTTTCCCCATCATTTCTTTGGGGATAGAGAGCTCAAAATTAAGTGTATTAGTTATAGAACATCTATACTTTATTTAAAGAGATGGTAAGCAGATACATTTGAGCTCTTGGCCTTTTAACAGTCATCATTTAAAATGTATAGCAGGTAAAGACATCTGCACATGGAAGGACTTACCTTGTGTAGAGATGGGCAGAGCTGGCCCTCATAGTGAACATAATCAGACAGGGAAAGGTAGACCACTCCAGAGAGTGCCTGCAAAAAGCATGGACTCAGCCCAAATGAAACTCAGCTCCAGGAAAATATCTGCTGTGTGATGTTCTCCAAGGCATAAACATTAAAGATGCTCATTAACTTTGTCTGGGGATGCTCCTACTCATTCTGATTTATATACTTGTAAGAAAGAAAGAACATTTTCTTTGATACTGGAGTACATTATCATTGAATGCTGAAGACTTAGTAATCACCCGCACAACTTCTGTTGAAAAATGACAGGGTGCAAATAACAGCTCACTTTATTGAACTATTATTTCATTATGGGTGTAATGCTACAAGGACTCCTGGCAGCAATTTTAGGAAGGCAATATCTCTATATTAGCTCTCTATAAATTAGCTGATACAACAAATGTATAACTTGAAGACGGCCACAGAGTGAATATATAGTGGCCCAGGTCTGAATAACACCAAAATTGATCATCTTAATATGTTCGTTCTAATTCAGGAAAGTAAAAGAAGTATGTAGAATGGAGGAGAGTGAGATTAAGTTCATAATTATACAATTTACTTGAAAGTCTATAAATAATCATGACATAGTCACAATGTAAAACTAAGAGAAATAAGCAATATCTACACTAATGTGAAATCAATTTTTAAATCAACATGAAGTTTTGCAAAGATAAATTTGTGTGTGGATATACACACATAGCCTTAAATACAATGGCGGTCTTTGAATGGTTGAGCCATAAATGACTTAACTTCACTTTTTCCTTCTATTTTGTATTTTTTATAATAAAGTAGATAGTATATTTTATAAAGTACTTTTATAATTGTCAACAAAAATGCATTGCTGTTTATTATAACAGAACGAGTGGCTGACAAAAAGGTTTTAGTGACTCTTCCACAAATAAACTCTTGGAGAGTGGCCACTTTTTCTTAGTAGTATTACAGGTGTGGTGCTAGACATAAATGCATTCTGTGATGTTTAATTTGTGAGAATGACATTTATAACGTCCAAGGAGAATCATGACAAATAAGTCCATGATGTCCTTTATCTTCCTCTTGAAAAGTTTGGTAAATACTCATGTGTAGGAAAGAAACATAACCTCCTATTGGATTCTTCTTACCTAGCTCAAGCTTTTCAATCCTGTTACCAAAGATTTAAGTTACCAAATATTTTACAACAATCAACATACATCAGAACCTAATTCTCTTGACTTCAATCATTACACCTACTGCCATTGCACATGGCTGAAATCACAACAGTTTCGACCAAATCATATTAGACCGCAGGATCTAGCAAATGTTTGGAGAAACCAGAAATGGCAGCATAACTTGAAGTCGCAGGCTTTCCTTGAGACACAGACAGCCTTTGAACGTTATATTGGTCTCAGTTTGCACACTGAAAATCACTTGTAATGAATGCAGTTCAATTTCTTTAATCTATGAACTCATAGAGTTAATGCAGGTGAGGTTATTTGTTTTCAATAAGCCATTTAATATAATGAAGGAGGGTTTTTGTAATTTCTAATTAATTTTTGCCCTCAGCCCACCAATTGATTAATAACCTACAGGAATGAACAGTCAGCTACCACCTTCTCCCAAATAATTGCTACCTCAGTAGGAATAGCACATTCGTTAAAACAATAACACATCTGAATACATGGCAATGGTATTAATGAGTCAAACAAATTTCAATTCTTATTGATTAATTGTTGGAATTTATATCATAAGCACTGCAAATCTACTTTCAATAATTGTAGGGGTGGGTAAGAGAGCTGTGGTTTTTATTAAGACTCCTTCAACTATCCAAACAAATGTTTCTTTTTTTTTTTTTCAGTGAGCAGAATATAATATAGGACTGTGTAAGATGACTGGCTGCTATATTTAACTCAGACAAATGCATAACAAATCACTATTCTGTAGTGAGAAGGCACACCTCATAGACTACTTTTTCTTTCTCCTTTTTTTTTTCTCTCTCCTTGGGGCCTGGATATAAGACCACAGCCATCTAAATAATCCTCCAGAAATAAACCAATGAACTTGTGAGTCTAACAACAGACACGGCATTATACCTGCAGCTGGTAAATGTTTCCATAGTCCAACCACCTCTCCAGTAAAAATTTTATCCTGGGGGAAAGTCAGCAACTACGATTTTAACTACTTTTCTGCAATAGAAAAGTTTGGAGCAATTGAGCCTTCATAAATTTTAATATTTATGGCTTTTATTTTTCTTAGAGAAGTACCCACCCATCAAGCATATTGTGAAAATACGACTACTGTATTACCATAGTCTCATATAAGTAAATCCTTTAAAAAATAATCTAGATGATTAACTATGAGGCTACCTCATAAAAATGTGCATAATTTCAACTCCATTTCATTGCTTTCTCTGTTATTTGCTGGGTTAGCAATTGCATGAATCTTGGAGACTAAAAATTATTTGTAAATGTTTTGGCCAATTCTGGAGTGTGATTGACTGGCCCATTCAGTTTTGATGGGATTCCCAAAGGTTAACTATGCTTAGATCTTGTTCCCTACCTGTTCTCTTATACAGGAATAATATTTATTTCTATACAACCTTTGAACTCATGAACATAATTCTAATACACATTGGATAATACTGGAAAGATAATGCAGTGAACTTCATCTTTGCTACCAACACATCTACAGCGGTATTGGAAAGAAAGAACCCCTTTGATATAAATAGCAAGCAACACCCAGAACTTCACTGAGAAAATGTAGTTATAATTGTTAAAAGGAAAAAATCACATTATTTATTAAAAGTTAAAATGCGTGAACCCTTTCACATAGCATACTAGTCTCAGGTCTATTCTGGGAACTGATCCCATTCAATAGGAGTGGAGAAATGGAAATACTCTCATAGAACAGGAGGGAAAAGACCAAACCTCAAGCAAATTACTGAATTTGTGTTTCCAGGGCAACTCATTATCAATCAATCTTGCTTGGGGGTCCTCTGGAAGAAAAAAATGTGCAAAATTTACCTTGGTATTAGTTCTCGAGGGTTGGAATCAGATATATAGTGCCTCCCATATTCATGAGTTTCTCTACAGGATCTCAGCTTCCTTGCACCTCCAGGTTCCGTCTCATCCAAGGCAGATAAATTTCTGAGCAGTTGCTACAGGCATTCCAAATGGTGGCAGACAAATGCAAGGACAGAGAGGGGAAGACCTGCAGAGCCGCTGAGACTGTGAGGTTCAGCGTGGGCTACCACAAAGACAGACAAATCACTGTTTCAGCCGTGTCCCAGGAATGGTTCCATGTTCATTTTCATTCCAATAATAATTGCGTTTGCCTTTGGATTCTTGTCTTTGATGTAAGCATGTCTCTGATTGAGTTGTTTGATTTCCAAACATTTAGGATGTCCCAGTTATCTTTCCATTACTGATTTTTAGTTTAATTCTATTGTGAACAGAATGCATACTTTGACTTCAACAAGTTTACCTTTTTGACTGTTTAATAGCAAAAACTATGGCCCATTTTGGGGAATTAGCTATGCAACTTTGACTGTGAATTCTGTGTGGGAAACAGTCTCTAGATGTCCATTAGATCAAGTTGGATGATAGTGCACTATCCTTATAGGTTATCAGTTTAATTTATTATTAAATCCTGAGAGAGAGAGATGCTAAAGTCTCCAATGATTACTGTAGCTGTGTCTCTTTCTCCTGTGCTACCAGTTTTGCTTCATGTATTTTAAAGTCCTATTTTAAGGTATATAGGTATTTAAATTATGTCCTTGGTGAATTAACCCTGTTATCATTTTATAATGTTCCTCATCATTTCTTATAACATTCCTTTTATGAGGTATAATCTATCCTATATAAATTGTCACTCCAACTTTTAATTTTTTTGTTATGGTATGTATGATTCCTTTTACTTTAACCAATCTATGATTTATGATTACAGTGGCATTTGAATATTGTTAAGTTATCTGATTATGCAAGGCAACAATTTAATCATTTTGAAATCATTCTGAGTATTTTAATTTATTTTTTATTTTTTAATGATTTAATTTATTACTTTCAGAGAGAGAGGAAGGAAGAGAGGCAGAGAGGGAGAGAAACATCAATGTATGGTTGCCTTTGACCTGCCTCCAGCCAGGGACCTGGCTGGAGACCTGGCTTGCAACCTGGTTATGTGCCCTGGCTGGGCATCGAACCCGTGACCTTTGGGTTTGCAGGCCAGCGCCTTATCCACTGTGCTACCAGCCAGGGCCTTGAGTATTTTTAAATAAAAACTTTTCTCATGATTAGAAAGTTCAAGGTTAATCATGAGGAAGAATATGAAGTAAAGAAGAAAAAACAAAACAGTGAAACCATCCAGTTAACTATCAAGTTGGTCTAAAGCTACAGTCACATATTTTAATTTTAATTGAAGAGCTGTTGTGACAGTTAATAAATAATTTATTTTGATCCTTTTAAGTGATACATGAATGGATGTTTTATGTTTGAAAAAAATAACATATTAAAATCCTAAATAAAATTTAAGCAAAAATAATGTGCTATCATTTCCAGGAGTATTCTACAGCCAATATCAACTATTGGAAAATGAGAACACATATACACACAAAAAATTATGGATAATTAAAAAACATAGTAGACACTTGTAAGATTGAGTCTTCAAAATTAGCTCCTGTTCCAGAAGCTGACATCTTCCTCATCCTTCATGGTTCCCAAGGGCATAGCCACAGAATTATGACATGGTCCTGCCTCTTTGCAACAGCTGATTAGTCACTCCAGCCAAGCTTGGTCAATGAAACTCTTTCTTTTGTCAATATTTTAGAATAAAACTAAAACCATCAGTTCTCCTCAAGATGAAGAAGTTCCAAAAGGAAAAGGTGTTGTATTAGCCTTGGCTTTCTAGAACAACTCAACCAATAAATAGGTAGATTATAGATAGATAGATAGATAGATAGATAGATACAGATAGATAGAGAGATAGTAGAGATATTATAGGTAATTGGCTTATATAGTTACAGAAGCTATGAAGTTAAGATCTGCAATCAGCAAGCTGGAGATCCAGGAGAGCTGATGGCATAGCTTTAGCCTGAATCTGAGTGTGAAAGCAGGAGAAGACTGGTGTACTCATTTAAAGACAGTCAGGCAGAGAAAGCAATTTTCTTTTGCTTAGTTTTTAAATTCTATCCAGGCCTTCAAAGGACTGGATGAGGCTCACCCATATTGGGGAGGACAACCTGCTTTATTTAGTCTGCAGATCCAAATGCTAACTTCACGCAGAAACACCCTCCTCGACACACCCAGGTATTATGTTTAAGCAGATACCTGAGTATCCAGTCAGGCTGATACGTGAGATGAACTCTCACAAGCATCGGTGACCACTAGCAGTGACCATCTACCCTGGAAGTGAGAAAGCCATACTGCAGTGAGGAAAGGGTGGGAGCTATCACAGACAGACAAGTAAGGGGGAAAAAGAGCTCTCGGGCATTGAGACCCCCCCACACCACCACCACCACCACCACCACCAAGGTATGCCTGCATCACACTATCTTTCTCAGGGTTTATGCCCAAAGAAATACCCCAGAGGCCACTGGCTGAATTCTTATCTTTCTTTTAGTAATTTGAAGTTGTTTCCAAGTACTTAGACACACACCAATATGGGTCATAGAGGTGGCTGAGTGCGATGAAAAGAACATTCAGTTGGGACGCAGCCAGCTGGGTTCTAGCCCCGCCACAAGTGGTGTGAATTATGGGAAGTCACTACCCTTCTCAAGATCACAGGTGTCTGGCTCAGCATTTCTAACTCATTTTTTAACAGAAACATATTACACTTAAACTGCATGCTAGACACTCATGATGACACAAAGCTTACATTGGTAAACAAACAACAATAACAACAAACCCTGTAATTACTGAGTTTATAAGAAATGTAGGCTAGAATGTAACCTGGGCCTCTCTGACCTCAATGCTTTTCAACCCTCTAGCACAATGCTCACATAAATTGCCAGAAATAAAACCCCATCTTTACCCATTATATTTGTTCATTTAAACACAACAAAATAGTATTCCCACTAATAATTATTCAAAGGTAAGTAGGTATGTTAGTACCATATTTATACATAGAAGTATAAATTATATAAACCCATATGCCACTTAAAATATGCTTTCACTTTAAAATTACACGTGGGGATCCCTTTGGGAAAATAAAATCACTTGATTTATGGGTCTTAATAAGAGGCCGATCCTTTCTTATAATAGAGGTGTTATTTATGCTGTTCCTGTGAAGACAGGAAAAGTTTCTCCATGGGGGAGGAAGCCACTGATACCCCTTTGGGGGGTCTTAAAAGTGATTTTCTATTTCACAAGCTAGAAAGGAGACCCCTGCATGCCTTGCTTTATGCATCTGAAGCTTACTTTCCCCACAACCCTGTTTAATCCCTCTGCAACTGGTGCCCATGAATCTTGCCTTGACCTCTTCAACTCTGATCTCACATCGCTCTAACCCAATGGCTCCAACTTCCCTTTCAACAATGGAATGGGGGTACGCAGGATGGAAGCAGACAGCACAACTCCTCAAACAGGGAAACTGAGGCACACGCATGAGAAAGAAATGAGACAGCCTTGAAGGTTAAGCATTGCCAAAGGGTCAGAAATAGAGAGCAGCTTTCTGTAAAGGCTGAAATAGCTGATTCAAGCAAGGGACGCTGGATCGTGTGTAATTCCAGCTTTTCATACTTGTTTCTATTTTCCAGTGTTCCAAAAACCCCATCAGGCTCTTGTCACTGATTTGTTCTAGAACTCAAGCACAGATCTAGCACTTTATTCATCACATGCCCTGAACCTGCCTTCAACACACACATGCCCTGGACATTCTCTCTCACCACAGTTTTCTGTCCTTCTTTCCAATCTGGACTCACCTAATGCAAAACTGTCACCCCTGGATATTTCTACTTCTCTGCATGAGACAGTCTATGAGTACTCAATATTCCATTAATATTCAAAGTTTCTACTGAGAAGTCAACTGTCAGATTCTTAGTACATGGTCTGTTTTACTTCTGTCATAAGTTTTGAGTGTAGCCATTTTATTCTTTCAAGTCTGAGTCTCACGAAGATGCATGTGTTGCAGATTCCTGTTTTAATTAGTGACCCTTTCACAAGTTGAAGACTCATTTTCATGTCTGAAAATTATTACTATTATGATAATTATTAGTTTATTTTATTCCCTCTGAACTTCGTAGAATTATCTCTGCTTTTATTATCTTTTCTCTCCTCTTTTTCCTCTATTTGTTCTGCTTTCTGGAATATATTCTCTGTATTACTCTGGTCCTCTTGCCTTGATGAGTATAAGACCCTCTGAACTAATTTTCTTGCCCTTACCCTATTGCCCAACTTCAACATAGCAAACACGGGGACACTCTTAAGTATTACGTCAGAATCAGTGTTCTCTGCCAGACAGTGCAGTGGTCTGTATGTGCTCAGAACTGGGACAAACTTCTTTACAACATCCAGGCCCTATTGACCTGGAACTTCGTTAGCCCCCTGTTCTGCTTTCTTACATTTTTCCCTTCCCCTCATTCTGCCCTGGACATGCCAACTACTTTTCTAGTTCTCTAACATGGTACTTGTCTTATAGAAATAAAATATGAGCCACCAGCAAATGCCACATGTATGATTTTAAATGATTCATTATCCAATTAATTGAAAAGTAAATGATCATTCATTACAATGAAAGGTCAAGAGTTTAATAAATCAGTAATTTGAGCACAGTTATCTAAATAATCCAGGTTCAAACCTTGATTGAAATCTCCAAAAATGTTCGATTCCCAGCCAGGGCACAGAACCAGGTTGCAAGGCAGGTCTCCAGCCAGCTCCATGGCTGGAGGCCAGTGAAAAGCAACCGTACATTGATGTTTTTCTCCCTCTCTGCCTCTCTCCCTCCCCCTCTCTCTAAAAATAATAAATAAAATCTTTAAAAAACAAAACAAAAACACCCAGCTCCATTAAAAAAAAAAAAGAGAGAGAGAGAGAAATCTCCAAACAATAATAGATGATCATCATTGTCATCATGATGATCTTGTTGATATTATATAGAGTGAAACTTTGCTTTATGGAGAAATAAAATATAATATTCTACCCACATGCTAAAAATTACCCCCTCACCCTGATTTTTAAATAAATTTATGATCAGATTAAAGGAAGAAACCAACTCTTCCTTCTGATAAGGCAATTTAGGAAAAATTAAACTGAGGTGATTTTGGTAAAAATTCTGTCAATGTGCAAAATTCAGAAAGAATGAGTCTGAAACATATGGTCAGGATATAACTTGGGATTGATACTGAGTGCTTCCAAAGGGTTTCCCTTTGTGTCCTGGACCAGAAGCATTTGGAAGAATCTGTGAAAGAGACAGACCAGGCCGAATGTCCTCTGGACAAGGAGGTTCCCTGATCAGGCTGAGCTTGTCAGCAATATTTCAGGCGGCAGCAGCCAAGGGGTATCAGGCACAGACATGCTGTTCAGGGAGTGAAGGCAGGCGAGACAGAACAGCCTTATAGATAGCTGTCCCCCGGAAGGCAGCTTCGCCAGGCCCTCAGAGATAAGGTGCCCTGCTGGAAATGCTGCCTTGTCTCACACTCTGCATCCTGAGCTGGTCATGGAAAGGCGTATCTACTAGATCCATTCCAGTTCAGGTGGGATGCCCAGCAGAAAACTCAAGTCAGAATGGCTGAAATGAGATGCATGAAGGAAAAGATATGGAAAGTAGAGAAACATGTAAGAATTACAGATGAATGGAATTCCTGAAAGGGGAAAAAAAGAGAAAGAGAAATAATATGGAGCAGGAATCCTAAAATCAAAATAGAATAACAAACTATTGGGGTCAAAGACCTGAATCTGGAGAATGTAAATGTGAACTACACAAGAAGAAAAATTCATTGAATTAGACCAATCTAGGTCACCCCAGCATAAGCAAAGAAGGAAGCCTTTAAAAATCTATATCAAAACACAACAATGTACATTTTAAGTGTCTTATGATTCTGTGTCAATTATACCTAAAGATGAAATAGAAAGTAAAAGTAATATAGAAAATAATAGAAAGAAATAGAAAGTAATTTCATCTGTATTATTTTCTAAAGTAATAGAAAGTAATACAGCTTATATATTTCATTTAATTTCTAAGTGTTCTAAGCCATTTTACCCAAATGATGTTTTTAAATGTTTTTATGTATTTTGTGTTTCTTTTTCTTTTCTTTTTCCTTTCTCTACTAGCAAATCTAATGAGAATTATATCTAAGCTAGAAAATCACTGAATTGAATTCCTATCTCTACCATACTCCCTTTGATTTTACTATAATATGAAATATAGTTAGGCAGATGTTCTACTTATTAGAGGCCCTGGCTAAGGTACAAAAAGAAGATGTGGAACCTATGTACATTGGAATACTACTCAGTCATAAGAAAAGATGAAATGCTGTCATCTGCAATGATGACATGGATGTATCTTGAGAATATTATGCTAAGTGAAATGTGTTAGTTAAGCAGAATATTTGAAGAGCCATATGATTTCACTCATGTGCAGGATATAAAACTGAAAACAACAAATGAATGACCAAGAAAAACAAACAAATGAAAACTCATAGACACAGACTAAGTACAGAGGAAAGGGTGGGGAAGGTCAGTAAAGGGTAAAGGGGGTCAAATATATGGTGGTGGGAGGTGATTCAACTTTGGGTGGTGAACACACAATGTAATATACAGATGATATATCATAGAATTATACACTTAAAACTTTATAATCTTAGTTGCCAGAGTCACCCCAATAGATAGTTTTTTTAAAGCCTGGGGAAGAGAATCACGTAATTATAGTCCAACTGAATGAAATATTCCCAAAATTAAAAAAAAAAAAAGAATAGAAAGGAAGAAGAGGACTGATGGCCTGAAATCAGGCAGAGGAGTCTGAACCTGGTATCTTTCCAAAAATTCAATCATGTTTGTTTTAATCTGGCCCTAGTTAAATCTGTATTTATCTGCATGTCTTTGGCCTGGAGATCAAATGGAGAGTTTATTGGTATACGCTCACTTGTGAACTCAAGAGCACATCCTCTCTTCATTCAAGTTAAAAACAAGTCACGATTAGGCTCTCTTTATAGATTATTGCCCTGCCATTTTAGAAATGAAGAGATGCTGGGCTGGTTCATCAATTTGGCAGGTTTAGATAACCCCCTATGTCTACTTGTTCAAATAAATCTAAAAAGTAGGAAACTGTGGCTTTATCTAATTTTCATTTATAAAATAGAGAAACCAAGAAACCATATCAACAAGATGTATCTTTTTGTATTCAGACATTTCTTACTTTATTTTTTTTATCACATTAATTTCCTCTACTGAAACAAAATTTTTCCCCTCTTCCTCCGCAATGTTGATGTAATTCAAACAGATTGTCATCAAGGCTGCTTCTGAGTCATTGCTTGGACCAGAAAAGCCTGTAGCTAGTTTCTTTGTGTTTTTTCATTTTCTTTTAACTTCAGAATTCAATTAGTCAATTTTATCACTTTGTTTTTATAAATGCATTTTTTATTCCATTTTCTTTAAATGAAACTGACACAGAATGCTTTCTCTTTCTGCATCCAGCTACCGCCCCTTCCTTGTATCAGGCAGACATGTAGGACATGGTAGCCAGTATGTGGTATTGAACTTAGTTAGATTTAGGTTTGAATCTTGCTTCTACTTTTTATCAGTTTTATGACCATAGGCAATCTTATACATTTCCTAAACCTCAATTTCCCAGATAAAAATATCCATCCTGAACAGTTTCACTGGTCCTAATAAGGAAAACAGACCAATCTGATAAATTTGATAAAAGCAACATTGTCAAGTTTCAGTGGATTGATCTTTAACATACCCTTTGCATGTATGGTTTTACTTTAAATTTTTATTAAACATTGATTAATTTTTTCAATTACAATTTATATTCAATATTATTCTGTATTAGTTTCAGGTGTACAACATAGTAGTTAGACAGTCATATACTTTACAAAGTGTTCCTTCCATGTTTTTTGTACTGAACTGGTACCATACATAGTTATTATACTATTCTGACTCATTCTCTTTTAGAAGAAAAAGGACACTTTAAAATTTTTAAAAATTTTAGGCTACTAAATATACTATAATGTTGCATTAAATAAAATACTTTGCCACTGGCTTGGGAACAGAGAAATCAAGGAAAATGGACAGAGTCTGCAAATAGGCTTATTAGTAATGTTAGTATTTTATTAAAGATAAATATGAAATTTTAATTCACTTGGGAGAAGTTAGAGAATTTCAATATAAATTTTAGAAAAATATCAAAAAGTGAATTCTTATTTTATAAAAATCTAAACTTTAACATTTCAGAAATAAATAAGACATGCTAAAAATACATAAAAAATAACAATGTAAACAATTTCCCTTTCAACCTATAACATTTGAATTATGAAGGCCTTATCAGGAGAATATACCTTAATTCTTTGGATCTTTGAAGAGGCCAAATTTATAGTGCTTATGGAAAGGTACAAATAAGACACATTTAATTCAGCAATTTTTTAAGGAACTTATAATCAAAAGGGAATTAACTTTATGGACAAAAATGTAGGTCAAAATAGCTTACCAAACTTTTATTTATTGTGCTAAAAATATTAGAAGCAACATAAGCTCTAACAAAAGTAAATTGATTAAATTATGGTTAAATTAATTCAACAGAATACTTCTTAACTATCACAATTTTTAAAATTTATGTGTGCATGTATGTGTATATGTTTAAATTTAAATTGTTTTGAAGGACAACAGTAATATATTGTTAAAATTTTTAACTTATTTCAAAGCAGTATTTATAGTTTGTCCCCATTGCTTAAACAGAAACAGAGTGAAAAAATATAAAAGCACACGTATGCACATTCACTTTCAAAAATTACAGAATGCTCTATACTAATACTAGTAGTAGTTGGCTCTAGGAAGTGGAATTTCTAATAATTTTATATATTTTTTGTTTATTTTTGGACTATTAGTATGGATCATTTTCCTGTAACCATTATGTGTTACTTAAAGAATGTGAAAATTTGAATGTAAAATTTTATCCATTTTTACTTGGACACATACATTTTAGAAGTTACCTTCTTTGGCTTGGTACTTCAGAATATGCAGATATGTATAATTCACTCTAGGTACAATGAAAATTTTCTGAATAAAATTTTACAATTAGGTTAATTTGATGGGTTACTCAGAAAGCATTTTTTATTTTATACATACATACATATATATATATATATAGAGAGAGAGAGAGAGAGAGAGAGAGAGAGAGAGAGAGAGAATGAAATGAAGTGTTATGGTTAGGGATTTGGATGAAAGATTAAAGAGGAAATGGGATAGCTATACTAACAAGCTTGGGCAATATTCCACAGTTATTATTAAGAACAATTTCTACTCAGGGACTACAGTGTTCTAATATAAAGACCCTATGCATGTTTTCTCCTACCAATTGTCCTTGACCTTTGAAAAAGGAATTTCAATGAAATGATGAAGTTACAACTCAGACTTGAATCAATTGAAACAATAAATGAGGACCTGAGAAGAAGAGGCAATTCATTTATATTTTACTTTAAATTTATACTCAATCTTTATGCTTATTTTTTTTTTGCTGTCATTGCTTCAATTCTAGAAAGTCAACCCAGATATAAATATGCTTTGTGCATTTCTGTGTCTAGGAAACCTCTGGCTACTCTATAACCTTTACCTAGGAAGATAAATTATCTATTTCTCAGTATTGAAGCAATTCACACCACTTGTGTTCTGAATTTCTAATAGGTTTATCAATAGCAACTAACTAGGATGAGGACCTACTGTGTGCTGGGTACCATGGTAAGTGTTCTGGGTACTGTGCTAGATGAACTAGAGAGAAGCCCAGTGTTCTGACAGTAGTCACAGGCTATTAAATGGTAGATTCAGTATCTGTGAGACCATTGAAACTGAGGGTTAGGGAGGAGAGCATATTATCAGAACAGAGTATTGCTCATACCAAATTTTTAGAGAAAGGCATCTTGTTGAAAAGTTGAGTATAGAGCAGACTAAGATTTTTGTTTGTTTCTTTACAAATGGATTTTATTGATGTTTAACCTGCAAAATTGTTACCATAAGTTTTTTGTTTCTTTTAAATAAATTCACACAAAGCAAAAGAGACAGCAAGTGACCAGAAAGAGCAATGATAATTATATTCATCTGTGTGTGTGTGTGTGTGTGTGTGTGTGTGTGTGTTAGTTCTGTTTACAAAATATTGGAAAACTCCAAACCTGGAACCCAGAACCCCAAATATGCAACAGGAATGTCCTAAGATGGGCACATGCAAGTCAAATGTTTTTTCTTTCTTTTTCTTTTAGACACTATACATAAAATGTTGTTTTCCTTCTGTACTGTCACAGAACAGAAGTACGTTCTTAGTTCTAGTGGTGAAAGGTCTGGAAAGAGAGAAAATCCATCTGCTGTCCAACACAAAGGGAGAAAATCGCTATAATAAATAATCCAATGGGTTTTTACAATGTTTGAAATTTTAAAAAGTAAAATCGCCAAAAACAGTGCAAAGTAACAAAAAAACATTGTTGAAGTACAATATAGTAAAGCTGTGGGGGAAAAGGGGAAAAAAATCACAAAATTATAAAACTAATATAAATAAAGATCATAATTTAACAGAAAATAATTATATTCTATAGATTTGTCTTCCTGGTAAATATGAACAAAATTAAGAAGAAAAACTTAGTAGGCTAAGTTTTGATAAATGAGCCTTTTCTTTTTAAATATCAATGAGCAGTGACAGGTAATTTTTACTCTCCAATTTCTAAGAGTTATGTGAAGTTGAAAAGCCAGGAGAAAAAGCATGCATGAGACCTCTGCGGATACAGGTGCGGTATTCTAGAGCAAAAAGGTGGAGGAAAAGCTAAACTGGAAGACTAGAAGAATATGTCATGCACAGAACACATTCAAATGAATGTTCAGTCCATTGAGTGAGTGCGCCTTCTCATTTTGTCTGCTTTAGGTGGTGTTTTTGCCTCCACAAATAAATACCAAAGCTCAAAGCTCCAAACTTTGTAGCAAGAAGTTTTCTCTAAATCCAACAGGGAAGAATAATAAACATCTACAGGTCATTGGCTGAGTGCATGACAATGAGTTTTCATTACAAGTGAAATTTTATTCGGCTTGCATTGTGGGCAGCTCTACATTTGTATTTCTGTTAAAAATAAAACCTTTTCACTCCATGTGACACAGGGAGTCTTCAGATCCATCTGTCAAACGCTCTAATTTTGGGTGCAACGCTGAGGTATCAAAATGGTCAGCCTGCTGATCTGTTGATAATTTTACATCCTTGAAGTCAGATTTTATGATCTCACTCAAGGGTTAACGGCACCATCTGAAGACATCAAAACACAGAGGCACCAGACGACAGCAGTCACTCGATCTATTTCTTCCCTCATTTTTGCTTTTTGTTCGGGTTGATGGAAAAATGTAAATGTGGGTTTGGATATCAGGATGTTAGCTCAACCCTAGGAGGAAAGGGTCGTTTTCTTTGTAACTTGGCAGGCCTGAAATGGCTGCTTCTGACATCACGGGTATTTTTAATGAAATATTAATGACCCTGATTTTAATAGGAATTTCAGCACAACCTAAATTAAGCCATTGGAAAAGGGATATGGTCCCGTTAAGAACAGTAAAACCGTAAGCCCCCTTCCTGAAGAGTAGCTGCGGGCAGTTAAAGTGACAATCAATTTAACCAGGCCATACCGCTGCGTAAGTCTCTGAAGTGTGAAGTCCCAGCTCGCCTGATGTATTTCATTTTAATTTCCTTTTGGACAGACCTATAGTTAGTGGGGAACCTCAAACACAAAAAGGGGGAAAAATGTGCAGAAGAGGAGGAAATTATTTAACCCTTTCCAAAAAAAGCTAAGCAATGCGTTTAGCGAAGTAAAGAAAAACAAGCAAGATTAAATTTCTCCTTTTGTTCTGAAGGACACAAAGGTGGATTGTGTGTAGTAAATAAGGATGAGCAATCTTACTGATCATTCATATTAAAAAGACTTCAAATGCTCTGTTGGCACTTATTTTGAAGTCTACTTGTGTTTTTTAAAGAAACAAAATGGTTCAGAAATAAATCTCACTTTACTCTTTTTATACGAGGAGAAAAAGGATGTAATTTTTTATTCGCTAGCTCTCATTGGAATTAGATATCTAAGTGATAAGCTGATGATCTGTTGATAGTTTTATATTCTGCAAGTCAGGTTTCAAGATAGGGATTTTGGAGACAGATCAACTTGGATGCTTTTTGAAATGGAGGCCTTGTCAACTCTTAACAAAAGTCAGATAAACTGCCAGATAAACTTGAAGACTTTTTCTAAATTATAAACATTTCCTACACACAGGATGCTCAGCTACCTGTAGAAGTTTCTGTAAGACTTTTTTTTTTCTTGCCCCAGAGCAACCAAGACAGAAGATGGCAACTGCGTGGTGGAATGTAGAAGGCAAAAGCTGAATTCAGAGTCACAAAAGCTAAATTTGACTTTTATTAGCTTTGACACAAATGTATAATTTGATATTTTAGAGTCAGTTGCTCTCCCTCGGTTTCATTTCTTACTCTCTAAATGAAATACTGGGATGCCTATAAAGCATCTTTGGAGGTTTTTATGTGTTCAAGTACAGATTTTAATTTAAATAAAATATTAGCTGTTGAAAAAAGCAAACATTGCTCTATGTGTGATATTTTTACTTTACAAGTTTAAAAGCGGCTATCTATATTAAAATTATCCACAGAAATAGTTTTACCCAACGGGTATTTTAATACAAAAAATAATGAAAAACACTGGGGTGTGTATGTGTGTGTGTGGTGTGTGTGTGTGTACTTGTATAAAGAATGAAAACATGGCTCTATTCATTTTTAAGATTTTTCATTTATTATTTGTAGAGCAAGGGGAAGGGAGGAAGGAAGAAAGGGAGAGAGATATCAATGTATGGTTGCCTTTCACCTGCCTCCAGCTACAGACCTGGCTGGAGACCTGGCTTGCAATCTGGTTATGTGCCCTGGCTGGGGAATCGTACCAGCGACATTTGGGTTCACAGGCTGGCCTCTATCCACTGTGCCACCAGTCAGGGCCTTTGTTCTTTTAATGAGAATAGCATATATCAACTCATAATTTAATAAAATTTTGTCAAATTAATGTTTCTGAAGCACAGTTCAGACAATATTATTCACAATGGTAAAAAATTTCTAATGGATTTCAAGTTCACACAGGCTCAAGACTAAATTCCTTTCCTAGCCTGGCCTACAAAGCATTCTAAGATTTCACGGTAACCTTAACAAGCCCTCTCAGTATCTTTTCCCATCATTACCCAACTGTACTCTCTTCCCACTCTGTTCCTTCTCTTTGGGTTTCTCTTTACTTACTAGACATAAAAATCTACCCAGCTCTCCAGGTCCATAGCTAATGGCATTGGTAGAGTCGATCAATGGCTTGCACACAGTTTCTTCTTCCTGGCTCCTCACAGTAGCTGAATTTCATGGTCATAAAGAGTTAGACTTGACCACTGGTCCTACCAACTTCAGGTTAGTGACCTCACTTATTCCCTGGAATTATGAGGCTATCAGAAAGGTGATGATTGCCTTCCACGAAGAGTTTAGCAGTGCAAGGATTCCATGACAAGGCACAAGATAAACCTTGCCCATAGTACGCCTACAATTCCTTCTCTTGCTCCTGGTGTCTTCTATTCTATCATTTATTGCTTTTTTGATTTATAAATACAAAACATATTAATATGACATATTATCAAAATACATACACACACACAGATATATATATATATATATATATATATATATATATATATATATATATATAAAATACTGAACTGCACAGTAAATACATGTTAACTTTTGGGCACTGGCATAAGGCATTACCTTCTGTCTCCTACAGAATCAGGAAGGATCAGAGCCTCCCTCTGTGGCCACAGGACCTCAGAGCATAAGCATCAGATGCTTTTCTCCGAGATTTGCTTCTTGAACAGGTAAAACCAAGATGAAGACAAGGTTAAAACTCATATACCGAGGTAGCCCTGGCCATGTCCTGTAGCCACAGCAACCTGGATATAATGTTTTTCCTCACAGGTGATTGGATGGCTTCATGCTCCCTGGTTGCCTGAAGGTGCCTTCACCTGGTCTATTTTTCAAGCCTAGCCTGTTTCTCGACCGTTCTATTAATTATTTCCACCCCTAACCTGCAACGTGATTCTTCTTTACTTAAGAAAGCCAGTATTGGCTTTGCCCCTTGAAACTGAAAGCACTTATGCTCATGTACATGGATCTCAAAGTTCCTGAAGGCTGCCCGGATGACTGATGTGAGTTCCTGGTTTCACTTTTTAATTGGCAGGATTACTTCTGCATCAAAACCTGTCACCTCTTCAATGACCTCAAGTCCTGTGCATGTAGAAATGGCAGGATGAATGCTTAGGACTTTCTCCTTATTTACCAGTTTTCAAAATAATGTATTATTTCTCATGCTTTCTTTAAAATGACTTAAATGTGATTTAAGTATCACTGAATTCATGAATAGAAATGTGTCTGGACATTTCTATTAAATTGAAGGTACAATTAAACTTCAGGGTGTCCCACCCATGCTTAATTTGGCTTCTGAGTTACTTTTACAAAGAAACAAAACAAAAATGCAAAACAGTAGTTTTGGGTAGCTTCATGACAAGCATGTTTTTTAGGCTTATTTTAGGCATCTCTTGCTCAGACCTAAAATCACAAATTTCTCCAAGGAGGCAGATTTAGCCTGGGATAAAAAGGAAACTTTTCTGTAGTATTTTATCCAAATGTAAAGAACATCTTCTATTCTTCATCTTCCCCTATAAATAAAAATCTTCCTACTTAATTCTAGATATTAAAGACAACATGAAGGTAAATGTTCTCCCACTAGCTGCTGGCTTTATGGTGAGAGTTAGTAGATTAGATGACCACTTTTTTTTCAAAGTTCTAGAGAAAAGAAAGGCAAAAGAGGAAACCAATTAATTCAAGTAAGGGAGCTATAAAAGTATCCTGTAGTGAACTCAGGATAAAGTGAATACTTAGCCAAATGATCTATTAAGTGGAACAAAAATGTTAGACAAAATGGAAAAAATGATGTTTGTTCAATTATATCACTATATTGTAGAAAATATCTATGTTTGAGTCAGTTAAAATACCCCAACTCAACCTGGTTTTTAAAGAACAGGAAATGTCTTTCTAGAACTAAAATGTAAATGACAAAGTCAGTCCACACTAACCTAGGACCCAGGCTCTTGAACTTCTCAGTATTCTGGTTTCTGGCTTCATTGTCAAACAATTGCTTTAGCCCTGGAAACAGTTGTAAGGGCATTCAACCAGGCTAAGCTTCACAAGTAGATGTGACAACCTCCAGGGGGTGAATGGAGATTGAAGAAGAACTAGCTGGGTTTACCCATAAAATCTGCTTCCTCTTCTTCCATTGTAACGGAAGGAAATAGACTCCCACCTAAAAACTGAACTTCCCAGCCTCTTCTGCAACTGAGGGTGGCTAAGTGGCCTGGTTCTGTCCGTCCAGTGAGATGCGAATGTAAGTCAGGTTGGAGGAAGAAAGACATTGCTGTATTTTTCAAGTCACCATCTTTTGAGAGTTCTTGTGCAGCCCCCTGGCCTGGCTGGGTATGTGGACCCTCTTTGTAAGATGTCAACTTTAAATGAAGACATCTTATCTCGGAAATCCTCTTTAAAAAAATAAAAACAAAAACAACCCTGAAGTCTTTTCACCTAGGCCTGGGTCACATGTTCACTCCTATACCAGTTGGATGCTTCAAGAGTGTATCATGACAATTACCATCCCTTCTTGGTTATCTGAAACTGGGAACAATTTTTAAAATCTATTCTCATTGAGGTAACATTGTTTTATAACATTCTATACATTTCCAATGGGAATGTCTTTGCAAACAGCATGTTAGTGTATGAAATGGTAAACAAGTGAACTTTTTGCAAGTAGAAATTAGAAAGTGAATAGGCAATCCTAATATAATTGCTATATTTTAAAATTTCTTGTCTTGTATTCACATGAATGTGAGAATACATGCGCAGACAACACCAGACATCGGTGCTTAGATCATAGTTTGTACATAGGTTTGTGTTTGTGTGTGTGTGTGAGAGGACACCCAGGTAGACACACCCAAAATTCACATGTGCATGGTCAAGAGTGCTTCCCAAAGAATTTATGTGTAGTTTTTATGCTGCTTTTTCACTTAAATGTGGATTCATTCCTATGTTACTATAGCCTTTAATCATTATTCTCTTAGTGCTTGCATAAAAATGCTTTGAATAAAAGCGCTGTACTCTAATTTAATTACATCACCTTATCATTACATCTTCTAGATTAATTCTCACTTCCAAGCCATACTTAATCAATGCTTTCCCCTATGTAACTTATTTTTCTCTTTTCTCTTGCTTCATCAGGATACTTTCCTGGAGTATTTCCCCACATCACAGTGATCATTATTGTTACCCTTACTTTATACTGCCAAATTACTTTCCAAAGACTGTGCCAATTTACACTCGTCAGATAATGCCAGAACATTCCAGGTAAGTGTAATCTTGCTTAGTTGCCATTACTTTTTCATTTGCCACGTTAGTAAGTGTAAAATGTCACATCATTATTAGTGCCATTTACCTTTACTTAAAATAATGGGACAGAATTTGCGATGTATATAATTTTCCCCTCAGTCTCTTGTTTACACTTTTCCCCAAGACTTTAACTGAACTTTTAAGTTACGTGGAAAACTAACTTAGTACCCGTTTGCCATATCCTTTGCATAGATTTTAAAAGATGATCTAAAAACTTAGGAAGAAGCTACTGATAAATAATTGGCAATTGGTCACCCTTCTTTTTCATTTTTTGAATTTCTTGTACACACATTTAGAATAAGTATTGGTATTTTCAATGACTTATTCTTCCACATACAATTTAGTTAAAATGTATGAAGTTATAGGAAAAGCATCAAGTTTCAAGTAAGATTGAATCGAATATCCAACCTATTATTAGGAAAATTAACACAAGTATGATTATTTCACCTTCCCTTCCAAAGATATTTTCTCTACACAAGTCTTAATTTCTGTCTCTCAATTACCAAAAACATATCTATTCCAAAAGAATAATAAATTTTCTGGAGGACATAATATTTTCTTTTCTTTGTCTAGGAAGAAAACTCTAGTGCAACTTTATGTTAATAGACATTAAGTGGTCAAGAATCATTTTTCTTTTGGTATATTTGTGTGTTTTAAGATGTATTAGCGTTGCTTTTATCATTCTCCATGAAATAGATTTAATTTTTCCCCAGAAATTTTCCTCTTTGGCTGTATAATTTCTGTCATCACTTCTCAATAAAAGTCATGTTTGTGCAACAGAATAACTCTTAAGAATACAACCCATCACTCTATCACATGCTTTGCTTTTACAACATCAGATCAAACTACCTATACTTAATTTGCCCAACCTTGCCATATCTATCCTGATGCTTTCTCCATTGTGCCTCTGCCAGGATGCCCTCTACCCCATGCTTAGCTCAGTGAAGCCCCTGCCCTCAGGACAGTTGAACTAGAACTAGGCATGTAATCTTCTGTAATTATAGCACCACATTTGCTCACTAGGTTTTAGGGCCCTTTGGGCAGGTACCATGTCTTTCTTTTTCATCATTGAGTCCCCAACATTTAGCCTGCCGTCTGACATATGGTAGGTGCTAAGGTAGGAAAAATGACCAATTGATTCTTTTGGAAAGATCCAAATGGAGCGCCTTATTTTCTTGACAGACTTCCCTTACCTAATGACACGTCTACGGCCAGCCATCAAAATACTACATGCAGAACGCTATCCCTCAGATTACTACTTTCACATTAGACTGAGCATTACTAGTTTTTTTTGTAGCCATAACAATTAACGAAGTACCTGATATAAAAGTTAGTACTCTCTCTCTACATGTATAGATGTACATTATATATCTATAGTACTACTATACATGGCAGAGGATGATGCCCAATACTAAACACATGTGAGCTCCAAGCGGGTAGCAGCTGGGACTTGTTTATCCTCAGCTGTGTCTCCAGTGATATTGAGCCGTGCCTCGACCTGGTGCAGAATAAACAGTCGCTCATTTCTATGAGTCTAGTGAAGAAAGGTCATGTGGAAGATGTTTCAGTGTATTATAAAAAATTACTGAGCATCACACCATATATACATCAGTCTAATGAATTTGTGAAACATACAACAATGAATTTGAATTAAATACACAATGGGAAGCTTGTTTTCTTTCTTAGTCGGTTTTTACTTTCTGACTTGAAACAAATACTTAATGAAACGAATGATGCTTCGTAATGGCCACACAATCTGAGGCTGTCTATTTTTCTTCTTTGTTAACCCTGGACCCTGTTATTGAAATGGAAAGTTAAGCTGACATTTTTGCAAGTTTTTTTTTTTTTCTTTTTTATAGTCTAAAGGTTAATGAGCTGTGGTGTGGTTTAGTGCCGTGTGCGCTAAGCTAGCACCTAATATGTTAAGTTGGGCGTGATTCAAGCCTTCCAAGAAAAGGGGTCTCCGACAGAACTGAGTGGGGAGGGGAGGACAGAAGGGAAGAAGCCCCCACCATTGTGCTTGTTTGCTGCTTAAGCCAGGGGGTCCTGGTCAGCGTGCATGCTATTTGGGACTTTATATACAAGCTGTTCTCAGGGGGGACATAAATATCCCACATTCCATTTCGAGAGGTGCTGGGTTATAGGTTATTGACCAGTGTAGGGATTTATAGCTGGAGTCAGTCATTATTAAGGAAAAATGGCTTGACAATTTTATTATACTGGAGGCCTGCTGGAAAAGTTAAATGTAAATTTACCTAAGAACTCACTTGATCTTAGTAATAATGTGTGTGTATGTGTATGTGTGTGTAGTTATGCCTTCATTTTCACTGAGAACTATTATAATGTTAATTCATCTACATGTATCGCATGAATAAGTAGAATACATACCATTTCATGACTATACACATTATTGTATGCAACCAAAATACTGACAAATAAATCATTTTGGAACAGTGCAAATACTGATTTGGTTCCTATTTCAGAGCTGAAGCAGAAGACAAAGAAACAAACAGTGTTGGGGAGTAAGTCCCTATTTGCTGGTAGGTGCCATATCTCATCCCACCCCCCAAAAATCCCAGCCAATCGTGACCCTGAAACATCTGACCAAATTATTCACCTAAACATTATTTTTTTACCTACAGATTTTTCAAAAGTAGAATAAGAGATTTAATTTCCACCCTGATTCTTTCTGATGCTTAATCCAAAAATAACTTGTAGATCAAGATTTAGTTCTATGAATTATTCGTATGTATTTGTAGTGATATAGAATATAATGAAAAACACCATCTCCGCCCCCTAAAAGTTTTTTTTAACAAATATGTATCAATGAAAAGGTCTGAGCCCTGGCTGGTGGCACAGTGGATAAGGGGCCAGCCTGCAAACCCAAAGGTCACTGGTTCAATTCCCAGTCAGGGCACATAGCCAGGTTGAGAGCCAGGTCTGTGGCTGGAGGCAGGTGAAAGGCAACCATACATTGATGTCTCTCTCCCTCTCTACCTCTCTCCCTTCCCCTCTCTCTAAAACTAATAAATAAAATCTTAAAAAAGAAATCAACAACAATGAGATGAAAATCTGTATTGGCAGGTGCTGTTTAAGGAAGGTCTAAAAACTAGGTCACCTGTCCCTCCTTCTTTCCTAATGTTTATTTGTTGACACTAGAGTAAAATAAAACATCCTTTATCTCATGAGTAGATAAGCATTCTATCTTAGTCTTTCTGAGGTCTGTAAAATCTACCATAAACTGGCCTGGCTTATAAATAACAAAAATTTATGTCACAGTCCTAGACACTGAAGGATCAAGTTCAAGATGCTGGCTGATTTTGTATCTGGTGACAGCCCACTTCCTTGCTTATTGAACTCTTTACACTGCCCGCCTATGGCCAAAAGGGTAAGGGATTTCTCTGGAATCTCTTTAATAAGGACACTAATCCTATCCTTGAGGTTCATGACCAAATCATTTTTCAAGGGCCCCATCTATAGAATCCATCGCATTGAGAATTAGGTTTCAACACATGAATTTGGGGAGGACATACACTTCATGGCATCTTTAAAATTCATGTTTAGCCCATTGAATGTTGCTTGTAGAGTATAGCCTTGTGGCATGTAGCACCATGCCAGGGAATACATGATAGCACACAACAATTCAGTGCAGTTACACTGAATTCAACAATCTAATATGGTGAGACATAACTCACATTAAAAACAGCCCAAATTAGCTTGCTTTATTTATTACCTATATTTATCGCACTAAAATGTATTAATTTAAAAATTATATCTTCAGCTGTGTGCACAAAATAGTACCAAACAACGCAACATGTCCACATATAGGCTATCATCTTTCAGAATGAAATCAACTTTTCTCCAATTTACTTTGTGATGTGAGGCCAGGACTCTTACTGTCTACATTCCAGGGTCACCAGTGCCCTATGAGGCATTAATCATGAAGGTAAACTGGAGTAATAGAAGACAAAGAAGAGACTTGCTTTATCCTATGAGTGCCCTGGTAAGTTGTTTCTTTGTTTTCCTAACTGTCAGTTTCCTTAGCTTTACTTCTTTACCCTGGTGACCATCCTTCCTTCCAGAAGTATCTGTTGAATCCAGTTTTTCAGTTTTTCAGTTCTTACAGACGCCTTCTCTTCCAAGGTCTATATACCAGTCCCACAAGATCAGTCCCTGATCTAAGCTCAGGGACATGGGTACCAGCTGAGTGGCCCCCTGTCCCAGAGGTCTGCATGGTCCATTTCCAAACTACTCAATGTCAATATGTCTAATGTTTCCCTAGTCATGAGGGTGGAAACTTTGATCTAATGTTAATGTATCCATGATGTCTCAGTGTTCTCTTCATGTCATCTCTGTCCTTCAATACCTAATTTCTAATTCCTTATTTTCTGTTTAAATCACCCATGCAATTTCTGTCCCCTGTCTAGTCTAGGGGCTGATTGATACAGAAAATTATATGAGACAGGATCCTAGGGAACAGATAAAACTGGAATTGGGGTTTGATAAGGTAAGTGGATTGAAGTAGCACAAGCAAATGTATATATTGTCCCCACCCCAATCCAAAAATATCCACCTCTTTTTGAGTGGTAGTTGGTAACATTTCACCCATTTTTTTAATATCGTCAATGGGATATCTTGACATATTCAGGCCTTTGGACCCCTAAACTTCACCGAAAATGTGAATTCCTGGAACTTGTACTATTCCTTTTCCACTCTGTCATTGCTATATTTTAAGGCATCTGGACTATTTGGTGCTATAGGTCAAACCAACATAATCACGATAAAATATACACTCTATGAGCTCAGTGGCAGAACGAAAATGACAGGGTAAGGAGTCAATAAACCTGAAGATAGACAAATAGATATTACCTAACATGAAAAGGAAAAAAAGAAAGAATACTTGGAAGGCATTACCAAAGACTTAGGAACCTATCGAATCATACCAAAAAGACTCAATTTTTTTTTGGTTGGTACACATATTGAAAGCATTTGCATAATGCTCTTCAGGTTTTAAAAAGTGAATGGTATCGAAAGATAGGTTATCACTTATTCTGTGAACTTAGCTGAGCATTTGTTAAAACAATCCATAAGATGTTTTAAAAATACAGAGTCTCACACCAACATATTAAAAAATTTAAGGATACAATCTACAGTTACTTGAATGTGATTATGGAGAGCAAAGGAAATCTCAAAAACTTGCATGGGAATGGTCAGATAACCAGTGTGGGAATTTCAAACAATGCAAAGTAATTACTATAACCAGGCTCTAGGAAGTGAGATAAAATGCCCTTAAACTACATGGAAGAATAGGAAGCCTCAGCAGAAAAATTGAAGATTTGAAAAAGAACCAAATACAATGTTTAGAACTTAAAATTTTTTTAAATAATTAAAATTTTAAAAAGTCAGTATCAGAATGGATATGACAGATAAAGCAATAGATTATTCTGAACAACAGAAAAAATAAGATTTTTAAATGATCATAGCCTCAGGTAGCTGAGGGACAATTCCAAAAGTCTAATATTTATGCTACCAGGCTTTTAGAAAGAGAGGTGATCAAGGGTGGTTCAGAAAAGTAATTGCAAAAATAATGGCTACAAGCTATGAAAATATGGTTAAAAATGTAAATTTTTAGAATCAAGAAGTTCAGTGAATCCCAAATAGAATAAACTAAAAAAATCTATACCCAGATACATCATAATCAAACTACTGAAAACTACAAATAAGATAAATATTTTTTACAGCAGCCAGAAGGGGAAAACATAAAATAAAAAATTACATATAGGAAAGCAACCATTTGAAAGACTGCAGATTTCTAATCAGAAAACAAAATTAGAAGGTATTTATTTTATTTATATTTCCTAAAATGATGGAGCAGTGTACATTATGGTGATGTATGCTTCTATTTCTGAGAATCAAAGTGAAGGAACAAAAATTCTTTCTGTAATAAAAATTAAAATTTTCACCTTTTTCTAAAAAGAACTCTCAGATAGAAATATAGAAAATGAAAAATTTTCCATTTTTTTACTTACTCTGAAATCTTATCTCTCAATGAAATTTGCAGACTTTTTCCTGTCTAAAACTGTATGAATTGGTATTACGCATAACATTTTGATATTCTCAATGTTCACCAAACTTTTAATAGGACTTTATCTTAAATCTGGTAACTTTATTGAAGAGGGACATGTTCCTATATAATTATATTGCATAATTTTGTAGTTCCTATATAATTATATTGCATAATTTTGTAGTTTCTAGTCAAGAAATAAACATGTTTGCAGAGATTTGCTAGATCACAGAAGGAATGAGTGACTCTTAATAACTAAATGTGTGATGCAATTATATAGCTTTCCAACATTCTCAGCATTTGCTGTGAGGACTTAAAGTATGAAACTCATGTTTGCTTGCTTGCTCAAATAGCACTGGCTCTGGAAAGAATAGTCTGGTTTAAAGTAACCACCTTGAACCTCATTACTACGTGATATAAAAATCTCCTAATAATGCACTAAGCCAGCACAAGCATCCTGCAATATTTCCTTCCGTGAGGGTGTAAACCAATCTCCTCTTTATTGTCCAGGCTGATATTTTTATCTGATGAAAGGAACAGCGAATTGAAATCATTTCATCAGAGGAGAGTTTTAACATGTGTTTTGAAATGGACATGTCAATCTTCCTTTTTTAAAAAAAAAAAAATTTGTATCTTTAATTATTTCCTTAGGAAAACAAATTGAGAGATGGGCGCTAATACCGCAAGGAAACAACAGAGGAAGCAGCATGTTTTTCAAAGTCTCCCAGCCGGGCGGCTGGTGCCCTGTGCCTTCTGTCTCAATGCTTTCCTGAACATGGGTGGAAATTACAACTCTCATAATATTACTTGAGCCGTCCCTCTCCTTGGTCCTCTTTCAGGTTGGCCGTTGGGGGGATCACCAGATGGGAAGGACCCTTTCAAGTCTATGACTCCTTTCCTATCCCTTCAACACCTTCTGACGTCCAGTGGGGTTTTTGCAGGTTCTAATGTTACTGCCATGATTTAGCCAGCTCTTTGAATTGTGTGCAGGAAGGGAATAGTATTCTCTTCCTAATTCTCCCAGGACTTCACCTTTCCTTCCTCAGAATGCAGACACAAAGCCAAAATATTACTCCTGGTGAATTAAATAAAATAATCATTATGGAGATAAATGCTGTGTTTTTAAGGTCTGAACTGGTCACAAGAAAACTCGAGTGGGCAACCACTGCCCAACAGGTCTTTGGTGCACAACCACCTAAATGAGGAGAAATTGAAAATTAATAGCAGGTACAAAACATCCCAACTCTGACAGCCATCTGAAGTGCAGACAGTCTCACAGGACTGAGTCCTTAAACTGTGGAATCTGACACTAACTCCAGGAAGATAGTGATAGAATTGAATTGACAGGTAGTATAACCAGCTGGTGTTAGAGAATTGCTCAATATGTACAGATTGACGACTTGTACACCCAGGGCCAGAAAAATGGTAGTGCAGGAGTAAGGGAAACACATTGAGTTTTTCATAGATGCAGATGCACCAAGATTATTTGCAAAACTTAGTGGTGGCTGCCCTGTGACAGGGGTAGATATTGTTACAGAATTTGCCTGTTGATGGCAATGGGACAGCTTGAATGTCAATGTAATAAAAACCGGGGGATTATTTAATCACTAGAGGCAAAGTACAAACAATTATTAATGTGAGTGCAAAGCAAGAGTGACATGGAGGCCCTGGCTGGTGGCTCGATGGATTGGCACCAGCCTGTGAACCCAAAAGTCACTGGTTTGATTCCCAGCCAGGGCACATAACCAGGTTGCAGGCCAGGTCTCCAGCTAGATCTGTAGCTGGAGGCAGATGAAAGGCAACCATACATTAATGTGTCTCCCCCTTTCTTCCTCTCTCTCTGCCCTTCTCTCTGAAGATGGTGAGTGGAATCTTTGGGGGTTAAAAAATAGAGTGACATGGGGGGGTCCTTGCTCTACAGAAAGTTGTGCAGGTGTATATCCCCATTGCCACAGTACCATGAGGACCAGGAGGCCAAAAAAGGTATCAGACTTCGGAATGAAAAGTAAATGACGGCTTCATGATCAGAAAACTGAAGTTAGCCACAGTAATGCAATGTTAAGATCCCTTGCCCAATTTTTGGACCAAAGTCAATTTCCAAACCAGGAGGCCATTGATTGAGGCCAGCTCTGGGTTCTCATGAGAAACATGACATCACCATGTCAAATATATTATTATCCAACATTTCAAGGATTTCAAGGACATTTAGACAAAGAGTTGAAGATGATCATAATACCCAGTAACCTGGAGCATCATCCTGGCCACCCACGTAGATGAAATATTTGGGGGGACGTATAATTAATAGATTTCTTGCAGACATCCAGCTCCCAGTGAATCCTAAATATCCATGGACTCACCCAGTACCTACGTCACAGCTTGCAAAGGTATAATTAAATAGGCATATTTGGTATTTGAAAGATTGCCCACAACGTTTTTTTTTTGGAATTATTTATAGTAAGAATTATTATTATGGTGGAGGCCAAGTGGGTAGCTGAGCCAAGATGGTTAGTCCCAAACAATTTTGCATCTTGGGGAGGAGTAAGGAAGAGATCGGCACCACCTTTTGTGACCTAAAGAGCTCATTAAAAATCCTATTTTTTAAAGGATGACAGTAAAGTACCATTATTCCCATTCTAACTCCTGTTCCAGTTATAGTGTCTGTGCTTCAGCAGATTAAAATGGACTCAAGTGCTAGGTATGCAGCCTTTGGGCTGGTAAATATCTTCTTTTTCATTCTTATCAGGCAGAAGGCTGAGCAGCCGCTCAAATTCCCATGGGATGAGTAACAGCAAATACTTCCTGTCTTGCTTCACAGGTATGTCATCTGTCTTGTCCTGTTTTATATCATAGCTTGAAGAGGGACTGGATTTTCTGGACTCCCTGCAGAATATTACATTGATTCACTAGATGACATCATATCGACTGGAGCATATGTGCATGAATTGGAGAGTCCATTAGACCAGATGAATAATGGTCACCAATATGTCAGCTCAGCATTAGGGTGCAAGACAAAAGTAGGAGCCACAGCACCACAGCTCAGTGGAGAATGGCCCAAAAGGCAGTGATGAGAAGGACTCCAATGATAGAGCTTCAGACAATGAACCTGGGCAGTGGCTTTGTGGGGAAAAGAAGTCACCTACGTCTTCATTGTGGGTCTAAAAGGAGAAATAGTGAATAATTAGTGCACTGGATCCTCCAAATTCATGTCCATGAGAAGGTGATTTTATTTGGATATATGATCTTTGCAAATGCAAGTAGTTAAGATGAGGTCATGCTAAGTTAGGGATTAGGACACTTCTTTTCCTGTGATTAAGATCCTTTTATGCAGAGAAGAGGATGTACACAGAGTGATGACACAGGTTCAGAGGAAGAAGACCACCTGATGCAGAAGCATCTCCAAGCCAAGGAATGCCAAGGACTGACAGCAACTTCCAGAAGCCAGGAGAGAGGCATCAATTCTGCCAACACCCTGATGCCAGACTTCGGGCCTCCCGGGCCGTGAGAGCATATGTTTCTGTTGTTTAAAGTCACCCAGCTTGTGGTCATTGATTACAGTAGCCCTAGGACAGCAATACAGTTGAGGACAAGATAATATCTGAAGAGGCACATGGGAAGACCAATAATACAAATGAAAACATTTCAATATTTTGCTTTTCATGTTAACACCTACAAGAGAGCATCCGCTATACAGGGGGATTTAACCAGTCAAAAATGTGGTGAGATGACATCACCCAGCCTCAGTGACAATAAATATCCATGATATTTCCATAACTGAATACCCCATTTGTTTATTATATGAATAGTTTCTTTGTTCCAGAATTAGAGAACATAAATGTTCACCTCAAGGAGTATTAAAATTGCAAGTGCAAAACAAATTTGAGAATTAGATGTAAAATACAAAAGCCTCTAGAAAGTGTAACATATATTGTATCATTATTTATGTCTCTCTCACACACACACACACATACACTGTCTTACACATGCACACATACAACACAATCTGGAGAATGAGGCCACATTGAAAAAAAACTTTAAATCTATTGGGTGTCTATTATTCATGCAACCATGTGAAGGTATGAAAGACACATGGCTTGAACCCCGTTCTACGGTCATTGTTTACTGAGTTTCAAGTTAAAATTAGCTTCTTTTTCCTTTTCATATGCCATTATCCTTATAAACAGGCATTATAGTTCCTTAATTAAAAATAAATAAGTAAACATAATTTGAGAAAAGAGTATTGAAGAATAAGGAGATGTTATATGAATTCCATCTAAAGAACTCACTATGGCTACTGGAGAAATTTTTGATAGGATCAAGATTAAATGAGGCAGACTTTAAAGCTTTTATAATTGTAGAACAATTACAAGAATAATATGTGGGAAACAGTGGCTAATCAGTTCAATATTTTCCTTGAAGGGAAATAATAAAGATTGTGAAGTAGTGCTTGTCCCATGGAACTTGGTCCCAAAGCAGTCTCACAATTTAAAGGACTCAGTCCAAGCAACTGAAAGTAATTTCAAAATATGTAAATTTTACATGACAATTTCCTAAATCAACCATAATTAGGACCATACATGATTTTGAGTTCTAAGCCCTATATTGTAATATGTACTTTTGATTATATAATTCATAGCAACAAATAAAACAATGCAGCATTTAATTTTGCATTATTTTCAATTACACAACAGAGATTATAAAGCATATATATCATTTAATTCCTTTCTAATTGAATAACTGCATCCTTTGAAGCTCACATAATTCAAATTCTTTAGTTCTATTTTTTAAGGGAATAAAATAGAAATGCAATCCTCAGCAATACCACTTAGCATCACATTCCCTTTTACTTCAATAACCTCTTCTCTTTTCATGAATCAGTTGTGATGCTACTTTGCTCTTCCACTGCACCAATCTAAAACTTCTAGCCTTCACACTTGGGGGCTTCTCCAAAGGGAATCAGAGTTCTCTATCGTCAAAAGAAGGAAAGGAAACTTTAGGAAGACTCAATGGCTAGTACATTTTATTCTGTAATGATAACAACAATAACGTAAGAACCAAGTCAGCAGGCAAAAATCTGTGGGCTAGACTTACTTTGTATTCTTATTATTTTGAATCACGTAAATTGCCTGCCATTTTAATTAATTAAAAATGGTTGAATATTGGTGATTTCCTAGGACTCAGACTAATACAGCAAGGGAGGTGAAGGAATCAAAAACTATTTACATTATTAGTCTTCTATACTAAGGAGAGAAAAACAATAGCTAAAATCAACATTAAATGATCCAATTCCTTGTTTTACATCTGTTGTTCTATAATTATCAGCCTTTGTGTGTGCCATCTTTGGGGTTTCTCAAAAATGTTGAGGCTATTTATCTCCACCATTAAATGATTTCTTATCTCCCAAGTGAGTCCAGGTAAGGTAGAGCCTTGCCCTGTACCCTATCCTATCTTGGTATCTTATCAGAACATCCTGATTATTCCGTAAAACCATCTAGGCTCCAAATGACACGCAGACTGACCCTTTTCCCTGAACCATATTTCTTCCAACAGTTTCTACTCCACATTCATTTCCATGAGCATTTCATTCCTTTTGAAAACTAAAACTGAGTGTGCCCTGCTATCTAAGTTAAATAGTTGATCATTTCCTATTTTGCTTTTATTTAATTTATTCCATAACAAAATATTATGATAATGTTTTCATGCATGATGTCAATGCCTCAGTTGTGAAGTGACACCCAGTGATGTCATGAACTTTATCAGTTGGAGGAAAACAGGTTGATTGTACTTTGCAACTTAAAATTGGTTAATAAGAACAAGTATAGGCCTTGCAAATATGTGTAAAACTCCTTTCACACGTGCCTAATAATTCTAGAAAGATTAACCCAAGAGGGGGAAAATTACCTTCATCACTAGGCTACCAACAAAACAAGCAGAAGTGGATTAACGTAATTGCTTAATCAACAACATTCAACCAAAAGTCTCCCAGTGTGTAGAATTAATCATCTTATTGTAAGATTCATTAAAAAGTAATGGGCAGAGTGAGAACATGACACAGCTGGGAATAATTTTGTTCCATTAAAAATAAAAATAAATACACCCTGGAAAACACTCTTTCGACAATATTTTGCTCCCTGCCTTGTCTTAAAAACAAGGCCTGTGTGCACTCGTGCAGTGCATAAGGCCATCATCATATTTTCAGGAATATATAGTGTGTGAATGACAAAGGGCCACAGGCCTGATCAATTCCAATAGCACTCCTTTCCCCTAAAAAAAACCTCTTAGCTCTGGTTAATGATCAGTAAAAGTGTGAAAATCTTTATTATTCTTCCCTCTATACAGATTACATTTTCAATATACTGGTTTATAGCTTCTAGAACCTAAAATCTAGTTAGCAGCTTATGAATTGAAAGTTTAAAAATTATGTATGGAATTGATTTTCCAAATATAATTAAACAGTTAAAAATGAGGTACTATTCACTGGGGGGTTTGGGGAGAGTAATAGCAATGTGAAAAAGGGGGTTGGTTGTTATACTCTTTACATTTAAACAATCCTTATTAAAATACCATTAACTTCCTGAAGAATCAGGTCTGCAATCATTCCTTGTGCATTTTCTTCTGGCATTTTCAAAGACACATCACCTTCTGGGTATATAAAGGCTAGTTGGGATTCAGCTTTAAATTGACAAAGACATGAGACTGCTCCGAAAAATGATCTAGAGAGAGTATCTGTTTTATTGTCTCTTGTGCTTGGTGAAAACTCACTGGGTCTAAGGATCACTGGGTTTTGTTACTTATTAGATTTGATTGCCCTGAGGACTATGGTTTTGATGGAAGAGTTGACATCAATGTACCCACTGATGGTGAATTTCAAACTAGGTCCCTAGACCCTGCTCTATAACTGACTTTGGGTATCTATAGATGATATTAAATGTAATGATAGTAGTAATAATAATGGTAGCAGAAATTGCTAAGTTTTGTGAGTATGTTGATACCAGTCACTGAACTTGCTGAACTGAGAACTTTATGCCTTTATTCCTATTTTCCTTTTTTTTTTAAGATTTTTTATTCATTATTTTTAGAGAGAAGGGCAAGGAGGGAGGAAGAAAGGGATAGAAGCATCAATGTTTGCAACCTGGTTATATGCCCTGGCTGGGAATCAAATCAGCAACCTTTGGGTTTGCAGGCCAGTGCCTATCCACTGAGCCACCAGCCAGGGCTATCCCTATTTTCGTCCACATGCAACCTTTACAAAATTCTCCTCCTTGGTCCCTAATAATTCATCTTATGCCCTTAGTTTACATACCTGTTAGCAAGACCAAAGCCTGGAATGTAGCCAAGAACTGTCCTTCCATCTTTTGTTCCTCAAACATGCCCCTTGAGCATTCCCCTACCCCTACCAAGTAGTTTATCAAATAGCCCTACAATATTAAGAGGGAAAAAGTTCTCCTGCTAAGGAAATAACGTTTTTTCCATATTGTTACATTATTAATGAGTCTAGAAGGTTCATTTAAATTGTATGGCAGCAATCTCCAGCTCTAATTAGAATCTTCAAAAACATTTTCCTGGGATCCCTCCCAGATTGCCTGCTTTGGAGCCTCTCTGGATAGACCAGAATCCCTGAATGCATTTCCTCTGTCTCCCGTGATCCTGGGGAGGAGCCAGGTTTAGAAAACAGAGGGCTGTGGATAGAACTTTCTTATATGCCCAAAGCCTTCCATTTGCCAATATTTACCAAAATATTTTAAATGCACTTCTTCATCTTTCAGTTCCAATAATTTCCTTGTATGCCATAAAATGAGAGAGACAAAATTTAAGATTAAAAAATTTTTTTTCAGCATACTGCATACCCTGGCAGAGATAATTAAGGAAATCCTTATCTAGCATTTTCGCTTCCGAACTCACAGTGTGTCTCTTTGGTAGGCTGTGTTAAATACTACAGAAGACCTCATTGAGCTCATTCTCAAGCTACTGATAAGAAACTCACATTATATTTAAAGCTATGAAGTGACAGTTAAAATGAACAGTTGTCCAATATAAATGCCTTTTTCTGCTTCCTGGTAAAATGGCTAATAATACAAAGCTTCGATAATACTCTATAAAGGTTAAGAATTTACATCAGTTGTGTGAACCTTGGTTCATAAAAATTTGGGAGACGTCTTGTTTAATCTAAAGTTGCAATGCAAAAAATAATTATAAATTTTGTCAAGATAGAAATGAACATCTCAGTTAACCACACTGTCATTTTTTTTTTTTTTGCCTTTTTTTGGTGCTTGAATATTTGAAAATAAATTCTGTATTTATAAATGTAAATTGTGTGCCTACCAGAAACAAGGCACACAAAATAAGTAATAATTTATTTACAAGATGTATGCACCTTGGCGCAAATGGAATCAGGTTGCAGTTTTCAGTGTATATTTACTAAATTGTTGTTTGTTTTCTGGTGTTCAGCTGAAATAAAATGTGTCAGAAATGTCTTTCTCATTATTTTCATTTTAGTGTATGTGAATTCAAGTTCCATTCATGTGCATGAAGACTTGGTGTTATTCAAAGATTTAAAACAAGCAGCCTATCAATAATTTCATAACATGTTTGCATTTTGACCTAATTGTTAACACAACACCTTGCATGTTTCTAGTACTTCATAGTTTATCCAACATTTTCATATGTTTTCATATATGCCTTATTACCTTGATTGCAATGTGCAGCTTTTATTCACCTCTGATATTTCTCAAATAACAGGACTAGTCTTGAAATCAACATACTTAATGTGCAAAAGATGTTCTTCATGCAAAAGCTTTCTATGTTCTTTGTTATGATGCGCGGCATATTAATATCATGAATCTATGGCATGATTTCAGTTCATTTGACAGACAACCTATAGAATTGACAGAGTTTCTCTTTTCCTCACTGAAGCAACCAGGAAACTATGCCACAATTAGAACTTAAGTCTAAGTTAGTCCAAGTTAGTTCAAGTACATTGGTACTGCTGCTAACATTGTTAGACTCCACCATGTACCTTGATTACGGCAGTGTACACGCACGCAGTCTATCTCAGACACAACCAGACAAAAGCAGAATACAGTGGTGTGCAGCACAGTTTTCTCCAGCAAGAGTTTCCAAGAGAAAATATAATCTGCATAGTGTCCACTACCCTTTAGGTGCAGAGAGTTCCATGGTCAACATCGCAGTTGGGCGTGCAGCTCGGGTAGAGCCAATGCAATCCTTTCCACGTCTTTGTTTGCCGCGGCATGCTACCTACGAATAGGCCTGCGACCATCTCTGGCCCGTGCAACACGCCCAGCTCTGCCTGTTTCCCTCAACGTGGTGGTGACAGCTTCCAGCTGAACACCTGATCAATCACGCCTGTCACCGGCCTCCGAGTCTCGGGCGAGATTGCGCTTGTTTGTTTGTTTTCTTAGCTTGCTCCACGGCTTTACTGGCAGGCTGGCGGCCTTGTCCATTAAAAGCCAAATGGGAACAGAGCAAACTGCACCATCTGGGAGAGAGGGGTAGGGTCTGGCACGTCTCACGGGCCTTGATTGTATCAAGGCTCTTGGAGGCTGCTGGTGTGTGTTGGCTGCAGTGGGTACTGATGAGGGAGAAGAGATTTGGGAAGGGGGGTGTTTTCATTTTTGCTTCCTCCTCTCCCCCAGATCTCTCTCTAATTTTAGCATGAATTGGGTCCTAGAATGAAACGCTGGCTATCTTTGAGAGTGGTTCCTCCTGTAATGACATTTTTCTCTTCTCTGACCATTCAGAGCAGGGAGGGCTACACCAAGGCTTTTGCGGAAAGTCAGGGGCTTTCTTTGGTGCCTGCAGAACTAGTGTTACAGTTTATATTGACTTATTCGCGGTTCTGTGGGAGATGGGACATAAAACACTTCTTCCTTGAGCCTTTTCATTTTTAAGCCTGGAAATGTGAAGCCGAATAACAAGCAGGATCCAGGGGATTTATCCGGCAGTCCTCAGGGTGAAAGTGACATGTCCACACAGCGACCTTCCCTCCCGCACACAGAATGTCCCATTTTTAGAGCATCCCTAGCCAGGAAACCTGAAGGGGCCATTCACAGGCACACCTCCTGAATGTGCTTCTCTTTCTTGTCTCACTAGTTTCTTTGGCAAACTAGGTGACTGGCGAAGGGACGTGGTCTAAGTGCCATGACAGCTTTCTCCCTGCTTTGATTTCTGCAGAAACAAGGGAGAAAGATCAGTGCCTGCACAGCACCTGTTACATTCTGGAGATGGAAAAGGACGCGCCACTGTGAGTGGAAAATAAGAAATCAGAAAACAGCACTTAGCAAGTTGTACAGGCGACCTAATAGTCACCAAGCAACTCTAAAACAACAACATCCCCATTTAAATTCAACCCCAAAAGTAGTATTTTAGACGTGTAAGAAGGGTATATACACATACATAAAACCTGTATATTCGAGAGAGACGAAAAGAATATCCCAGGAAACAAATATCCTGGTGTAGTTTCTGGTGAAAACTGTAATAACTATGGTATGGAGAGGCAGAGAGCTGAGAGATGAAGCAAATGCAGACTGTGTCTTTTCTGCCATAACTAAGAAAAGAAAAACAGAAAACAATGACTCATAAGCCTGTGCTCAAACCCCCCCTACCCCCAGAGCCAGGTCAGCCTTTGGAAACAGCACCAAAGGAAACTATTAGAATTCCAACACTCCCCCCTCCTGCTTCCCACCACCACTCACTCACATACAGAACATGCTGCTTGTTCAGACATACTTCGTTCTGGAACATATGTCAGTTCAATGCAAGGCCGTTATTACTTACATCACTGTGGGGGGTGGACAGGTATGTAGATAATGAACTATCAAAATGATTAAATTGTCTAATTAACAAAAGAAAGTTGCCAGTATATTTTATGACTGAAGGATGTTACAGTTATATAAGGTGATGTTTCGTTCTGAAATAAAATTGGGCATTTCTGAGTCTATTATTACCTAGGATTAAAGCTTCCTTCGTGTAAGTTTATGAGAGAAATTTTCATCATTACTATAGGATGTATTATCATTTTCAGACATTCCTATAAACCACCAGAATTTCTATCTCATAGAACCTGGAATGAGATTTAAAATGCAACAAGATAGAAAGGCTAAGCATTTTTGCAGTGTGGTGATTAAGCTATAATTACATTGAATTCATTTTTTACTGTCCAGTTCATTGTCATCATATGATAGCCCTCTACAAAATAGGTTAAAAACCAATAAATATAAAGTGAATAGAATTATGAGCATTCTAAAGACCATGTAATATATATCCTATATCCATAATATTGGTTTCAAGGGCAGCTGGAACAAGATAAATAGCAACAGTGATGAGCTCCATCAATTAGTTCATTTGCTATGGCATTGCTACTATAATATCATAATTATATACGTATAATTATGTATATAGAATGTAAGAACTGGTCCAGGTCTGGGGGAGAATTTGTATCCCATCTTTACTTTTTAGATAATGGAATTCAATAATAGTCACAGCTTACATGTTGGAGCACATTGGGTGTCAAATGATTTACATGCATGTTGCACTGCACCAGAGCATGTAGCTCATGGTCATAGGCACCATCTGAGGAGACACATGCTTGAGTTTGCATCTCAGCTCTGGGGTTTAGGCAAGTCATGTATCTGAGCTTTGGTTTCCTTGGATATGAATGTAGATGAAAACATTACACTTACACCTTAGGACTTCTGTAGACATCGAATGAGTTAATGCATGGAAAATATCAAGGATGATCTCTGGCATGTATTCAACATGCAGTGAACGTGGCCCATCATACTCTCCTAACCTGCAGATTTAGAGAGGATAAGGGATCTGCCAGGTGTCACACAACAATGTGTCACAGCCCAGGTAGATCCATGCCAGGCTCTTCCACTTGATACAACACTAAAATGTCAATTCAACATTCTTTTTACAAACCTCTACTAAGTTGCTAATATGTCCAGATACTGTACTAAACACCGAGGATGTGAAGATAATTAAGGTTTATCCCCAAATCTAGTGTAGAAGACACAATTTGGCAGTGGCCTAATTTCATAGTGGTTACCCAGTATTTATCGACTCCCAACTCTCTAGCCCCTCCTCTCCATTTTAATGCTTCTCTCTTATAAATAAAGTGCTGATCACAAAGAATAGGGAGAAGGTGTCAACTGTGCAACTCATAATAAGACATGTAACACAACAGTACAGGAACTCAGTTATATAAACCATGAAGCATGTCTCGGTAGGATTTGTCCTATGACAATGTGAGCATGTCGTACACCCAGTTATAAGTCAAAAACTTTGGACACAAAGGCAAGCAATAAACCCACATTGAGGGATTTCAATTACCGATATATTTCGAACAAAGCTGTGTTGCTTGCGATGTGGGAAATGGCTCTTCACAACACAGGCTTGTTCAATGTCATTGTTTCACTGTGAAAGCGTGCCTAACTATGCAACGCAGGCTCCCATCATGAGAGGAGGGAGGTAGAAGCCCATACAGAAACAGGCAAAGTTATTTTCCTTTAATGTAAAATTTAAACTCAATTAAGTGGGCAGCAACCAGAGTTTTAATACTTTTAAGCATGATAGTAACACAATCAGACAGTGGAACAGCAGAACTCAGACAGGACATGTGGTTGACAGAGACACAAATGGGGAAAGTTTGGGGCATAGCCCTGATTTATTTTGGACCAAAGTTGCCATGGTCCATGCAAGATATGTGCTCTATGACAGTGATTATATAACAGGATATACCTTCCAAAAATAGCTAATTTTAAATGAAGCACATTATTACTAAAATTCCTTCCCATTTTGTAGAGGAAGAATATATGTTTGTGGTCTCTTACAAAACTTTCTCTGAGCACAGTTAGGTTTCCTTTGGTTTTGAACATGAGTTTATTCTCCAAGTTCTCAGCCAGCCAAATCTGTGCTTTATCTTCTTGCTTGATATAATGCCTGAACAAGGTCTTTCCAAAGAGCTTCCTGTCTGGCTTGTTCAAAACATACCTCTTCACTGTCTCTGAGTTGAGCTGAAGGGAGGATATGAATTCAACAAGGTGAAAATAAATAACCACCCAGTTCAAACAAACCACTTGCCTCAGTCAATCGTTTCTGGCCCCAGTTCATTTGGGCCCCACAGAGTTCCTTAGCTATCTCAGTCTCACACTTCTTTAAGGTTAACCCCTCCAAGATGATCTTGTTTTGAAGTTCCAAACATGGTGCCGGCTACAATGACTCAGGTATTATCCCGTGTGGAGGATTCATGATGTTCTTCTAAAACATGAGAACTCCGGCAACTAATAAATAAAATAATTTTGAGTCTTTGAACTGGTTCCAGGTCAATTTTTCTTGGCAGTTTTTTGGCTTCCTGAATTGTACTGACCCAAACCATGAATAATGATCTAAAATTGCACAATATACAGAAACCATCTGTTCGATAGGAACAAGAGGGTGATGTCATGGGGCCATTTCTAATCTCGATTGAATGTCCTGCCAGTGCTGATGTCACTGGCTTGGCAACACACTGGCAGACTCCAATTTGTTAAGGATGGATAGGTTCAAGAAGGAAATTGTATCACTGATGAGAAAGGGACTTCTCATTTTCTTCCGGATTGAAGATGGCCTAACAAGAAATGAAATGGCAGGAGCTGATACTCGAGTGACTAGTGCCTAATCCACTGCAGTGACATCAACATTGTGGTTCACAATGTCTCGTCTGCATTTGTCAAGAAATGAAGTTCCTGGTCTTGGAAAAAGGAAGATGTTCCAGAAGCTTTCATGGGAAGAAAATACAATCACACGAAACGAAGATGGTAAGGAGTGGTCTTCGCTTAAGTGTGCAGGAGAAATTCAGGGACAAACAGAAGGGGTCTATAGGATTGATGAACAACATATAAGCTACAAGGGTATTGATATATATGAACGTGTTTGACGTAAGAACCATAGGGGAATTAATCATCCATCTACACTCAGCCCTGACAGATTTATCCTTTTTAGAGTCCAACAACAAAAGCAACAATGACAACAAAAAGGAAATGATCTGGTGTTTGAGAGAATTCAGAGGAGGACAACCAAAAATGATTCAAGGGTTAGATTATCCTTTCTGGGGAAAAATGTTAAAATACTTGGAGCATGGCTGGGGAGATGAGTAGGAAAGGAATGCAGAGACACGTAAGATGCTTTGCTGCAGAAACTATTTCCGATACAGCCAAAATAAAAAACACGCTGCAGGTTTAAGGATTTACCAAAAATAGCAAAAGTTCATGCTATTTTTTTGAGTATTTTTGTCTGAATTACTGTGTACACAAAATTGTGTTGTCTACTTTAAATTTTGCATGAAAGGTTTCAATTTTCAAATCAAATAGAGTGAAGGAAGTTCAGCTTATTTATGATTTAAGGTCTGTTTTCATGAAACTTTGTAGTGCCTTTAATTAACAGACTAGATATGTTAAAGTGAATATTTGCTATGTGATTAAAGCTGATGCCAATTGGAACTGCAATTAAATAATATAACAATACAGTAAGCAATTGTGAGTTTTTAAGCGTATCTTAGACATAGGCACAAGCAGTACTAATGTAAAATTCGGCATAGATTGCATGTTTTCTTTCAAAGTATCATGTAAAATGCTTTAGATTTTAACTTTTGCCTCCATTTTTAAGTGCAGAAAGTTCACACTTGTGAAATGACATAAACCATATTTCATGTTATTTTAAGATAATGTAGTTTTCCTTAGATCCAATGAAGAGAAAGAGTTTGCCAGTCTGAGGAAACAAAGAGACAGATTCTGTGTACACATCAAAATTTCTGAGGAGAAAATGTTAGATTTTATTAGTAACTACAGAATTTTCCCCCAGTAAATCAGAGTCAGGTGAACTTTGGAAACTAGAAACTGAAGGGTTTAAAACATTTTATTATGAAAACGTATAACAATATATTTAGAGTGTACTTTATAAGATTAGGAAGATTTGCTAAAATAATTTTAAATGAATACCAAGACCCAGAGGGGATAGTCAAGAACAGAAAGTTCTCTTGATTGCAGGCTAGTTAAGCAAGTTAATTACAATGGCTGTTTTTAAAATATGTGCAATTTTGCCAATGGGATGTGTGTTTTCTGGTGATAGATAGAAGCACTGATGAGTCCCAGTCAGGATACCATTACAAAGATGACAAAAGGTCACGGGGCTCTCCTTACAACAAGCACATGTTTTCCATTGCAAGACTCCCCCATGGTGAATTTTCTTGCCACTCATTAGAATTTATTGACACTTAATTCCTCTGCAGAAGAGATGGTGAGAATTCAGTCTCTTCCATAGTCTTGCTCTTCCCTTTGTATCTGAAGAGCTGGGTGAATGGTGTATCCCAGGGGCTGTTGGGTGAGGATGAAGTTGAGAGAAGAGGAAAGACTGGGAGCTGCATGTGCAAAATGTCCGCTCCCCATTCTGAAGCATGCACAGACCTTTCAATGCTTCACTTATCTCGTATTGTAAACTCCAACTTGAGGAGAAATATTCACCAGACAGGTCATAAATCATGCCCAAAGACAGGTGCAATAAATACCAATGTCAAAAAGTTACAAAGTAAAATTATATTGTTTTGACAAGGCTTCCAGATGCGCTGACAACAGGTCAAGTAAATGTTCTCTTTTCGGAGGGTCCACATGGCTGGCGCATGGGTGGGGAGAGGACCCCAAGCCATCATAAGAAGAGAAGGATCTCAGAAATTTAACTCTTGTCATTCTTACTACACCCAAGGAGATGACAAGCAGATTCCTCTACCTATAGAAAATCATCTCATGGTAAAATCTTATCTATGAAAAAGCATTTTACATGTCAAATGACACAGGGAAGAAGACTAACATGCACACAATGCCCCGCATAGAAAATTTGCTTATAAATCAAGTGATAAATTATATATATACATATATACTTAAATGTACATAGATGTATATATTTAAATACAATCTATTAAATATTTACTATTGAATGAAATAACCCAGTGGTTCCCAGTGGTTCTTTTGTAAATAAATTGTTATTTAGTCTTTATTTATCACTTGGGTACATCTGGATTTCAACATACTTTAATAAAAATTGTTTTATATGAATTTTATTATTCCTTGTACAAAACAATCTAATTAAATTTAACTTAAAATATTCTCTTATTCTAATGTTCTTAATAGATATATTAACTATAATAGAAGTTTTATTAAAATAGACATTACCAAGTTTTACATATTTGTAAAAGTAAACACAGCAAGAAGCCAAACATTCTCTACTCTTTGCTACACATTTCTTTCTCAATCACAATTGTGTGAAAAGTACCAACATTATTCATTTGGCAATTGACATGAATATTTAATTATACTTTGTTATAGATATATCCAGCTATTAGAAATGTATTAAGGGCCAAAAGTAACTTCCTAAACAATTCAGCTTCCTTACATAGTTAAGAAAGGGGTGGGCAACAGTAGGTTCACAGTTGTTTAAATGGAAAAACATATAATGAAAGAATTAATAATAAAATAATAAACTCTGTGTTTCATGTACACACAACTATAAACCTACTTTTGCTCACCCCTGTAGTTTAATCTGAAAAAATAAATAGTTGGGATTCATTGATCAGAACTTTACCTGAGAGAAATAATGGCTTAGATTTTATGCCTTGTGCATAGAAATGTGGAGTTTTGTTCCTGAATGACTCAATTGTATACTTCTGTTGCAACTCAATCTCTGTTTTTTAGGTCAATTTGTCTCAATCAGTCTACTCTCCAGATACTTACTTAAAATCAAGTAGTGTGAAATTCGACAATGAGCCAAATGCATAATACCTGAAAGAGTGCAATATTTTTACTTGAATACCTTTAGATGGACACAGGGTCTTCCTTAAGGCTTCTAATCTCCTTGCCAGTTTGGAGTCACACAAGGCTGAGATGGGAAATTTCAAAACAGTTTATAAACTTCCGACCTGCAGACTGTTCAAGAAGTCAACTCCAAAGTCATTATTTCCCAGACCCCTCTAGAAATGGCACCATGAGGGCCATACAGCTCTCTATTACCAGGTTCAAATGTAATTTTCCTCTCAGGCAAGAAATGATCATACATGATTTCTTTAGGACAGGTTTTGGTATTCTAATGGGGAACATCAGTTGTATTCTTTGGCATGTATTCCTTGGAAGTCAGGTGAGCTCTGTACCTTCACTAAGAAAAAGGAATCACTTTGCTGAGTTGTGTGTGGAGTTAGACCCATGACCTATGGAAGCAGAAGTCAGGAGTGGAAGGTCTGGTAGCAGCATCCTATAAACCTGGCCGATGTGTTACCCTGGAAAGGAATGCGCAGCTATAAATGAAGGCACTTGGAGGGCAAGGGTCACGGTATGTAATTAGCACAGGCCATTTAAGGAAGAATAAGAAAATAATGTTTTACAAGCTGGTAGAAAGAGAAGCAAATAATCATTTAAATGTTCCAATTGTGAGTTCCGTCACGGTGTGTGGTTTATTTTATAAGCAACTTTCTTTACTAGTGAGAAGCAAGGCAATCCTGAAATATTAAGTACTCATTGGTACCTTGAAACGTATGCTGTGTTGCCCTCTTGTTGAGTTTACTTCTACAGGGTTTATTCCCAGCACTCTTTTCTCTTACTTTGAAAACTCATTCTGACGTTTGACAATGATAAGTGAAATGAAATAAAATATGGAAATCTCTTTAGTCTATGGTAGATTTTTTAAAATTGCTTTCTAGAAGAAAGGAGCTAGATCCTGATATACCCAAGTGAGACATTCACAAAGGAAGCTGAAAAGCTTTTCTCTGGGCAATCCCACCACCTAATGCCTAAGTGACCCAATAATGTCACTCTTGGGAATATTCAGCTGCCCATTTCATTTAAAGTAAATGAAATGAATTTTCAGCTGTACACTTAGTGTTGCAATTGACTTATTGTTTGGTGAAGGGCGTGACTTTTGTGTAAATAGAGGTAAGTTAAAGGTCACGAGAAATGACTGTTACTGCTGTTAGTGTGTTTATAATTACACTTATTGCTTTTTGCATAGAAAAATAGAAACATTAAACTAAATCTTTCTCTTTTTTGTCATTAAGATATTAGGGCAATAAAATTTCCCTACATTTGTGGGAACTGAAAGTAAAAAAAAAAAAAGGAAAAAAAGGACAACTACACAAATAAAGGCATCCATCTACTTATACCAGGTTGCTAAACATGTATATTATCATTTTCTTTGATATCCTAAGCACAGTAACATGTATGATGCTGTGTACTGAATTTGCCATAAGATAGTCTAGCTATACAACTGGTCAACCCGTAGTTGTTTCTATTCCAGGTGCCAGTTAAATATTATCATGGTTTTATTATGAAACACTTCTTGGCATCATTATGGAAGAAGTTGCCATCTTTGATCAAAACATTGATACTGGAAGAGTATCTCACTGGTAAGGATGCTATGAGTGTATTAAGATAAACACTGGGAACTGGTTTCCATTCTTGGCTTCCTATAGTGGGCAGTAAAAAAGAACAAATTAATGGAGTGAAACCTGATCTCTTGCCTGCTAAATTCCATGGAACTAAAGTGAAATTTAATTACTTACAGATATTGAGCCTTTTTCCACTAATTTTTATTTGTCTCCATTTTTCCATCATTTAGCTGGCTTTTGTTCTGTTTTTAAGTTAGAACTTCTATGAAGATGATATATGTATAACCAAAGGATGTGAGGGCATAATATGGAAGAGTCACCTACAAAGGACATTCTTTGACAAAATGGACAAAATGGTTGTGAAACTCAAGAGGGCAAAGGACAATAGTCCTATCTGGGATTGGAATAAACTACCAAACAATTGACAGTGCCTACACTGGCTCAAATTTGAGACTGGATTCTTATTTGACTTAATATTTTATCTTCATTGGAATATCTAAACATGGGCTGAATGATATACATGGAATGTTGTTACTTTAATTCCCCCAAAGCTAAAATCAAATAGATGTACGTACGTCACTCCCATGTTTTAGTGGACTTAATTTGAGCTGCACTAAATACAATGCAATAAATTTAATTGTGGCTTTTCTGTATATGTTGTTGTTAATTAATTCACCAAGATTCCTGGCCACTCTCTGAAGCTTTAACTTCATCTGAGAAGAGGAATAAACTCAGCAAACTGACCACACAATCGGTTAGGGACCACACAAACTGTCCATTAATTATTCTGTAAATACTTCCAATTGTAAATGTGTTTTCTTTTTCCAGCAAGATAGTAAACTCCCTGAGGACAAGAATTATAAACTTCTAAAATTCCTAGCAATTTCCAGAGAGCCAAGTTGACTCTCTCATGGGTGTTTATTAATACTTTTGATCGAGTAGTTAAGGTTCCCTCTCATGCCAGTGAGAAACACCAAAAACAAGTAAGAAACAAATGAGTATGGAATGTATTGCCATTTGCTTATTTAGACACTGTAAAATATATGGTGTCTTGATAAATTCAACAGGTTTATGTGTGTGTGCCTAAAAGTAAATTTAAATAGCATGGCACCCATTTTAAAAATTACTGATTCATTATCAAAGCAATATTTCATGGGGAAAATTTAAAAATAAAAACATATAATAAGAAAAATGAAAATTATCCTTAGATCCAACACTAGAGAAATAGAACAATTAATTTGTATATATTGATCTACATGTAATTTATAGATTATACAAATAGTACATGTCATTGATGGGCATTTTTAGCACCTTGCTTTTTCATATACATGCATATGTTAATAATTTCTCAGTTAATATGATACTCTATAAAATATTTTAAGTGGGTCTATCTTCTATATGAAATTAATATAATTTACTTCATTTTTCTATTATTCCCTTTTTTTACTTTTAATGTTATTCTATAAGGAATAAAGTGCCACCACCATCTGTGCATGCTTCTTTCATTGTTTTATTTTGGTAAATTTCAATGAGTAGAATAATTATTATCCTTTGGCTAAAGAATAATCATTTTTATTAATTTTGGCATATACTCCCAACTGTTTTGAATGATCCATAGTTTAGATGGCCTTCCTAAGTAGAGCATGATGTCTTTTGTGAGCTTCTTTCCTTTCCCTTGTTTGCACCACATATCCATATGGCCTAGTCATTATCTTCTGCTACTTTATACCAAAGGAATTCCTGCTAGGGGTCTGTCTTTCTCAGTTAATTCTTGCCCTTCGCAGTTTCGTTTTTAAGATATAATCATCCAGAGCAGCAGGTCCCGACAGAAAACTTGAACATTTGCTTTTAATCAAAACACAAAGTTTATACATAGCCCAGTAAACAAAATCAGGAGGCTTGTATAAATAACAATTTGTGCATATCATTTTCATTTTTGCGGACACTTTTGACTCTGGTATTGATCTTTCACCAGGTTGTGAAACTCAAGAGGGCAAAGGGCAAAGTTCAAAAGTGGCTCTTTGCCTCAAGGTTTATTAAAAATAAAACATCAACGGAAGTCCGCTGAAGTAATTTGAGGAAACTTTTTTTCTTCTAGGAAGGATGTCATTATTTGGCTTGCAAGGTTAAGTCTGCTTAGAGAAAAATAATAGAGTGAAAACAGGCTTGAAACATTAGAAAGCTGTCAGAGAATAGCTGCAGAATTGGGTGACTTGATGCAGGTATGTCACATTGCCAAGGGAAAAAATTTCATTCTATATTCAAAACCCCTTCATCCACTTATCATTCAAATACTGAAGCTATCATTCCATGATGCTTAACACAGCAGGTTGGGAAAAAAAAAACAATTTCCAAATAAATGAAGAAAGAACAAGGTCATTAAAGAATAGGTTCTGTTTCATTTAGATGATAATAACAAAATTGATCTTTAACAATCAGCATAACTGATGGGTTGCTGTTATGCAGAGAAAGACCAAGTTGATTTTTTCATTGATAATTTATTCCCAATTATTAGTGTGCTTTCATGCAAGTGCTGGGAGTGTTTCTAGATTCAAATAAAACAAGTGCACTGTAGGCAGAGCTGTTTTTAATTTTCCAAGATAACTGAAAGCATACAGAAAACTTTTTCCAACTTTAACTTGAAATTGTTGTCTCCTAAGATTCTCAGTGCATTTATTAGAAAGTGTCCATCTGACTTAGGAGAATTTTACAAGTCCCCCTTAGGTCAGACTGCAAATTAAGCCAGGAGTCAAGAATTTCAGTAATCTTTTCCCAGTGCTGTGAAGTAGTTCCTGGTTATTTTCAACCAAATTAGCCATCATTTTGGATGTTTATTCTCCCAATTAGCTGCTTCTTTCCTAATTATTCTAAGTTTCTAGGATTTTATTTAAAAATGCCCTTAGTGTCTGATTACTAGTGACTTAAGCGTGGTCAATTGGAAATCTTCATCCCATGTACAGAGGGAACACAAAATCATTTCTGTAATAAGACTCCAGCAAACAGGCACCCTTGAGCAATCTGAATGCTTATGGAATGATGCAGAAAATAAAGATAAAATCTGGAGAAAATATAAACTATAAAATGCTGTGCTTTTTCACAAGGCAGATCTATGCATATGATGTCTTAGTGTTCCTAGAGCTTACATTCTAATGGTGGAATAAATGGTGGTATAATAAACAAATAACCAAATAACTGGACAAGAAAGTTTCAGATACTGTTAAAAGCCACGAGGCCATAAAAGAGTGTTATGAGTGATGATTAGTGTTCCTTTAGACACAATGGTCAAGAAAGATCTCATTTAGGAGATGGTAGCTGAGATCCAACCTGAAGGAGAGGAAGGTAACTGCATAAAGCTCTTTAGGAAGAGCTGACTGAGAAAAAGAATAGGAAGCATTAAGACTCTAGAGTGAGGATGAGATTTCTATTGATGTTTTGTTCCACCCCTGGGGGAACAGAAAGAAGGTCAGGACTGATGGAGTGCAGTCAGAATAGAGGAGAGGACTATGACATGCACTGAAACTAGGCAGAGACGAGATGACACAGTGCAATGAAAACAATGGCAGCACTTGGGCAGTGCTCTATACTTAAAGACTGATTTATACTTAGACCATAGTCCCTGCTGCAGTGTCAAATGTGAGTTATTGCGGAAACTTAGCAGAGACACTGTCATTAGGGTTCATGGGATACAAGGGAAAGAAAATCAGAGTTGTAGTTGCTTGAATGGGATTAAAATGTCATATTCTTGTATGTAATAATAGTAAGCAATTGAGTGCTGATCTGGTAGATCCTTTGATGTTCCATCTATTGTTTCCAGATTTCCATTCTGCCAACCCTAACAGTACAAGAAGGATGGAGGAAGACAGAAGGAAAGGTCTCCTCTGAAAGATGCTTATGTCACTCTCATATTTAAGTGGTCAGAAATGGGTTCCATGTCTAAGCTGGCTGTAAGGTAGGTCATGGGCCCAATTAAAAATCAGGTTGATCTTACAGCTTTGCTATGAGGACAAGACTGGGAATAACAAGAAACACGCTAAGAGTAGTAATGTGAAAATGTGGAAACCCTTCAGTTACTGAATTACCCAGCCATGGAAACATCCTCTCTTGGGAATTCTTGTCATGTGGATAATAAGCACTTCATACTTCATCCATCACAAGTTTGATCTTCTCTAACTTGCCCCTAACAGGCTGCTTCTACTTGATAAATCTCAGGTGAAAGAGGGTGAAAAGCAGTACCCACCCTCTCCAGTTCGTCATCCATGTCATGGGTTATTATTATTTTTTTTACTCTTAGGGTTTGAGAGATTGATCCCTTTGCAAAATTGATGTAGTTTCTAGTCCTCAAATAATCAGAGTGAGTATGCCTTCATGGAGTAAATAGAAAGTTTAAGAAATCCATAGAATTCATGTCCAAATCTGTGAATACAAAGCGTCAGAGACTGGGGTCCAAATGATACACTCTGCCCACACAGACACAGAAACCACTGTAATGTTCCTAGATTGGTGGGGTCCATACCCTGCTTTTGCCTTGAAAGTTCTACTATGTGGCATCCTGGTTCAGCACTTGGGCTATATGCAGAGTCCAACCAACAAGGGCTTCAGCTTCAGCTTCGTGTAATATTTCACATGTGCATTAATGTCAGTGCACTTCAGCTCTTCAGTGAAATACTAGGCTTGGTAAGAGTACCTTGCTCATTGCATTATAATATGATCAATAGTTTATCCTCCCTGGGGTTTTAGTGGGCCAACACTGTTCTAAGCAATTTACAAATGTCACCCGGTCAAAAGTGAGGCAGTGGCATTGTTATTTTCCCTGCCCCAGGCTTCTGTGCTGGTGACAAGCAAGAGCTGGGACGTGACTCCCAGCCATCTGGCTGTAGAATGTAGGTTCTGTGTCCTTTCTCTGTTCAAATGAAATATTGCCTGTGGAGTGCTTGGCACATACGCATGCAATAAATGTCACATGCTATTTTTATTTTGCATTTTCCCATCACTTTATTTTGACTTCAATGTGGGAGAGGTGATTATCCAAAGATGTGAATTATCCCAGGATTGCAATCGTCAGAAGTGGAGGAAATATTACTTTTTTTTTTTTTTTGGAGTGGGAGTAGGGTTAAAGAGACCCAGCATTTGAACCAGGCCAAAGCAAGAAAACAAATGTCCAGAAAACCTCCTCTGCTCCACATCTGTTTTGATTTTTCAGTTTTATCAGCCCGCTGTTTCATGACAGGGTTTTGTAATATTCAGCTCCCCTGGTGACTTATAGGATATCAAGGGAAGAGAGAGTCAAGAAAAGCTTTTAGCCAAGTTCAGCTTTTCCTTCCTTAAAACTGAAGATAAGCTCTGGCTGGACACCATGCAGATGGTTGAAAAGGCCAATTCATGCATCACTCTGTTATCAGCCTAAGACGGGGGATGCTGGGCACAGTTGATAGTCCTTGTCCCGCAGGGTCGGAATGGTGGTGTGTGAAGATAAGACAAGATTGTAGCAGAGGACTGCCCAGAGAGGGGGCCTTTCTTCTCTCCTGGAGAGCAGGTGTGGGCATCTTTGGTAGGTGATATCGGTGTCACCGCACCGAGGGTGGGGTTGGATGAGAACATGAAGGGTAGTGAGTAGGAGGAGGCTAGCTGTTGGTTTTATCTCCTGCAAAACTAGCAGCTCTTTCATAAGCTACAAGCAGGGCACGACCTCTAGCCTTTGATTTTTGTCTAAGAGTTTATATAAGTCATTGCCAAAGTCAGACCAGTGCATCAAACAGTGAACATGCGCTCATTAGGGAGGAGCAGTCCATTTTCAGGTTGGTATTAGGATTTTTAGACAAGCTCTAGGGATACTGCTCATCTTTTATAAAACTTTAATAGGCGATTGTGAATGGCTGAAAATTCTTTCCCAACCTGAGCTGCGTCAAGTCCAGATGTTTACCTTCTGCTGGAAGAGACTGAACCAGTGTCTCTTGTACTGGAAAAGCCACCACATTTAAATGAGAAGTGGCTCCAGCAACTGCTCCCCTGAATTAAGTGTGGAATTCAAGGTGAGATAGTTTCTCACCTCCCCTTCTTTTGTGTTTCTCATGTGCTGTGTTTTACATGGTTTCTGTAAGAGGTATGAGCACAGATTTTAAAGAATAGAAAACTATAGGGGTCTCCAAACAATTCATACCCTTAGCAATAGTTTTGAAGAGACTACCATGGAATACTACGTCAAGATTAAGGCCAGATTTAGACTTGGTATGTTGTGAAAAAAAAGTCAATAGTCTGGTTAATTCTTCCATAGAACAAAAGTTAACTTACATAACCCGGATGTCTTAGATGAATGAGGTCAATTTGAATACAAAACAATCCACACTCTTGCTTGTATGTAAATAGGAAGACTAGCATTACACATGGAAGTCAGCAATCAAAACAGCAATGTTGTCATAAACCTGATTTACCATAATGGATAAAATGTGTGATTTTTCATCAGAAGCAGCACTCAGCTTTACAAAAGTCTCTACTTCTAAACCATCCAGCTTTGTTACTATTCCGATTTTTCACAATTCCTCACTTTGTCATATTCTTAAGATCACTTCCTCTTTCTTATGTATCTGTTGTTCAGTTTATTATATAGACTCTTAATTTAAGGATCGTGCTCTTCAGTCCTTGAGTTCCCATTTGGTGCTTTTTGGAAAGGATTCATTTTCTCTGTTTAAACCTTTCATCCATCTTTTTCCTCATTTTGTACTTATTTTCTCTTTCTTCTTTAACATACTTGTACTAGTTATTTCAAAGTCCTGCTAGCTGACTATAATGTCTAAGTCAACACAGCAGAGCTTCTCTTCACAATTTTCTGTTGTATGCCTGAGATTTCTCTATGTCTTTCTAGCTAAACTCCAGCCTCACCCTCCACTCCCTCTACTCCACACTTAGAAAGATCTTGTGCTTGAGATCCACCAGGCAGAGGAATACAGCTTTGATTTTAGAAGACCTCTAGATTTGAACAGGTCATACCAGTTAGCTTAGCTGTTAAAACTTCCATTGATTTCTCCTTTCCTCCTCAGAGCTGCAGGTATCCAGCCACCAACAATGGCCCCAGGGAAGAGATGCCTTTGATTATTGTTCATCGGGAAAGTGGGTTTCCTGTGGGATTTAGTTCCTTCATGTTTCTGTGCATTCTCAGATAGAAGGTGCCTGTAGTTCGTCTGTGCTTTACAGGCTGATGTCTGTTGAGGTGGCAGGATAAATATCTTCCCTGCACCCCACCCCCATATGCAAGTTGATGAACCACAGTTCCAACCACAGCCATATCTCCCCTACAGCATGTTTTTGTACAGCCAGCAAACCAAAGATAGTTTTGTTAGCATTCGTAAAATAATTGTAAAATTATATTTAAACCACCAAAGAAGAATATGCAATAGATGATACATGACTCACAAACCTTATCATATTTACTACCCGACCTTTTACAGAAAAACTTGGCTGATCCCAATCTGTATCTTGAGTGCAAGATTAACACTGCTTTGTTCTTTTTTACTCTAGTTACTGCAGCAGAATCTAACTGGTACACACAGGTGCTGCCATTGTTCTGGGAGCCAGTGAGGTGGCAAGGTGGGAATCTAAATATTCACAATATAAACTTATCCTCAATGCCTGCTTTCCACATGTAGCCTATGTTGCTGATGGGCACCTCCAAGGCCGGAGCTGGTTCTGTTTCCTTCCTCCTAAGAAGGGACCCCAAACATTCAACTGAAATGCTGATGCTGGACAGGCTCTGTAAAATGGCACGAGGACCTGATGTCTAAATATTTCTTTTTGTTGAAACTGTTCACCAGTTCCTCTGTGGTAACACCTCCTGCAGCTTCCCCTTAAGAATTCCCTTTGCTACTATCTCTAGATTTGGGGGGTGGGGTGGGGACGTTCTGCAATGTACATGAGGTTGCTTCACAGCTATTCTCAAGATCAAATTAGAATTCAGGTGTTTTGATCTTGCTAAGTCTGTTACCACTAATCTATCTTGAGTGCTACCCTACCACTGTAATGCTGCTCCGTCTTGACACATACTCTTTATTCTTGTAAAATGTGTTCATCTTATCCTGGCTGGTGTGGCTCAGTGGATTGGCTCTGGTCACTGGTTTGATTCCCAGCCAGGGCACATAACCAAGTTGCAAGCCAGGTTTCCAGCCAGGTCCCCAGCTGGAGGCAGGTGAACGGCAACCATACATTGATGTTTCTCTCCCTTTCTTCCTTCCTCCCTGCCCTCCCCAAATTTTATAATGAATAAATTTTTTTTTTTTAAAAGTGTTCATTTTTCTCCTCTATCCCTTTAAATGGCTACAGTGGGGCTCCCAGAAGGAAGTATAGTATATGCATGCGTCTTCCATCTTTAACCAGATACAGCCTCCACAATTAACGATATTCATGCAAGGGAAATTTACAGAGGCAGAAACCACTGAAATCTGAACCAGAGGGCAGCCGTAGGCCAGCGCAGAGCAGCAATAGCTGTGTTTACTGCGAAGATGTTTGGATAGGCAGCCTCCATTGAACTAAGGGAGCTGTAAACAAAATGCACCTTGCCAAAACAATAATACAAACCACATGTTCATTAAATTAGATTAAACGACAGCGGTAATCATGCATTCCTTTGCTAAGTTGATTTGATCCCAGATTGTGGATGAGGGCTAAGATGAAGTCAAATTAATTCTTGGCATTCGTTTGAAAGTGGTGTTACCACAGGCAAAGACGTTTCTACCCTAACTGCCCCTCTGTGACAATGGGCAAGATGCTTCACTTTCTGAGGCTCAGCAAATGAAAAAAATTAGTTTTGTTATTTCACTATCTTCAAGCTTGCTCCTAGTTTCACAAATTCGTCGCTTGTCCAAAGAAAATATGAACTTGTTTCACTATGTGGGTATAAGAAGTCACCTTTCTGTTTTGGTAATAGAATCATGACTAAGTTTTATATCTTCAAAAGTATTAAAAATCATTTCTCATGCATATAGAAATTGTCTTTATGTTGTTAGGTAAAAATAAATGTTAGTACATCAATTGTATCAATTAGGCAATTCACCAAATCCAATCAATGAGAATCAGAAATTTTAAGAAGTCAGTGAATCTAATTCTACAGTACTTCCTTGTAGTAGTTTGATCAAGGTTTTCTTTTTCTTCTTTAAATAATTGTTACAATTGAAGTCCTTAAATAACCTAGCAAACAAAACTACGAATCCTACTAAAAAGTGTTTTTGTACACAATTCTGGGTAAGAAATGCCTGATTAAATTCTGTCTGACAGAGCTAAATTGATTGGTAGTTGATTTACAAGTTTTTGAAAGAAGAGAATAGAAGGAGGAAGGAAGCAATTTAGGGACATGATTTCTAATTTGTGAAGTCCATTCATAATATTCTTTGGGGTAATTTGCTGATGACAGTGAAGCTTAAGGAGATAGACCAAGCTAATTCATTAACTGTTCTATCTTCTCGGAGAGGATTAGAGATGGGGGAGAAACTGGTCTGTAGAATTTCAAGTACCAGGGGATTTTGACTCAGTCTGGGGACAAAGCTAACAAAGCGGATGATAGATGACTTGGCTGAATAATATCCTTCAGCCTCAACAGCGTAGCCACAGTCAGCAAAGTTTTTAAAAGCATGAGTAACAACAACAACAACAATAAAAACAACCCCTACTGACATGCATGAATCACTTGCCATGTGCTGATTAATTTCATATGTTTTTGAAGTTTGATCTCATTTCATCTTTGCCAAAATTAATGAGAAGGGTTTAATTACTTCCCTGCCTTATACTAAAAATATTAGGTACAGAGAGATTCAGTAATTTATTCACATTAGGAGGCAAAGACATGATTTAAACCTAATAACTGTGATCTCAGAACCAAATTTGTTCATTTGTAAGCATATTGCCTAGTTACATGACTTGTTCCTTGTGTTCTTATTCTGTAGAAAAATTGAAAAGATTTTTTTCTCCCTAAAGGCAACAAGGTTACACTCTAACTTGAAGTCATGTCAGTGAAGAGGGACAAAAGAGGATAGAAAAGCGCAATAATGCATAAAAGAGGAGCTGGAGTATAATTTTAAAATATTTTAAGAGATTTGAGCTTTCATTACTAAAACAATGGTGACTCAAACCATTCTAATTTTTTTGTCAGACTGGCCCATGAGCAAGTTAGTTAGCCTTTTTAAATTCCAGTTTCCTCATCATACTCTTATGAGAACTAAGGATCCATGACATGATGTAGGTGAATAACGCAGCAAGGGCTCAATGCAACTGTGGTGACTGGATTGGCAATGTTAGGATTAGAAGTTCTCTAAAAACAATCAGAGGCAAGCTATGAAAAATAACCATGTGTCATTCTTTTGAACATTGTTCTTAAAATCTCACAAAGCATTCCAGGGGCATTTACTGTCATCCTGCACAAAGGGTGGTCCAAGAGCAGCTGTTGCACTAAGTTCTCTCTGAATCAGCGTTTGCATTCTGACCTTTGAGAAGAACTGTTTTCTAGAACTGGATAATTAATTGATAAATATATAAGTATACTTAGTATATCCTATATAAATAAACCTATTTTATACACGTGTGTTGTAAATTTTTTAAAGGTTAATTCATGCAAAAGTAAAAAGCCTAAAGAGAACAAATTAGCATTCAGTGAAAATCATGTTTTCTTTCTGCCCATGACTTTGAGTCTCCTATTTCCACACCCTGGATATAATCACTACTGCTAAGTAGTTATGTAGAACTCTATAGAAAATATGGACACATGGAAATTTTATATAACTTCCCTTTTCACATCACTGGAATTTTATGCACACTAGTCTTCTGCTTGCATTTTTCCTTTATCTTGGAAGTTGGTCCATATTGGTACATATAGAGCCTCCTCATTCTTTTCTGACGACAGCATATAATGGGAGTACCACCATTGAAAGCCATTACTCCAAACTTTCATCTGCCAGAGTCTATATGTCTACATGTATATATATGGCTTAAGTTTCCATTTCGCTTAATTGGAAACTACAGTCTTTTTTTTTTTTTTTTTAAAGATTTTATTTATTATTTCCAGAGAGAGGGGAAGGGAGAAGGGCAGGGAGAGAGAGAGAAACATCCATGTATGGTTGCCTTTTACCTGGCTCCAATTAAGGACCTGGCTGGAGACCTGGCTTACAACCTGGCTATGTGCCCTGGCTGGGAATTAAACTAGCAACTTTTGGGTTTGCAGGCCGGTGTCTTATCCACTGTGCCACCAGCCAGGGCGGAAACCATAGTCTTTTACCACATTTTTCTCTACTGGGCTTTCTAAGCATGCTCAAATGAAGCAACCATATATCATATTAATGAAGTCCCTGATTATGAAGACCTGACCTAGAATGAAAGAATAGAGAATGGAAATGAAGGGATGCATCTAAGGGGCGATATTTATAAATAATTGGCAACATTCAGAGATGGATCAGGACTATGCACGGAGACAGAGTGAGGGTCTGGGATGACTTCAGGGGACCTCTGAAGTAACGAGGTGGATCCCAGCTAGTGAGAAAGGCAGAAGCAAAATTTTTCACATAAAATTCCTTTTATGCTTAATATGCCTTCAGGTTTAGAACCAGTACACTTAAGTCACATATTGAAAACCTAAGAAACACAAACATTTAGCAGACCATTTAGCCTGATCTACAGGGACGTATTAGGGGCCAGGTTGCATATTGTCAAGATGCTTTATCTAATTGGATCCGCTCACAGGGCCACGTGATGGTGCTGGGATTCTGGGAAAGCCAGACCCTGGGTTCTGTTGCCTCAGCCAAGTTGCTGACACCAGACATGGAGAGCTGGCTATGTGGATGAGGCAGGCTTAACAGCTGCGGTACAACTCTATTCTACCTGCTTCCTGTGAGTCCTTGCTGGCCTGGGCCCTTCATTTCTTCAGAATTGTCCTGTGGCTGGGAAGAAGGACTTCCCCAACAGGATTCCGAGAAGCCCATGTCTTTGGGGGAGTTGACAGAGAATGAACAGAAAGCTAAGATGAGCAACCTGTGGGCTCTTACTTTCAGGGTTGTGAAGCAGAACATTTCTGAGGGCAGCATGTCATGAACTAGAATGTGCCGAGAAGCACCTGACACTGAGCCACCGGCCAGTAAAACAGATGAATAATGAATGGGAATGCCCATAACAATGAGGCAAGAGAGAGTCATCTCTGTGGTAAAATCTGGCTGAGTTAGCACTACTGAAATTTCAACAGTACAGATATCTTGGGGATTCAGGTACTTACAGGTCACCCGCCTCCCTCTTTCCTTTTTTAATAGGAAGTGTTGCAGGCTGTAGTCAACCATCCATACACTTCCAACCTACGAGACTCTAAAATAGCCATTAATCTCTGTAGTTGATGAATCATATTCTTTGTCTCCCTATATTTATTACTGTTAACCAATATATTTGCAAGAAGGCATGTAGGAATGGTTGAGTGTGAAGATGTAGTTAAGAACTTATTAGTCATTTATCAATGAGGATTTAATTTAAAATTATCTGAGTTATAACTGTAAAGTGAGTCCACTGGAAAATAAAAATCATTTTTACAAGTTTAGCCATTTTATTGTCTTTCAACATTGATGTCGGTGATCTCTTCACTCAGAAAGAAGTGAACCTCTTATTCATCTGGTCACCAAACTCCTCAGCCATGGTTTCACTATTTAATTTTTACTATTTATCGAAAGGCATCTCATAAAGTTATCTACCTACCCATTTCATTGGACATGGTGCCTAGAGCTGCATATTATTAAATTATAAGTGAGATCAGATTTAGTCCTGGAAAAAATAGGGGCAATATTCTGCATTGAGCTCATCTGTCCCTGAGGCCCCCAAGCCCTCGGTAAATACAGTGGAATTCTCATTTTACTTTGAGTGTCATGCTCCATTAATCTCCGGATCCCAAAGTGTATCTGACAAGGGTGATGTTGCACATTATAAAATAAGATTTCTCAAACTCTGCCCATCTGTTAGTGATACAGGCAATCTTGGTGTCCTATATATAGAGCATACGTACATTTCCTGCATTGCATATTCGTTCAAATATTTGCTCTTGGCATTGCAAGGTGTCCTACTGTCATAACAGACAAGTCATTCATTATGCTGTCAGCACCTTGCTGCCCTGCTCCCATGGAGGGCCCATTTCTATGTTTCCTATTTCTTGTTGGATGACCTATTCACTCATCGTGAGCTGAGCAGTTACTCTCACAACTGGTGCAACTGAGTCGTTCATGTCAACATGTGTAAAACAAAGCTCTGCTTCTCCATTGCTAGCTGTCCGACACTTGGCTGGTGGAGAACACTAATGGGTTGGAAAACCGGCTAGCATTCATGAGAGTGAAGTTGGTATCGATACGGTGCAGCTCTTGGCTGAGACTTCTAAGGAAAGGGCATTAAAAGCAAAGAAGTAGAAAAAACAAGTAAAAGTAAAAAAAAAAAAAGTGATTAATTGTAAACATTGTTTGAAAATCTGAAAGGGGACCGAGAAAGGCAATTAGCTACCCAGACCTATATGTTGTAATGATTTGGAACAGATTATGTGGGAAATTGCAAACATATATTTAACCTAAAAATTAAAGCATCTAATAGGGCACATATTTGGAAGAGGCGAAATAATGAAAATTAAGTTTCTGGAACATTAGAGCTAAATTGTATTGGTTTTTATCTTTGATTTCATTGTTTGTATTTTAAGGGGGTTTGTGTTTATTCACTGAAAAACTAGAAAGATAATTGACTTTTTGTTAATTCAAGAATATAGCCTCTGAAGTAGCTGAGGCTTTTCCTTGCTTTTCTTCTTTCCCTTTTGCCTAATCCATGATTATTCTTATTTTAGAAATCAGAAAATGCAAAAAGGGAGCAGAAATTTCAATTGGCCAATTTGGCTTCTAAGTAACAACTTTGGTTCAAACTTGACAGAAAGCAGATTAAAATCATTAACTGCAATGAGTCCATCAATAATCCCTTAATTATGCACTCTGCTTCATCAGCTCTAAGATACTAAAAGATTGATGACAAACTATCAGAGATGAACGCTGTCTCATATCATGTTTCTGAGCTATAAAGGCTTGGTTTTGTTATTACAGAATAGAGCTGTTGATGCATTATGTTGCATAGGATTTATTCTTTTGAGCTTATTTTGGCATAAGGCTAGAAAAGACCACCTCACTAATCAATTAAGTCATGGAATATTTTATGATGTATCCCCTTCCCTACTCACTTGAAGTATGGTCCTCATAAAAGTGAAATGTCCTCCTCCCTAGGCCTAAGAAAGAGTCATGGGGAGAAGTCAAATTTCTCCCCATAACAAAAATATCAGATGGGACCATCTCCATCCCAGAAACACAAATGAAAACACAGAAAGACTTGAATGAAGTTGCTAAATAATTTATCTAACTGGTATTACTTTGCTGTAATACAATACATCTAGAATATTATGCTTCAACAAAATTACATTCTTTTCTCTACCATTTTCCAAGAGAAACCATTTCTGTGTGGGGAATAAAATGGGACAAAATCATTGCCCCATTAATGTATTATGTTATTGCCTCTATGAATTATTTTGTAATCTAAAGAAGCTTAGCTTCTTAGCCACCATAGTGACTACCCCCTGCCCAACATTTGAAGATTTACTAATACTGTCTTAAGTGACAGGTCTAGACCACGAAAGAGGAGTCACAGAATGTTTTTGCAATGTGTGTGTGCATGTGTGTATGTGTGTGTGTGTGAGTGTATGAGTGTGTGCGTGTGGTATTCTCTACCAGTCAGGTCAACGTGTGTTCTGAATTTAAGTTGAAATGTATATGCCTCTGATTAAATATGTTAATGTTCTTTTCTTCTGGTATATAAATATATCTGCACCACGACCAGAAATTCTATATGTAGGCAGCATGAGGTTGAACCAAGATGTTGGAATAACTTTCTCCATAGGAATGGCTAACTCTTCTATCATATAGCTAGTGGTTCCCAGAGCTTAGGTAAAGAAAAGAATAAGGGTAATAAAGACTAATTATATCAGTTTAAAAATATTAGTTCCAACACCACTATTGAAATAATAATGATGAAAAGGAAAGCATTGGTGAACAATTAATTGTTTGGAGCAGAATGGGAAAATCTAAAGGAAAGCAAAAAAGGAGGAACTGAGAGCAGGATGCTAAGCTGTAGATTTCCTCAGCTTTAGGTAACTTGTGGTTTTCAGGAAGTCTTATAAATAACAACAGAAGGAAGAAAAATTGCAGTTACTAGAGAAGGAGACCAGGAGCAACCTATGGTGATCAAGAGGAATTTAATTTAGCAATTTCCACTGTTTCGTCAAATTCTTAGCATATTACTTATTTGTTTTTAGAATTTGTGGTACAATTTTACATCTTACAGAATTAAAATATTCTTCAACATACATATTATATCTACTGTAAATTGTTAAGTCTCAATTCTTGCCTTCTGAGATTTAATTCTCTCACTTCCAAACAAAAATCATCTTTAGAGAATGCATTCTTTGGTTTAAAAGTCTCATGATGAGTATAGGACTCAGAGATTAATTTTTATCTATTTTTCCAGAGACGTTTAATGATATAGGGTAAGTTAGTGCCTTCTTTGTGACAGAATGATGTCTGCTTTATTCATCATCAAATCTCCAATACCTAGCAAATTATATAGAACATGGTAGGTCTGCAATAACTGATTAGATTTTTCTTTTCTTTTTTTTAATTTTAAATTTTTTAAAAGATTTTATTTATTATTTTCAGAGAGTGGGGGAAGGAAGAGAGGCAGAGAGGGAAGGAAACATCAATGTATGGCGCCTTATCCACTATGCCACCAGCCAGGGCCTTGCATTTTTCTTTTTTAACAAAAAGCAAGATCAAGAGTCTGAGGTTTATTTCTAAAGCTTGAAAATTATTTTAAAAAATTACATTCTGTTAAACAGTTCTTCCAGGAGATACAGCCTCTATGACCAGATTCCAAGCAGAAGCCAATGCAAATACCTAACATGATGTTTTACAAGCCTCTTGGTCAGTCGATTGCTTTGTTTTCTTTGATCAAACCCTATAATTATGGTGAGTACATGTATAGATTTCCCATCACATTCCAATTTCAGATATCCTCCCCTATTGTTCCCAGAAATACATGTGTGGTTGCCAAACTATGTAAATGTCTTTTTTGCTTGGTTCAAAAAATACAACCACTGTGTCAAAAAAAAAAAAAAAAAAAAAAAAGTTTGCATACCTAAATATGAGCTAAAAGCACTTTCAAAGCTGTGCTTTATGTCAAGGAAATTAGGGTAATCCCCAGAAAATTCAATGAATAACACCCAGAAATAAGAATTAAAGTACATAGCAATGCAATCGAGGTAATTAGTAAAAGTTCATAGGGAAGACCATCTTTACAAACGATTATTATAAAATGGACAAGGACAATTCTATTTAAGAAGACTAGAAAGCATGATAGTACAGAATGACAGATTAGCAATTCTGTAAAAGTGAGAGAACAGATCAGTATATTAATCTTGCCTAGTATGGATTAAAGACCAGCACATGAGACAGTATAATGAGCATAACACTCATGTAGCAAGTATTAATGAAAAAATAAATACATTAATGGATTTTCAAAACTCCAAAACTGTTTCAATCATTTGCACTATCAGTGAACATATACAATTATACTTGTTCAGAAATTACTTAGCTCTTTTCCAATTCTATTTGAGACCTTGAGTTTCCTAAACCTGCATATGTTAACTGCATATAATTTAAGGGGATCTTTATAATATTTAATCATGTTATAAAAAAAACTTGCAATTTATTTCACAATCTAATTTCAATGGGGGTTTTACGTTTTTGTTGTTGTAATGGTAGTGGGTTTAGTCAACTTTACATGTGGTTATATTTTGAAATACAGCTCAATTAATTAAATTTGGTTGAACTTATCCATTCATCAGTCTTTGTTTCCCCACCTAAAATATGTAAGTTTCTGAGAGATATTTAACAAATACATACCTCTCAGTAAGTCTACTCAGGTTTATCAATTTGCAACTGGAGAAACGCTGGTAGTCAGACAATAGGAGTCCATGTTATGTTATTTACTTAAATACAAACATTAGAATTATTTTGGGTCTCTTTTTTTAAGGGTTAAACAACTTATGAACATTTTTACAAATTTCTATTTTTCCTATAAAGTTGTCTCTTCTTGACTAGTTTAATAAGTACAGGGTCAAAAATACTACTCCAAAGAAACATATAAAATAATACTTAGCAAAATCAAAATTTCATGAAATATAATTTCTCCATAAATAACAGCCAAGCATACACAGAAATGATTCCCTAATTAGTGAAAGTTATAAAAATTTAACAAGTTCAAAATGTCTACTTCAGAATTTTACTTTTCAGCCAAGAAGATATATCTTTCCATCTTTTATTGACTTACTCTCCTACCTCAAAATAAAGAAAAAGAAAAAAAAATATAATCCAGAGACATTACATTATTTAATAATATCCCTTGTACTACAAGGGTCTTATATCTACAATATTCAAAATTCTTTTTTTTTTAAGATTTTATTTATTATTTTTAGAGAGAGAGGAAGGGAGAGAGGCAGAGAGGGAGAAAGACATCAATGTATGGTTGCTTTTCACCTGCCTCCACCTATGGACCTGTCTGGAGACCTGGCTTGCAACCTGGTTTTATGTGCCCTGGCTGGGAATCGAACCATCAACCTTTGGGTTTGCAGGCCGGCGCCTTATCCACTGTGCCACCAGCCAGGCCCCCTCTAAATTCTTAAACAAAAATAATATCCCACTTTTACCACTGACATCTTAGCATTTGTTTTCATTTGGGGGTCACAAGTCACTTACTTTCAAAAAGAAAACTACATCAGAGGATAACCTGTTTTCTGGAAACCTTAGAATTTTTAGTTTAAAATTCTATGTGCTTCTTATTCAATAACATACTATATTTACTTAAGGGGTAGTTATTCCTGGATAATGTTCACATCCAAATTTTTAGGTTGAATGAACACAAGAGCCAAATAAACTTGGCAATTAGGTGAACAGAGTCTCTGGTTTAAAAATGGCCTCTGTCTAGAAGTCCTATACAAAGCTTTGCTTAAATTCCTACTAAAAGAACTATATAAAAAGACAGAAAAGACCTAAATTTATTACCTGAAAAACTAAGATTGACAGACAAGCTAAGGCCTGAATCTGGAAGGCATTTTCAATAATTGGAAGCCAGACAGAGCTGAGATGTTAACCAATCGGTGCCCTGGGGGTAGGTCATCCTGTAAGAGACCATCCCTAAGAGAATGAGAGACAAGGAAAGAGAACAAGTCCCATTCACACTTCCTCTGACTCAGGCCCTGAAGCAGGGTCTGCAATGGCCAAGAATCTCTGTAGGGCATGTTCTTTTCTCTCTCTCTTCAGCTCATTCATCCTGTAATTTCCTCTAGAATCTGAAACTACAAAATCTGCCCCTATAAAAAGAGAATGCCAGGTCTCCAACCAGGTCCATAGCTGGAGGCAGGTGAAAGGCAACCACACATTGATGTTTCTCTCTCCCTCTCTGCTTTTCTCTCTTCCCCTCTCTGAAAATAATAAATAAAATATTGAGAGAGAGAGAGAGAGAGAGAGAGAGAGAGAGAGAGAGAGAGAGAGGAGGGGAACAGCAGAAGTGCAGGTAGGCAGTGAAATACTTAATCTTTGACCCAGAAATAAAGCTCAGGAGAAAGCACAGCCCACAGTGGGTTGTAATTGTCCACAAAAAGATGCTAAGGGGTTCTCCCATCAATGTGTGATTGACTTTCACCTGCCCCCAGCTATGGACCTGGCTGGAGATCTGGCTTGCAACCTGGTTATGTGCCCTGGCTGGGAATTGAACCAGTGACCCTTGGGTTCACAGGCTGGTACCAATGTTGTTTATTTGGTGATTCATAAAAGTAATAATAGCAATGATTATAATAGCAGTGAGTAAAATGTTAGGACATGACAGGTATGATTCTTTGTACTTAGAAATACTTAATCATTTCACACTCATGAACTGTATGAGGTGGGTACGATCATCCCCATTTTGCTGATGAGAGCACAGCAGAGAGAGAAGCTTTCAGGTAACAGAAAATAGTATAATTTCACACACTTGCAGAGGTGGTCTGAAGGAGAAGGCTAGCACAATAGATGGTTATAGCAATGAATCTCAATAAACCTTACCTCTTCATGTCTAGCATTTGTGTAATGTGACATAGTCACATCTTGTATCAAGACGTAGAGTCATATTTTACCACCCTGCCCATGGGCTTTCTGACTTGCTTTGTCTGTTATAATGGGGCAGAAGTTATGTGTACATTCTGAAGCCCTGGTCTTGACAGATTGTGCAGCTTTGACTGGCTGCCTTGGAGCCCTGACACCATCGTATGGTGAAGAAATTCTGTCAAATCTAATGGAGGATGAGCGGTCAAGTACAAGAAAACCAAGAAACTCCCTCTTAGAGCCAACCCAGGTGGCAAAACTTGAGAGTGATGCTCTCTTGGAACCTCCGGATGACTGTAGCCACATGAGTGATCCCAGGGAAGACAAAGAGAATCACGTTCTGTGTTGCCAAAGCAGAAAATCATGAGAAACAATAAATAATTAATTTTGTTAGCTACTGTTTTGAGCTGGCCTATTAAACTGCAGCAGTGAACTTAAACAGAAATTGGTACCTGGGGGTGGGCTACCACCATTGGAAAAACCAAAAATATTGAGTATTATCTTTGGACTCGTGTGGCTACAGTCTTCTGATGCCCTCTGACACCTATAAGGCATTGGTTTCTGAATTAAGCTAATTAATTCAGTCTCTATTGTCCAGATATTCACTATCTCATCAAGAAGATCTAAGTAGAAGGTAGCATAAAGTCATTGCTTTGAAAGGATCCCAAACAAAGCTATGATAACACAAAGAAGAGGAAAGGGGTTGTGGGAAACATCATGAAGGACCCGACAATTGAACAGGACTCAAAGGACAGTCGGGACTATGATGGACAGAGATGGGGCTAATGAGCATTCCAGCTGTGGGGACATCCTGAGCAAAGGCACAAAGGAGCAGTGGCTCAGGGGAGATTCTGGCAAGAGTGAACCGTCCAGGTTGACAGATGTATGACGTGTAGAAACAGCAGCATTGTAGGAGAAGGAGCTTGATGGAGGCAGAATGCCAGGCACTGAGGTCAGGCTAAGTAGATTGGACTTTCAGGCATGAAAAAAAACCCCAAAAAAACAGGAGAGTGAGAAGAGGTGAGTTCATCTGATTTCCTCAATAGTATATTAAGGAGCTAGATCCAAAACTGGCTGGAGACCTATCTGCATAACTATCAAAGTTTCCTGACCACTTTGGAATCAAGACACTATATGATATGTTATATATACTTGCCATTAGGCTGTTTTAGAAAACAAAATATTCAGAAATGAACATTGATTTTCCTCTAAAACAATGCTAAGAAATATAAAGCATGCTATAGGTTCAGACAACTGTTGCATTTTTTTTCTCACTTCCAAAAACAAGGAAATATTTCATGAAGAAAAAAAAAAAACCTAAAGGTTGTTTTATAGTCTTAATGTCCGACCACTGGTTTGTCTGATTAAAAAAAAAAAAAAAAAAAATAGAGTTGGTTAAATGTACTTAGATCACATCGCCATTATTTCTTATTCAAAATTGACCAAATGTACTTCGATGCAGTATGTTAAGTTCACTAAACAAAGAGGCCATCAGACTGGTGCAGTTCTAATGCCATGACAGACCACCTCAAGCCCAAATCAAAGCCTGGAAATGTCTCAAGGCTCCAAAATCAAAATGCTAAGGAAAACCAACCACAAACAGCCAACTAGGCTTTCAGCTACAGCCAATCAAACCATTTCCTTTCCTTGCTTCAACACTTCCTCTGTAGCCTTTCCTCTGGCTCCGATCGGGGGAACTCTTGGAACCATTTCTGGCTTGGTGCTGCCTGATTCCAAGTGATTTTTGTTCAAATACACTCTCAACATTTAAAAAAAAAATTGAATAACCTCAGTTTATCTTTTAACAAGTCCATTTAGTCTGTTTACCCTTACCCCTATCATATTGTTTGTAGATGCTGCTATGAATAGCTTTTGTATTAAAAAAGCAACAAAGACAAAACACTTGCTCTCAGCACTTATATTGAGATATAACCAAACTAAAAATACATAAAAGGTGATATTTATCAATAATGGGGCCAAACAATCTCATAAGGGTTTCCCATTGTGATACAATTAATACTCGGTTGACCTTAGACCAGCATGATTACAATAGCGCTTGTGTAATCAGTGGTCTATTATCTAATACATGATTTAATGTAAAATATATGTTCAGCTATCACTAGGACAGGCCTGCTGTTGTCCCTAACAACACTGTGTGCTGAAATAAAATATTCCTTTAAAACCTCCAAAATGAAAGAGGCAAACACCAGCTTGAGGCCAGACAAGAAGCCTGTGAAACTTCAGACAGTTTTCATCACAGCTGGCCCAGCCTGGGCCGTTTCAGACAAAGGACTTCCGTCTTTATCTGGCCCTTATTTTGATGTCTCATTCAGCTAAAGATAAAAGGGAAGATGTGCTTTGAAATTTAACCATTAGGGCAGCAAAGAAATCAACATGCAAATGTCACCCATACATGAATTCAAGATGAAGTTTACATTTGTCATTGCAAACTTGGAGCTTGTAGGTTTTATCTCCCTCCCAAAGCAGTAAGATAAAGAAACCATGGCTGAAATATGAGTGTTGGATTTACTACAATTGACATTCTTTAACTTTTACATCTTATTTACAAAGAGAGAGAATATAGTACTATAGTGTAAGGGAAAATATATATGATAATATATGTGTGCGTATACATCAAGAGTACATACTTACGTAGCATAATAAATATCAGGGAATACTATATGTATGTCTATATACTTTAAGAATACACAAAATAGCTATGAGAAGAGATAAAATAAAAAGTGGAAAATCTGATATATGATACAATTTAGCTTTAGACAATTAAAAAGACTAGGGAGACTCCATATTTTTGTTTTCAAAATCTTACCAAGTTTGTATCATGAAAATGAGCTAATTTCTTGGTTACCTGTGGAAGATGATAGTGACCTACCTAAAGGACATGGATGGAAGTCAGGGTGTGTTCTACACATGTTGACAGGGAAAAAAGTGCAAATTGCAAAATATTAATTGGATTTGTTTCAAACTTAGAATAACTGCACATATATCTTCTGTGTATAGTTTCTCATTTTCCTGAATCAGAAGTAATGTTCTAAAGCTGTGGATTTTTATGGGAATTCCACGTTTGTTCTTATAGTGTTGCTATTAAAAAATGCCAAAGACAATGATTTACCATGGTCAATACATTATACAAATCCATAGCTAAATAAAGAGCATGATTAAAAGACTGGAAGGGATCTGAAGAAGTTTATTTTGGGACAGAAAATTTGACATTGGGAAAGGCCATGATGTTTGCATAAAAATAATTGGAGGACTCAGTAGTCTGACAGACCCTAGGACTACATGATAACCTTAAAGAAAAACAACAGTAAATAAAGTCAAAACTCCTTTTAAGAGAATTAATTGTAATTTATCTGAATTTGAATACTTTGGGAATTGATAAAAAATTCTGTTTGATAAAAGCAATAAAAAATACTAGGTGTATTTAAGATTTGAAGCAACGGGACACTTATTAGGGTAATTTTAGTGTATATGAAATTTCTAGCCTGAGACAATAGAAAAATGAGTTAAAAGCATAATGTCTATTTTGAGATCGGTAACATAAGGAATAAACTTTCAGTTACTCTTTTGAGATTGTAATATTGCCTGTTGGTTACTCAGACATTAAACAATGTCTGAATGAAATATTTTATTGAATTTATTAAGGTGACAATAAATAAAATTATGTGGGTTTCAGGTGTACAATTCTATAGTACATCATCTGTACACTATATTGTGTGTTCACCACCCAAAGTCAAATCTCCTTCTATCACCATTTATTCCCCTTTACCCTCTTCTACCTCCCCTACCTCCCCCAACCCACTTTACCTTTGGTAATCACCCTAGTATTTAATGCAATGACAAAGGAGAACCTGTTAGTCAATGGCTCACTGGTTATAATCTGATGAAGTTACAATGGTTTTTTTTCAGGTACACTAAGTGGACAATGGACATATGGGACAATGTCCTGTTCAAACATCATTTATTGCACTAAAATTATATTTTAAAAAATCTTATAGCAGCCCAAAAAGCTATGAATGATTTGGGTCTAGTCTTCCTCTTCAGTCTGGACCACCCCTTCCCCACCCACGCTGCCACCAGCAAACTGTGTCTCTGTTTCACTGTTTTCTTGGTCAACTGGGCCAGGTCTTTTAAGTCTCAGCAAATCATCACTTGCTGCTAAGTCTCTTTGAACACTCAGCTCTGAGACCTTATCCTGCTGGCTCATTTTTACCCTCCTTAAAAAAGCATTCTCTTACTATTCTGTCCTCAGCCTCCCTCATTTTCTATTCTAGTATTTTATTGTGTCATTTATTGTTCTTGCCACTGTCTGTAATAAGATGTGTTAGTTTAAGGTTTGTTCTCCCCACATAAACTGTTAAGTTCCACGTGTTGGTGATATGAGGCCAGGTGATGGAGAGCCTACACGGAGATGGACTACCAATGCATATTTCTTAAAGAATGACTGAATGACTATAAGATTGATCCTGTTTGATTTCTCCTGTATGAATAAGAAATCAGTTGTAATCACTGCTATGCAAATCAAACCAATGAAATGTTATTATTTCATTTTTATTAAGCCTTTAGCCTCCTGTGTCTCAGAATTGCTTGGTCATAAAAATGACCTTATCTAAACACCTTTAGAGCTCTTTTATTCCTTGCTTAAAGAACAAATCCTTCGTGTGTGAAGCCTAGTGTGCCCATTTGCTTTGTGATTAAACACCCAACAATTGCGGAATTAACCCCAGCAAAACTTAATTTCATCATCATTGGAGCAGGGGTGACTCAACTGACCCTGAATACTACCAACGGGTCATCAGCAGATTCCTAAATATTTCCATGAAATAGAAAACACAGCTGATTTATGTCTAATGACAGCAAAGTCACGACTAAATCTGTCAATCCCTGCCTGATTTCTAGCTTAATAAATAATAATATAAGAATAGACTCTGTATTTCATGTGCTCAAACTGTAAACCTACTTTTGCCAATGCCTTTATATTTTAAAAGGTGCATACGTATTCTTATAATAAAAAATCACAGTATGACCCCTTTCTCCAGCCTGCTATACACACCAATCAGTTCTAAAAACCTAAGTATTTTATTAATGAAGCCTCTTCAAATCATCACTGAGAAACATCACCCTCATTTACCTGTTCTTGAAAAATCTCAGTGGCCTTCATCCAAAAGAGCTATGTAAAGTCTTCTTTTGAAAATGATTCCAAATGGTTGTTTTGAAGGTGAGAAATGGACAGTGACCTCTGCAAAAATTCAAGGCCCTTTAAAAAGAAAATCAAGGAGGCTTTCTTCATTGAGAAGCTTACATTTGCAATCACTTCTTGTCTGGTTCCATCTCAAAAACAAGATCCAGATCCTACTCATTAAAGATGGTAATGGCTTAATTAAAACCAAGTTCTAGGTTCTGTGGGGTCTGGTGTGCAGGGGCTGGGGCTGTCTACCATTTTGCTATGTGGATTCTGATAATCTATGCCAGATATGTATATAGTCATGGGATAACTCCCATTATAAAGTTGCTGGTCTACAAAACCAGGAGAAAGCTTGTCAAAATAAATCTTAACTTCTGACCATGGTAGAAGACCTACTACGGGGTATTACCAGAGTCGGAACTGTCAATCGCTGCCTGGTCTCACTGTTTGTGTTATGAATTCCAACTCTGGTGGCATGAACTTGGGATAAAAACCATTGTAAGCTGTGCGCGTCCAAAAAACACAAACGCAGAGTGAAATATATTTTGGGCTGAAATGACGTTACCGATGTCTGAGATGGGTTTTCTTTCCCTCCCTTCCCCCAACCTCCTCTTTTGAAATACGATGCTTTTATTAAATTATTTCTACTGCCAAAAGACACAGCTACTGTCTGGCTGAATTTGCTGGTTTTCTCTAGAATTAATATAAATAAATAAATGAAAAAAGGCCCCAATCTTTTTAAATAAAACAAATGGGAATATTTTCTTTTTCTTCTTTATTCCTGCCAACTGAATAAAATCTATACATTTAGATAGGCCCCTGGGTCACATAATATATGATATATACTTTTATGCACATACTCAGTATATATAACAGAATGGGCTTCTTAAAATAAGCAAGTGTTGTCTATGAGTATGTAGATAAATGGGCAATAGCACTTCGGTATAATTTAAGAGTCAGCAGCATGATGGATTTGACTGACAGTTGCTTAATTGTCCACTCTGTTGCACACAGGACTCCTGTCCTATCCTACTTAAATCATTCTCCTGCTTCGTCGTGTACCTTCCTCATCCTTGATAGCAGAGCGAGCCATCCATCCCTTAGTGCTCAGTGAAATCTAGATAACAACTTGTGTTCCTTTTACTTTGCCGGTGAAAAAAAAAAGTGGGGCCTTGGGAAATTAAATCATCATCACTCATTCAAAGCTAATGAAGGACTAACCTCCAGCTGAGAAACCTCTGCACTTGCAGATCAGCACTTTGCCTTAAAGGCCATCAGTATTGCCAACAGGGCCAAGAGGTCACTCAAGGTCATCCCAGTCTTTCCATTTTAATAAAACTGGGGCGGGGGGAGACATTTTACACACAAGGCTAGAATGCAGATTTGTGTAGGAGGGTCGTCTTTAGTTTTCACCTATCATTTCCGTCCTTGTCTTTGCAAATAGCTGGCAACTCCTCTTTTACCTTCATATCATTTTCCTTCCTTTGCCTCAATTCCTACAGACCGCATAATCTATTCGTCCTTGACTTCCTACCATGGAAAATGAAGCTTGCATTCACTTTTAGTTCATTACATATTTTATTATTATTATTATTAATTGTGTGACAAAGGGCTAGCATTTCAGGCCTATCATGTGCCAGGTACTCTAGCAGGCACTTGACATACGTTTTTTCCCTCATCTCTCAAGTATGTCTTTGTGATTAGGTGGTTGCATCAACCATAGAGCTGAAACATAAACCTGGTTTGCATGAATTCCAAAGTCTGTTCTCCCTTCGCTAAGCTATGCCACTTATTTATCTTTTTGAAAGTGCTGTTCTTCATAAAATTGAAATGATGTCACCAGCCGACCCCAGGGAAGCATGATCTTGTCATTGTGGGGTGTGCTGGGGTTCACTGGTGTTCACCTTCTGTCTCTACAACCAAGGATAATGGTTGGCCCAGTTCCGAAGTGGCTTCTGTGTCCCAAAATAGTCTTTTCTACCAGGAAACTGAATTAACTCATAGAGATGACTAAATGCAGATGGTGACCTTACTAGCATAGATTTTAAGGGTTTTTTTGTTTTGTTTTGTTTAGTTACCTACACTACATCGTGTCCCTCAAAACTTCTTTCTAAGCATTTAGTCACCTTACCGTAACCGTAACACCTGAGATAACGTTTAATGGAAATTCTCCTGTTGAACCTCAAGGTGTCTAGGATGAGGAAAGGATTTATAATTCATTCAATTTCTCACCCCATTTCAGCCCTTCCATTTCTGGGTAATGCATTCATGCTATTGGCCATGTGTGAAACCAGCACTCATGGTAGATTCTATTATAATTAGAGACATGCATGCTAGCCTAGATTGGATTTGAGTCAGACCACAGAGCAAAACCTAAAGCAACAATCATTTGCCAACCCTCAACCCCTGGAGGGGTTGTCTGCTGACTAACACTGTCCTGCTGGAGTGTGGGAGAGAATGGGGCTATCATTCCTAATAATTCACATCATTGTAGACCAAATGTCTTAAAGAAGATTTTCTTTCTCTCTTTTTCTTTCTCTGTCTTTCTCTCTTCCTCTTCTTCATTTCTTTGTTTCTTTCTTTCACTTTCCCTTTCTTCCTTCTTCCCCTCCTCTCTCCCTTTCTTTTTTTCTCCCACTCTCACACACACATACTCAGACTTATTACAGGATTCAAAATATTCCAGTTGGCTCAAGGCTCTTATGAATTACATGTTTATTTTGTCTTCTTGATGGATATTTCCTCATGTCTGAGTATTGTGCCTCTAGGAAGGAAAACTATATGTATATAATCTTTTTTTTAAGAGCGCTTTTCTAAAAATCTTGCCAAAAAGAAAGTGGCTGAAATGAAAAGCACATAGAGCTTTTCCTTTGAAAAAGAGAATAACTTTGAATCGTTTTATGTATAACAATGTCTATTTTCAAGCAAGTATTTTAAGGCAACCATAAGACCTTAATTTGAATAAGATCAGAGAGGACAGATCCAAATGGTAGTGTCCAGAGAGTGTGCAATATGGTGAGGGCTTCAGTACTTCTGGATGTACAGACATAATTATTCTACCAGTCTTCCAGTATAATTTCCCACACCTGCAGCAATTTGGAATGTGAATTACAAATAATCATTGTGGATGACTGTGTACTTACAGACTCATCTCCGGATGTCTGCTCTCCCCGTTCACCATGCACAACTGCTGGTTGTGCTAAATGCTCCACACTGATTTCTACACCTCTCTGCAACTATATGCAGGCTTCACCTGCCTGATGTACCTCACCTGGTTCCTTCCAACCAGGTCAGCTCTCTTCATTTCTGAAACCTGACCCCCCTCCTCCCTCAAGAAGAATTCACTCCATTTCCCCTTGAACACATCCTGATTCTAGCCTGTGGGACAATTATTTGCATTATATCTTATTTACATTATACCTCTACCTGCAAGCACACGGCCTGCCAGATGGAAGTTGCTCAGTGAAACTGTGATTTGCTCAGTGAATTCTACGATTTTCACTTGTCTTGCTCTAAATGATCCATGCGTAGCACCAAAGAAACTTTGGCTAGTAGATCCAATCACAGAATCAATCACTGTCCATAGCCATCTGCAGACAATTTTTTCCCTTCCACCAAATTGAAAATTTCTTTAAATTATGAGAATTTTTGCATAAAACTCTGCACCCTTTACACTAAAAGCATACATACTATTTGCAAGCAGGGGGTGCTGGATGAATAAAAGAAATATTAGGGTAGTTGTACTGGGCTATTTGCTTAGGGCAAACAAAAAATTTAATTCTTTAGGACTTAATATGTGGCCTCCATTTCTCTTAGCATTTTAATACCTCATCTTGTTTTGCTCTACATTAATGTTAGGAAAAAATGTACTATTATCATCCTTTATTTATGAACATGCAGAGAGATGATTAAGTCACCTAAGGTCACAGAATTGTACATGTTGGTTCCAGCATTTGGAAAAACCATGAGTTTAATAAACCACTGTTCTCAGCAGTCTTGATCAAAGGCTGTAAATTTAGGTATAAATTCTGCCAGGAGCTCCACCTAGGACACAGTGGACAGCAGGAACGGTGGGAGGAATCACATGCCCAATGTCACCTTACATGTCCAAGACCCAAGGTCAGTGAAGTCCAAGTCCTTGTGCTATCACCTTAGTCCCCAAAATGGTACTTGATTGGTTCAAATTTGCTCACCCTGTGATACTATGTGTGTCCTGCTCATGGTAATGATGGTTTTTTAGGGGGGTGGGGGTAAAAATGTAAGTGTGGTGAAGACGAACTTGTTTGGAATTTAATACTATGAAAATGGATTAAACTGGGTTTTATGTCATTTTTAAAATATTCCCCTGGCTGGTGGCACAGTAGATAAGGCACCAGCCTGCAAACCCAAAGATCACTGGTTTGATTCCCAGCCAGGGCACATAACCAGGTTGCAAGCCAGGTCTCCAGCCAGGTCCATGGCTGGAGGCAGGTGAAAGGCAACCATACACTGATGTCTTGCTCCCTCTCTGCCTCTCTCTCCCTTCCCATCTCTCTAAAAATAATAAATAAAGTCTTTAAAAATATATTATTTTATGGGACAGAAAGTTAATTAAAAAATACTTTTTTTCAAGCATTTATTTTTAAGATTTTATTTCATTATTTTAGAAAGAGGGGAAGGGAGAGAGGCAGAGCGGGAGAGAGACATCAATGTATGGTTGCACTTCACCTGCCTCCAGCCACAGACCTGACTGGAGACCTGGTTTGCAACCTGGTTATGTGCCCTGGCTGGGGAATCGAACCTGTGACTTTTGGGTTCGCAGGCCGGTGTCTTATCCACTGTGCTACCAGCCAGGGCTTTCAAGCATTCTTAAAGCCAACCATACTCAGGTGTAACTAAGATGCTATTTTATTAACTACAGTTCATCTATTTAAGCCTATCTCTTAATACTCCTTTTTCCTCTTAATGTATCTTCCTAAAAGTAAAAAGGCATTTTGAAAGTGGCTCATGACTCGGATTTCCAGACTATGTCTCTATGTCTCTCTCTCTCTTTCTCATGTACCCCATACACAAGTGGTTTTTACCAAATTTCTTTTCAGCGTGCCATCTGGTATATGGTCTATTTTTTTTTTTTTTCTTTTCTGAAATCATTTACTCCAAGGGAAACTATTTTCAGAAGTTTTATAAGCGGGCTACTTAGGGCGCAATGACCATGAGTAACCATAATTATTGGTATAATTCCGCTGGAGCCTGCCTTTTATGAACACTTGAGAAATGTCAGTATTTCTTTTACATTAACATTTTTGTTACATTAGACATTGTGGGTTGTACTTGATTCCAGGCAATGGGTCTATTAAACAACATAGAAAATAAATCTCTTGAAAGGAGAGGAAGGAGGCATTTGGACCCTTAAATTGCCCTGCACGGTAGATATCAGCAACTGGAAATGTAATGCCATCTTGAACTACACCTGCATTATTTCCTTGTATGACTGGTTTTTAGCCTTATATAAAGTGAACACAGCTATAGAAAGAACAGGCCTATTATTAGGAGATCCATGCCTTTTAACATGAAACTTCTCTGAAGCTCTTCAGAATTGACTCCTGCCTATTTTTTTAACCAGATTAATTTATCTTGAAGCAAAAAGGTAACAATCTGTGAGGAACTGGCTGTGCAAATTCACTCTTTTTAATGATGAAGGAATCAATTCATTGAAATGGCTTTTCCTATTTTCTTTAAAGATGGCTCTAGCCCTGGCTGGTGGCTCAGTGGATTGGCACTGGCCTACGAAAGCAAAGGTCGCTGGTTCGATTCCTAGCCAGGGCACACAACCAGGTTGCAAGCCAGGTCTCCGGCCTGGACCTTATCTGGTGGAGGCAGATGAAAAGTCAACCATACATTGATGCTTCTCTTCCTTTCTTCCTCCCTCCCTGCCCTTCTATCTGAAAATAATGAATAAAATCTTTGAGAAAAAAAAAAAAAGATGGCTTCAGTCACAAGTTTCTCCTTCCAGCTTTTGCCATGTCATTTCATGGTGCCTACAAACCCACGGTCAAAGTTGAGTGGAGAACATGTGAGTAAGTCACAGAATCTAGTGAAGACTGATTACTGGAACAGCAATAGCTCCCAGGGCAGTCAGGGGAAAACCCAATCTACGTCAAACTCTAATATTTATTGGGAACATGACACTGATGTGGTCGCTTTTGCTTGTTTACGGTTGAAATGCCGTTTACTAAAATTTGGAATTATTGCACTTCTTTTACGTGGCTAGCCCTGAAGGTGAAAGGGAAAACAGGGTCTGGAAGGAAAAGGCCGCAGAAACATGGAGAAAATAAATGAAAAAGCAAAAGTACATAAACAAGATTTTCATGGTCCTCGTGCCTCTAACATTCTCTTATTAAATAGTGGATTCTTTTACTGTCTACGTTTTGGAAAGGTACTTACTTACATGATGCAAATAAGATCTGCACAGTTGGGCCGAAGGGGAAACCAAACAAATAAAAACAACAGTATTCACATACCCACCACTGGGGAGTTTGGGACCGTATCAACCCAGTCTGAGAAGGAATTGTGCCTGGTTTTTCAGATCCGTGCAAAATTCAGCAGAAAGGCCTTTTCATACAGGCTGTAGGTGAAACACCCAACTCACCGTTCTCAAATGACTCAGTCAGGAAAAGAACTGGTTTATGGATTAGTTTCTAGAAAGAGTTTTAAGATAACAGTACGCTGTTACCAATTCCATGCCTTACTAATGTGACTGAGACCAAGTGCAAACGACAATTACCTAAGAGTGAGGGAAGTAACCCTTTAGGTCTCTTCTGTGTCGATCACATCGAACCAACAGCTTGTTTCAGGACTCCCCCCTGTCTGGGATGGAAGGAAGGACACAGACATGGATAGAGAAACCGCTGAGATGTCTCTCAGCAATGAGGTAATAGTGATGTTCAGCCAGGAGAAGAAAAACCTTGAGAGCAGAAGCAAGTACAGACGTGTGACTATGTAAAATTAATGTGATTAATGACTGAGCTGAAACCAATGCACATGAGTTATACCGGCTGAGAATATTTTACTTTAGAGGGTTGTCTTGTAGGTGGAACGGGCTCTGTATTGGCAGGGGGGCAAAATGAGCACTATTCAATTCTAAGCACCTTTCAATTAATATTGTACTTATTATTCAAGCACTAATCATAATGCACACTGATGTATATGTTATCCAGAAGACTAAAGGATTGAATTAGAAAGCGAGCCCTCGCTGGTGTCACAGTGGATGAAGCGCTGGCCTGCAAACCCAAAGGTCGCTGGTTCAATTCCCCAGCCAGGGCACATAACCAGGTTGCAAGCCAGGTCTCCAGCCAGGTCCATAGCTGGAGGCAGGTGAAAGGCAGCCATACACTGATGTCTCTCTCCCTCTCTGCCTCTTTTCCTTCCCCTATCTCTAAAAGTAATAAATAAAATCTTTTAAAAGAATAAAAAGAAAAAAAAATGTGAGCTAAGTGATAATAGGCATTATTTGTTAAGAACATATTTTGTGTTAGATCTTGTGGTGGCAATACATATCACTGTATACGCTTCAAACAAATAACTCAGAACATTTGTGTTATTTATCCCATCTCACCGATGAGGAAACTGAAGGTCAAGAACACTATACGGCTTCCCCATCAGTGGTCAAAATATTAGGGGATAACAAAACTAGTGTTCAATGCAAATCCTCATGTCTGCAGGTCTCTGTTTTACCTCGATAGTCTCTGATGCTGCAACAAATCTATGAACAGTATCTTTTCCTGCTATCTAAGCTGTTTCTTTTCCCCCATTATGCCATGTCTAAAGCCTGCCTGAATTCTCTCAGACCATGATTAATTAAGCTTCCCAATGAGCTCTGCCACTCCACACATCACCTCAGTGGATTGTCCGAGTTGCTTCTAATCAATCATTTTGCTTTTAACTCAGGAATGGTTTTCTCTGTCAATCTTCCTCACAGTTCATTTGCTACATGAATTTGGCTTTTCTTTGCTCCTTGACTTTGAGGCCATCCTTTTAGCATGGGTCCTGCTCTAGGAAGACTCTTGCATTCCTGGGACCAGCCCTTCTCCTGACTCAAGTCTTGAAAAACTGTGCCCTGAAGAAAATACTACCTAATTCCTCTGTATTTCTATAGTTATAAATGCAAATAGGCAACAAACACCATAGTCTCCATACGGTGTTTCTAGTTCTTTTGTTTTCCCTGGATCCATGTTGTATCCCCAGTAAAAGTATAAATTCTTTGGAAAAAAGGGTTATATCTATAGAGATGTGTATTATTCCAAAGCTGGTCTTACAAAGAAACTTAAAAATTGCTTTCTTTTTAAAAAAAATAAAAGATTTTATTCATTATTTTTTAGATAGGGGCAGGGAGGAGGGAAGAAAGGTAGAGAAACATCAATGTATGGTTGCCTTTCACCTGCCTCCAGCTGGGGACCTGGCTGGAGACCTGGCTTGCAACCTGGTTATGTGTCCTGACTGGGAATCAAACCAGCGACCTTTGGATTCGCAGACCAGGGCCAATCCACTGAGCCACACTAGCCAGGGCTAAAAATTGCTTTTTAACTTGTTTTATTATTCAATGGGGGCTTTTAGTCAATGCAAATAGCACCCTCCATTTATTTTGTTGACCAAAATAGGAACGGAAATACCATTGATGACTTGAGTATCTCTTAAAGAATGACCTACATAGATTTATATTTACATGACTAATTAAAGAAAGTGACTCATTCTAGATTTTTTATAGTAAAAAATAAATTATTTCTAAGTGAGAGAATCTTAAGTCTTTTGTACCCAACTCCCCCAAAGAAAATCAACAACTACATAATAGAAGTGAAAAAAATCACTCAATATTAAATATGAGCAAAATTAAAAACAGGTATGGTTAATTGAAAATTTATTATGTGTTATATTCTAACCACCCATTTCCTAAGTCTCCAAGGAGCAGCTTCCTAGCACATCTGTCTGAAACTTAAGTCAACGAACATTAACTCAAGGTGTTTAACATGAAGAAAAAGCTTCCCAACTCTTAGGAACATTTCTGCTTACAATCTGACATCATGTTTTCCCTATAGAGTTAAAAATATATCTCAAAACTGTGACCTTATTTAAATATATATATATCTCAAAACTGTGGCCTTGCTTTTTTTCTGGTCTATGTAGATACTTACAAAAGGACCAACAGCATTTGCTAATAAAATGAAATGTTTGCACTATTCCCATGCTTAGGTGTTTTTCTCACACCCTAAGCTTCATGGCAGTGCTGGTTTTTCTGAAATTTTGCTTTGTTTTGGATACAAGACATTTTTATTCAAGTTGGAAGAAGCTGCCTGTGTCTCCGGGTTACACACAATCTACAGCTCATGCAGGTTTGAAATGCATGTGGAAAAGCACCCCTGTTCCAAGAGCAATCACAAATTTACCCTTGACTTCAGATGGCCCACAGGCTCCGCAGCTAGAAATATTGCTGAGGGCATGCCAAAAACGCAAGGGCTGTAGCTTTCCCGTGTTGCAAGCAGAGGAAACAGCATTTGAGCCTCCTTTGAAAACTTTTTTTCTTTTCACATTAAGAGGCGCCACACGAGCAGAACGTGCCATAAATAACGTACGCTAACATTTTCCAAAAACTGGGCATCAATTAATGCTAATTTATGAGGAAACTTCTTGGGAGGAGCATGGTCGAGACTCATGACTACTGAAAAGACTCATTAATATAAATGTGGAGGCCAGTTTTTGTAAGGTAAATGCATATCATTACATTGAAAGCTCATAATTTATTGAAAATGCAGTGGAAAGGAAACTTGACACTGTATGTTTCCAAAGGTAATGTTTTAGCCCATTAATCAAGGAAATAAAATAAGGATAAGGAGGTGATGTTAAGAGAGACGTGCAACAAAAATCCAGCTGAAAGATGCCTAACATCCATTAAGTGCTATGTGCCAACCATTTTGCATACATGTTCTTCTTTATTTTGCCCAAACTATGAGACAGAGCATATTATGATTTCCACTTTATAATTGAGAAAACTGAAAATCAAGCAGTTGACACTACTTATGGAAAGTCACAAATGAACTTCATCCTTCAGATCACATGCAACATTACATTACACTGACTTTGACAGTTGTCAGGTGGATATAGGGACACATTTCGGTAGGTGTGTGTAATGGTCTACTTGCCAGGGCTGCCAAAAATAAAATCAAATTATATCTCTCATGCGTTACACTATATATTTCTGTACACCAATTCATGTGTACCTCCTAACTTGTTGTTTCTACTTTTAGTTTTAAGCATGGTGATAACATTTTTAGCAGTTCCTATCTTTGCCAGATTTTCCTGTAACCTTTTGCGTGCCCCAGGGAATAGGCATACATTTGCTTGACATTAAAATTTCTACTTTGTTGGAGGAATAATTGTCTTCAATAATATTGTTGCTCAAATTAAAGTGAAAAAATTACCTTGATTTGGTTTCTTTAGGGACCATGTGTGTATGTGTGTGTGTGTGTGAATGAGTACATTTTGGTAGTGGAAAAATCGGGCATCATGGAGAATGAGGGAGACCAAGAAGAATATCTTACCCAGAATATTAAGAATAGGTATCTATAACCTATCCATTACTATTTCTGTTAGCTCTCTGATAGGTTGATTTGACTTTAACATACAGGTCTTCCCTCCAACCAGCCAGAAACCCTATCATGGGGCAAAGAATGTAGTGGGATGAAGTTGCCCCTCATCTCAGTAGATAGTGAAGTGCACTGCTCTTCTAGATCAATGGTTCTCAAAGTGGATTGTACAGCAGAATCATCTGGAAGGCTTGCTTGCTAACCCACAGGCTAGTGGACTCCGTTTCAGTAGATCTGAGGTGGGACCTGTGAATTTGCATCTCTGACAAATTCTCAAGAGATGCTGTTTGGTGCTGCCCTGGGAACCCACTTTGAGAACCACTTTGAGTAGAAGGGGCATGGCTAATGGAACATACATAAGCCCATAATGTACTTCTGTGGTAATAAATAGCCAATAAATAAACAATGGTGTACATCGTTAGGCTAATGAATAATATGTATTATTAAGTAGTGGCTAAATGATCTATAAATAATTCAGCTCTCAGGACAAACTAAAAGACTAATATTGAATAATCATTTAATATACTGATTGAACAAGTGCAGACATGCTAAGTCTTTCTGTAACTATCAGCAGCCAAATCAGGCACTCCATGTAACTTTGGATTAAAAAGTTAAGAAAAAAGGTAACTAGCCATTCATTTCTGAATTTTCCATAGGCATTGCGAAGCTTCTTACTTATTTGACTTCAAACGGGACATCTTGTTAGAAACCAACCATCCTTAGCATACAAAATTGAAAATAGAGTTCTTTTTCAATGACTAAACACAATCAGCTTATTAATGAGAAAATACTGACCATACCAGGACAAGCAAAGAGCATTCTCCAAGGAAATGGGAGGAAAAATACAAGGATGAAGTTGAATAGAATAAAAGATGTCATTTTAAACTGTGAAAGTAGAAATCTTGTCTATGATTTCTTGATAATTCACTTCCAGAAAAATCTCCCTTCATAAATCTATTCAGCGATAGGTGGTTGTTGGCACAATTAAATCTGAAATACTTTCAAAGTTTACCTAACATCAGTTCCTTAAAAAACCCCACTATACCTGTGTTCCCAATTTGAAGGGAAACATTAGTGTATTAGGCATGTAAGGTCCTCTATAACTGAGGGAAGGAGTATGTGTTTAACATGTAAAATTCACTGCATGAAACTGTGTGAAATGTTTCAATTATTTCTATAATAACATTTAACATGTTCCAGATATAGTGCATTAAGCCCACAGCCAAGAAATATTCCAAGCCTATGCTGTTTTTCATTTGGGTGTATTGTAAGTGTATGAAACACATGTTAGGAATATATTTCATATTCTGCATTTGTAAAATATCAAATTTATATCAGCAGAAACCACAGAGGCAGCACAGGAGCCGGACCCAGAGCAAGGCCATTTTGCAATCAAACTTTTAACACCACATTATCATTTTAAAGAACAAATCTCCTGGTTGAAATGAAGAAAAGGATTTTCACAACTCATGGCAATTTTCTTTACGTATTTATTACACAGGATTCAAAACACATACTCAACAAGAATTAGTCTCATGTTTCTACTCTTCTGTAATATGTACCATGCTCAAAGTACATATTGCAAATAAAAGTAATTGAACTGGGTTATCTTACTCCAGATTATTTTATGCTAAAAAGCTACCAAGAAAGAAAATTATTCTACTTGTGAGCTAAATATTTATTTGCAAATATCATCCTTCTCTGGCATTATATTTTAAGTCCCAGACGAAATGTTGATAAAATAATTTATGAGAAATCAGCTTATGCTACTGAATTTACTTTCCATCCTTAAATATTCAGCCTTGTCCCCCATGCTTTTTTATAATTATAGATGATTATATGTTAATAGTATATTAACAATACTATTTTATTTTAACAATAGAAGATAACTATTTGGGGAGCACCAGCATGATTTGTCTCATATTGAATTATTTTCTTTTGCTTTTTCCTTTACAAATATTTTTAGAGAGAAGGGAAGGGAGAGAGGCAGAGAGAGAGACAGACATCAATGTATGGTTGCCTTTCACCTGCCTCCAGTGATGGACCTGGCTGGAGACCTGGCTTGCAACCTGCTTATGTGCCCTGACTGGGAATCGAACCAGTGACCTTTGGGTTCAGAGGCTGGCACCTTATCCACTGTGCCACCAGCCAGGGCTGAATTATTTTCTAATAGTAGGTACTTTTGCTCCTGGATTCTGCTATCACAGGGTTATAGACACAAACCCTAAATTATGTATCCACTACCTTGACCTGATACATCCTGGTCACTTTAGAACATATTTGAGATGACCTGATTTCAAAATACTATCTAAAATATCAATTTAAAGCTCATACTACCCTGTTCTGTGTACAGCTGTCAAGAGTCATGGATTTCACCGTGGGATTAAGTCACAATAGAAGAAATTGTTTGATAAATGTATCTGAGTGGCTCATATACAACTCAGGCACATTCCCTAATGTTTCTATTCTTCAGTTTCCTCATCTGGCAAATAGGGATGGTAATAATACCTACCTCATCAATTGCTGGTGTTTTACGAGAGCCACCCTTCAAGGAATATGCACTTAATAAATAAAGAGCAAATGAATCAATAACATTAGAAAGCCTCACCTTTGAGTCCATCACAACCTTTTGTTTGAAACTGTCTAATAACATTGCCTATATTCTGTATCGTACTGAAATGGTTTCTTCTCACATTACATTTCCCCTTCATAACTTGAGGGCAGAGAGTGTGTCCTGTTAGCATTTGTTCCCCTCCAGTGACAAAGACCAAGCCTGGAGCACAGGATGCATCTGTGATGTACGTGTGTGGAATGAATTAAGGAACGCAGAAGAGACCAAAGAAATGTGAGAGGGTTGTCTGTCAATTGTGAATGTCTTAGATGCATTTTTATTACATATTTCTAGAGTAGCTACCCTGTGGGATGACATGTGGCTATGTGTGATACAGAAATGCATCACAGCCCCTGACTTCAAGGAAATTATAAGTGCATAAGGAAGGCAAAATAACACACAATATTTACACATGGAGAATAGCCTATTCACAAAAGGGTATGATACGAAATGTTAGGGGGGTGGGGGTGGGGTCCAGGAGAAGACATTGTTTCCGGCCTCACACAGAGCCAACGGGCGTCGTGAAATTGTAGAAAGTTATCTGCCTCTCACCCCACCTCGCTGCAAACAGCAGGTTTGGCTCTATCTCCCCCTCTGGGTCGGTTAAATTGACTTGGGTTTTGTTTTATTATGAATTAAACTTGCGGCTATTTCTACCCAGACTCACTAAACCACCTGTGGATTCGATCAAACTGGTGAAGTAGATTCAACAAAATTCATGGGCTTCTTCAGATTCTTGCAGGCCTAACTTGGATACCAGTGTCTGTTTGTTGACTCTGGGGTTATGTGCTCGGAAGCCAAGAAATTAGGGAAACTGCTTAACCTCATCAGCCCATTAGCATTTAATAAAGTGTTCCCAACTATCAGTAAGCAATGCTCTGTGTTGCGCAGCAAAGCCTAACCACAAGGACAGCATATTTGATGGAGAGCCAGAAGCCAATATAACCCAACGCTACATCTCCCATGAAGAATGGTTTGCTCATTTTGAATGTCGTGATCGCTTAAAGGAGCAAATCAGGTAAGCTTGTGGAGACTGGGCATTGGCTCCTGTGACCTACTGTGTGGGTATGTGTAGGTATTTCCATTATGGGTCTTCACTTCTTTTTTTGACTGTTGGAAATGCCTGGACCCAAATGTGCATGTCCCTGGCAAAACCTGTTAGAGTTCGCAAATTTCTAATCAGAGTGGAGGATCCAGGAGGCCCAAGCCAGCGCGGGCCTGAGGCACCCTGCAATTAACATGGTCAAGGCTCCCCTGCCTATAAACAGTCACCTCACGTCACCTCGGAGCCTGAAGCCATGTTTGCACTGGAGAAGCAGCTGCTGTTGCTGTATGGCTCGGCTAAAATCCTGACTTCTGGAAGTCATTTTCCACCACGTGCACGATTCCATAAATCTGCAAAACAACTTCACCAAAGAGACCCTGGGTGATTTTTCTTCTTTGGTTTTTCTTCCCACCCCCAGCCGGCTAAGCTGTAAAACTAAGTCCCCTTTATCACAAAAGTCTCCACTCCATAATCCAACTGGATTTGGGGGGGCTGCTTTGGCATATGTGGTCTCTTTCTGGGCCTCTAAATCGCATCAGCTGCTCTGGATTTGGGTCCCATGGGGACTGCTGAGGAGGGAGGGACAGTGACTACATTTGCTGGTGAATTTTTCACAAAATGTTGGGACCAGGGAGTACGGTTTTGAGCATTAGTGGAGTTACTACAGGTACTGGTTACTTCGTTAGTATTTTTAAATTAATTTGGTCTTTGGTCCATTTTTCTAAAATAAAAATCTCGAGAGCAGATTTTGTTGCACTTTTTCTTTCATACTACATTATATATACTAATGTGATATTATATATACCATTATGCCTATATATGTGTAATCATATACATATAAATATGTATAGCTGTAATAATAGTATATAGAGTAATAATGGTGATAATGCATTACTTCTAATAATGAAATTGCTGAGTCATTATGTGGGAAATAGAGAATATTGTCTTAAATAAATAGTGTGTGCGCTCCTGTTTTCTGTGTGGCTCTTATAAAGTCAAATAATGTTTTGCACATACTTATCTGTGTGCGTACCACTTTTATTATAACCAATGAGATAATTTGGCCAACCCAATGTCTTAAATGTATTCAGTAATAAGAATTACAGTTTAGTTTTTACCAAGGACTTTGATTTAACTTTCCAAAAATGATTCGGCCCCTTCAATCAGGCTGATTTAGTTTTTGTCTTAAGGAAATTAGCTTTCAAACCTAGCCATGCAGTTGGTTCACCAGCTGTGTGAGTGGACTGGTCATTAAAATTGTTCAGATTTCACTATCTTTCATTAAAATGGAGAATATTATACTTGTATTAATTCCTCACAATTATTTTGATGTGGATAAATAAAAAAATGGATATGCTATATTTTGGAAATTTCAGTAGTACTGGAGAAATATTGCTAACATTAGTGGAATTAAAATTTTATGACCATTATTTTTATGTTCTTCTTGGTTTTTCTTTTTAATTTTCACATCTTCGCTGATATTTCTATGGCTGTTCATACTCTGGCTCTAAGCAACAGCTGGGCATATTTTTTCTATAATCAGCTAGATAGTAAATATTTTGAGTTTTGTGAGCCATATCGCTGCAAGGACTTAATTCTGTCCTTGCAGCATGCAAGTAGTCAGGAATAATAGTAAACAAATGGGTGTGACTGTGTTTCCATAAAAATGAAACTTTATAGATACTGAAATTTCCATTTTATATCATTTCCACATGTTATGGAGTGTTCTTCTTTTTTTTTTTTTTTTTTTTTTCACAATTTAAAGACAGAGGAGGCACTTGTAACATTTGGTCTTACATAAACAGGCTGGAGGGCCAGGTCTGTCCTGTAGGCCATTGCTTACTGACTCTGGCTTTCACCAGTGACCTAACCTTTCTACCGTCTCCCACGGGAGCAGGTCAGTTCCTGGCCATGAGGAAGGGTATTAGTATTTGGACATATGCTAGGAGAGAGATCATCCCAAATCTTAGGTGCCGTCTCCAATTTAAATTCCAGGGAGAAAGAAAAAATGAACTCTATGCTTTAAAATGTAATCAACCATTTCTTTCAAACCACTCATCCTCTGGCAATCCGAGTGCAAATTGCTCCTTTCCAACTCTCTTACATTCAGCCTCCTGGCACTGCCACTTGTATCCCTAACACCTAGTGTGAAAAAAAGAAGCCACAATTTGCTTCCATCCTCACTTTTCATTTCACACACAAGCAAACTGCTCTCCCCCGAAGGAGCTGTATTTGCTCAAAATTGCCGCTGAGATGAACTAGAACTTCTGCGACCCAGGAAGGGGCTCTTTTCACTTCATAATTGTAGCTTTACGAGGATTATTTCCCAAAGCTCATCCCAAACAAAAGCAGAACCCATGAAACAAAGGCTTGGACCCTTGGATAGTTCCAGGTTGAGATTCAGATGGTTATCGCCCCTCATTTCATCAACACGTGGCCATGAATGGCTTGTGGATAGACGTGGGTGGGCTGCTGTATCTCCTGCCTTAACAGACTAGCTGCTGCGCTGGACTTCTGTCCCTGTCTATTCTCTCAGCCACTTTGTGAACTGCTAAAAATCTTTAGGTGGTTGTCCTCAGAAAACATGCTCCGGCAGACACAGCACCATGAGTTTCTTTTTCAGGTAGCCAAGGGGATGCACACACTACAGGCTCAGCAGCCCAACCTGGGACCCGGTCTGTCCCTGGTCACAGCTGCACAGGCACCCAGGGCCACGTGGACAACCCTGCATTCTTTCATTCTCAAGCAAACAGACACCAGAATGGAAAGGTGGTACATATATTACCCACATCTGTCTGCTACAAACCCTGCTCAGTTTCATGCTTTTAGGACAAATTCCAGGCAATGGGCCACTGGGAGAGGCTCCATTTCTTAGTACCCCATGCCCAACTCTGTCAGTTAGGCGGCAGAATAATTTCTTTCATGAGGTCTATGCTAGCCAAAGAAAACATATCCATGCCCTGTGGCCTGGGATCTCTGAAGGAAAGGGACTGTGTTCTGAATTACGCTCCAAGGGGAGTTGACCTGAGATCAGATGCCTCAAGACCTGGAAAGCCGTAAGACGGGAATATATCAAAGATGGACTTTATCATTTGGTATGGTTGGAAAATCAATTTTCTGTCTATGTAACCGTGGCACGGGGAAAATCCACATCTCCCATTCTCCAGCCTTTCTTCCCTCATGGTAGAAATTAGAAGGGCTGCATTCACATTTAGGTATCAACACTAAAGAAACAAGCAACTCAGCGTTAGAGCCAATCATTTAAAAGGATGGAAAAACAAGCCTAGAAAAAAAAGAAAGAAAGAAAGAAAGAAATGGAAAGATGTCATTTATATGCACAGATTAAATTAGCAAAAAATATAGCCCCATTCAAGGTCCCTGCTGTTCATCTAATGGAAAAATTGTTCCTGATCCAGGATTTTATTATTATTGTTATTATTTGAAATGCCACCTTAGAAAAAAAAATTTCCATTCGATACCCACCTTACCAGGAGAGGCTCAGTACAAAAATAAATAGTTGAAAATGTGCTGTGACTAAAATAGTGTTAGCCAAATTAATGCTAAATTTCCATCTGGATTTCAGCATGCTGCCACCCAGAAATATTTTCTGGGTCTCATTTCTATCTAGGATTTTTTTTTTTTTTTCATTTTTCTTTCTTTTTCTCTTTTTAAAAAGATTGTCTCCATATGATGAGACTGTTGCAACAGGGTTAGATAATTGTTTCTAAGGCAACTTGTTCTTTCTATTGCGTGTGGAGGCTGACCTAGGAGGCAGATAACACTGGGTCATTCCCCTGGAAGGGGACAACTTTACCAGTGGTCTTTCCCCCTAGCAGCTGTGGAGATTTTAGCTGATCTGTTTTCAGCTGGAACCTAAGGAAACTGGGCCTCTGACTACAGGACACATCCATCCTACCATCTCTTCATCACTCCTAGGTTTGACTCTTCAACTTTTCATGAGTAAACAACTGTTGGATCCAATGCAGAAAGGATGTACTGAACAAAGAGTGAAATGGTAGCACAGTTCTCAGATCTTAAAACATTAATTATTGACAGTTCAAAAAAAAGCTTTGGTATATGGATTAATCAGCACCCACCATCTAAGAAGTTGCTTTGGAAAAAAATTAAATTCTTATGATTAGCAAGGCTAGAATAAAAAAAAAAAAGATGAAAAACCCCAAAGTCTAGACCCTTTTCCAAGTTTGTACAACTTACTCAATGACCTTGTATAAGTCATATAACTATCCAGGTCTCTAGTTCTTTTTTTTTTTTTTTTTTTTATGAGACTAATAAAATCTTTCTTGTTAACTTCTTAGTGATATCTATGCAGATTCTAGAATAGTTGCAAATAGCCCTTGAAGACAAAAAATACTCTATAATATGGTGATGGAAGGAGGCTTAACTTAGGGTGGTAGGCACACAATACAATGTACAATGTATAGGTGCTGTATTAGAGAATTGTATAAAACTTTAAAATATTTTTAAAATTTAAATTAAACGATAATGCTCTATAATCACAGCATCTCTTTTTGCCAGGAAGATCAGCACAAATTATTTTGTAGCTTAAAGCCACCATCGGTTGAAAGTTCAAACTAAAAGTCATTGGGCATCTCTTCTTTGAGGGCACTGCATTTGACACTTGAACCCTCATAAGAATGTTGCAAGTGATGCATTTTTATTTCAATTCCATAAAATCCATAACCGAAGAGCTGAAATGACTTGTCTCAGTGGTATCAGATCCCAGGACTGTGATCCCACACACTGCATGCTAATCATTCATGACACAGAACATACATGAACCTATCGCTGGAATCTGAGTCTCTTGTTTCAATTCATCCTGGGTCAGTTTCATAGTTTTGTGTAGAGAACATAAGATAGAGTGGACTTTTTCTATTAGACCTGAAGAAATGTATATTAAAAGTATCTGGTACTAATGGTCTCAAAACCTGTCCACTGTGATCCTTCTTTATGTTCCACACAGTCTATCTGTAGAAGAAGGAATACTTGCGGTGTATTTGTGCATGTGTATACGTTTATTTGTGTGTTGTTAGTAGATAAAGAAACTGAAGTATTAAAAGTACAATCATCATCTCTACTTACACTTTTTAAACGTATTGGCTATAGTTACTGTCACTTTGTTTATTCTTACTAAATGCCAGGTCCTATCCTAGAGGCTGGGAAGCAATACTCAATGTGGTCTCTTCCCTCAAGATTTGAGAGTCCAGGTGGTAAAACATAGTTAGGAGGGTTTTGGTTACTCAGAAGACATGATAGCCAAGCCTAGTGTCATGGTGAGGAATTTGGGAAGAAGTAGATGCCTATAAGAGATACTTAGGAAATAAAAACTAGTAAGTCTTGATCATGGGTTCAATCGAGGCGGAATTGAAGAAGGGATGGGAGAGCGTGGTAAGGAAAACCTCTAACATTTAAGGCTTGTAACTGAGAAACTGTGGGATATGGAGACAATTCACTAATGGAATGGTGGTAAGGGTTATGGTAACTAGAAGGAGAGGTTTATGCGAACTTGAGTACATATACAGGAACTCCAAACAGGCATTTAATGAATACTACATCACTTCCTCCATGAACCATCCATGGTTATCCCAGAATAAAATTCACATGGGCATGTGTTTATCTGGGTAGAACCTGTTTGTTATTTATGAAGCCCCATTGGTAAGAAAGGCTTCTTCTAGGATCTGGAATATTCTTTTCCTCCACCTACAACAGCCTCCCCTCTCTTTACCTTTTCCACCCAAGGTTAGCAGCAACAGAAATTGCCTCCTTGAGTTTCATCCAATGGCCCTTCCTTCCCTTCAGGTTAGAGTTCAGGAAAAGGTGCTAATGAGCAGTGAAAGAGCCCCCAGGCCACAGAAAGAAGGAGATGGGGAAAAAGGCACAGAATTCCAATACCTTATGTTTTCCTGCTTATTTAGAATTGATATTGTGCTGATGTTCATGAGAAATAAAAATGAAATTTAAAAAAATAAAACAAGAGTTGCTATTACAGTGCAGAGTACAACAGATTCTTATTGAAGTATAACAGATTCTTCTAGCCTGTCCCTTGCAATATTTGTTTTTACTAATGTTACTTACTGGTGGTTATCCTAAGCCAAGAGTTTGTGGGGGATTTGTGGAATAGGAATCATTTTAAGGATATAAGAAGTAATCAGAAAATATATCTATTCTAAGCTTCTTTACTTCCACAGCTAAGTCAGGACAATGGAACAAAAAGTCCATGTTCCCACAACGATACAACTGAGTTCCATAAGTAGACTAAATAAATGGCAGCTGAAGGAATAAGTTAAATCAATTAGCTCTGAAAATTTAATCACAGTGCAATTTGTTAGCTTCTAAAAATGAACAGCAATAGAACATGAAACAGAGATAAATTTTATTAACTGAACTCCAATGACTAAAAAGTTAATTATAGGTTAAGATAAAAGTATCTGGAATAAATAAATGATCCAAAGTGATATTTGAAATAAAGAACAAACCTAAATTTAAGATTTATAGCAATATTCTACAAATCACATTTCTTTTTTTTTTTTTTACTCTATCTTTAGTACTGGCTTTAATTTTCTCTCTTTATTATTTCATCAGTTTCCTTAAATAAAAAATCAAAAGTTAAAAGTTAAATCTGAATTATTTCTCATTTGAACATTTTTTTTTTTTTACTTTTTAATGCCAATGAAAGAGGCTTTGCTGTTCAGTGTAGGTCTAAACTATGTTTTATATTTCCAGAGAGATTCAAGAAAAATTTAGATGAGTTATTGGATAGAAAGAAATTATTTTTCTTTCTAGAATTTAAGTTAAATAATCAGGCCCCTTTTCAAGTGCAGGCGGAACGTGTTCCTTCATGGAACCCTGTGTTGAAATAGGCTAATGGTCACCCTCAAGAGAGCCTTTCTAACCTGAAGTCCTGGGTCGCCGGAGCCACAGGGTGGGGATGTGAGTCCACAGATAAGCTTCTCCTGGCCTGAACACCCACAAAGAAACATTCAATGGGCCCGGATACCAGATCCTGAAACCACAAACCCAGCAGGTCGTCAAAAGCCCCTTTACCAAGATTAAACGGAGGGTGGGACGGTGTGGGCGTGCTGCCCTTCACACATTTCCTCGGGTTACAAGCTGACGCAAAACTGACATTCGCATTCCTCTAAAGGGGTCTTATTATCGCTAGCTTGGTATCAGCCAAATGACAGAAGAGAACTTCACCTTCTGAATTGCCTAACAGCCATTTTTCAACACTTCATCTTCAGCGTTTCCATTGGCCCAGAAGAAATGAGCAAAGATTGAATGACTCAATTAGCTGGCTTCCATATCAATACATCTATTTCTCAGGAAACAGAAGGAAACAATTTTTTAAAAATCCAATTAAAAAGCCAAGCCATTGTTTTTCTCGAATGATGATGACTATAAAAGCTAGATCCACATGCCAGCTTTCAATTACTTTCCCTGATTTGCAGGTTTCAAAATGTACTAGGTTCAAGGTCTCTTTCCACAAGTAAACTATGGCTGCTGTGGAAAAAAAACTGTTCTATTTTGACAAGGTTTTTGATGCTTTATTTTGCCCTGAATCTCAAATACAGAACTTGACAATTTCATGTGACTTTGGCTTCTTCTTGGTTCTGAGGAGGGGTGTTGGCTCTCCCTTAAAATCTCAGCACTAGAGCTAGGTCATCACATCGGTCCATGTGAACAGCCTAACTCTGAGTATGTTACACTTATGATTCTGTCAAAGGAAAATTTCCAGAACTTTCCATGTCATACCTCTCTGGACCAGGGTTTAATGGTCAGTTGGTCATATTCATGATTTGAAGAAGATTATATGCTTGGTAAATGAAAGGCTGCATCCCTTTTCTTTCTCTTTTCTTTTCTTTTTTCTTTTTTTGTATTCATTATTTTTAGAGAGAAGGGCAGGAAGGGAGGAAGAAAGGCAGAGAGGGAGAGAAATGAGAGAAACATCAATGTATGGTTGCCTTTCACCTGCCTCCAGCTACGAATCTGGTTAGAGACCTGGCTTGCAACCTGGTTATGTGTCCTGGCTGGGAAATGAACCAGTGGCCTTTAGGTTCACAGGCCAGCACCTATCCACTGAGCCACCAGCCAGGAAAAGCTTCATTCTTTACATACTCACACGATTTGCCCAGGAACTAAACATACCATCAACATGCATACAGTAGAATGGCATTACTTATTTTTAAGGCTGTAAACAACAAATTAATTATTCCACTTTGAATAATTCTATAAATGGTCTCTTTCTCTTGTCTAAGTAATCATGGCCCTTTAAGTTTTCCTCGTAAGTCTGATTTTCATCTTAGCTTTCACTTTCCTTCCCTTTCATGTCCTTTATACATGGTTTATAGCATCCTATTCTCCCATAAAGATGGAGTGAAATACCTGTATGTAACTTGCTTTGAACATTGGGATGAAATGGGGAATAACTAACATGCATAGATGCAAATATCTAGAAAGAAGCCAATTCATAGGCACGGAGAATATTTTGATGGTTGCTGGATGGGTTTCGGGAATGAGTAATAAAGGGGAAGGGATTAAGAAATACAAATTGGTAGTTATAAAATAGTTACAGGGATATAAAGTACAGCATAGGGAATACAGTCAATAATACTGTAATAACTATGCATGGTGCCCGGTGAATACTAGACTTATTAGAGTGATCACTTCATAACTTATAAAAATGTCTAATTACTATGTTGCACAACCAAAACTAATATAAAATGGTATGTCAACTAAAACTGAAAAATTAAAAATCTTTAAAAGTGTTGGTTGTGTCAACAGGTTTACACTTTTCAATAATTTAATTACTTAAGTCCTTGTGCACATATTGAAGTTCAGAAATATTCATTCACATGATGGATTTCTCATATTAATTTTGTACACGTCCTTTTGGTGCCATATAGGGAAGCCTGTAACTTAAGTATGAGGTGACTTAAGCCTTTTCACAACAGAAACACACTGCGCTGTGATAACACATGAGTGATAGACAAGATGCTTGGACATAAAGAAAGCCATTAAAATATTTTAAGACCTTGCTAATAAGGAAATCAAAATCTAAAATTAGCCAATTTTAGAGCAAAAATTCAAGCTGTCTTATTAAGCACTCCTACACTGTAATTGCTGCAATAACTAATTACCTCATGATAAACAAAATTTTTAAATATATTTTACCATTATTATTTGTGTGATGTTGGCTTTGCAAAACTTTTTTAGCTATTTTAGTATGTCTGTAGCCTGATTTATTTATTTATTTAAAGATTTTTCTTGTTCTTTTTCTTTTAAATTATTTCCAGAGAGAGAGGAAGGGAGAGAGGCAGAGTGGGAGAGAAACATCAATGTATGGTTGCCATTCACCTGCCTCTAGCCATGGACCTGGCTGGAGGCTTGGCTTGCAACTTGGTTATGTGCCCTGGCTGGGAAATCGAACCAGCGACCTTTAGGTTCGCAGGCTGGCATCTTGTCCACTGTGCTACCAGCCAGGGATTTGTAACCTGATTTAAATATGTAAAAATGCTAAAGGAAAAAGTTTACTTTTTATTTGTACAACAAACACACAACTTTATGAGTCTTGCTCTTGGATACTTTCACCGATCCCATATAATGTGAGAACAAAATGAGATTAGGTGATTTATGTCTAGACTCTATCTTGAAGAGCAGGACAAGAGGGAAGCCTAGTTAACACATTGATACTTTTTTATGAGCATCCTCATAATTATTTTTCTTCAACAAAACATTAAAATCCCTATTCCATCCATGATGTTCTTGCCTGCATGCATCTTATCTGTTGCTTTTTCTTTGCAACTGCAACCTTCATCCATGCAACATAACAATGGTCAACTTTGGGGAGAGACTGAGGGTTTGAAGATGTTTTTAATTGGAGGGGGAAAGGTAATTGCCACTGAATAAATATGCTTCATTCTTGCATTCTTCCTCCTTCTCAAAATTGATATGCAAAATTGAGTTTGGTTTTAGCCATACACCTGTCTTCCACTCTTTCCTTCACCCCTGCCATGGGGTAGATCAAAGTATGAGAGGTGTGAGTTGGCTCCAGTCATGGGGTTTCAAGAAATGGTTATAGTAATAGATTGTGATTGCAAGGAAGAAAAACAGAACTGCTTTCATTTTAATGCTTGAACACTCCACGTATTGGGCTTTTATTGTATATCTCTCCTGTCCATTTTTTGTTTATGGCAATGAACTCTGTAAAGAAGACAATACGTTTCCATTTCTAGTTTTAGGAGCCATTAGTGTGTTTACACATCATGTTTGAGGGGGAAAAGGCTGGAGTTCACAATGTCTAGTTAGTCTAGTTTCATCATTTATATATAAAAACTAGCCATTAATACAATGCAAAAACTATCCAACACTATGCTGGGTCCTTCCAAAAAATATTTATTTGGGGGTAATCTTTAAAATGATCTGAAAAGTAACTTAAGGAAATGTATTAAAATATTTTGTTTATTTTACGTCAGGAGATGAATTACATAGAGAAAAGAACCCATCATGAGTATTATTTTCCTACAATAACCTAAAACGCCTCAAGGAAAGGGATGTACTCCCAGTTTCAAATCTAGTTCTGATTCCAAGATTATGCGTTTTTTGTGAGAGGAGTGTAGAGAAACATACATGCTACATCATGTGTAGATTCTCCTTCCCTAGTAGACTGCAAATTGCCTTTCAGACCCATTCATTGATTTGTGCCTCAGGGAGCAGTTCAGGACTGCCTGACCGGCTAGTCCAGGAAAAGACCATAGTAGTGTTGTTATATGCCACACGGTTGTTTAACGGTTTAGAATCGGTATTTGGCACTGAGTCCCTCACAATGCAGTTACAATTTCTACACTTTGTTCTATTTTTCAAATGTGGTGTGCGTTTGGAAGCAAGGGGGATGAGTGGAGGATAAAGCTTGACCAGAACCATAATGGTGAGAGACGCATGGCCTGACTGAGGACCATGAGGTGCTTGGTGTGTCAAAGCAGGATCTTGTTCTGCGGGGAGCAGCACAATCCCCCGATGTCTGGGAATAAAAGAGAATCTGTATGCATGCTCCTGCTTTACTTATAAATCAAGAACTATTTGCGTGGTAATGTTTAATGTGTAGTGGGATATGAGTGTCTTCTAATGTCATGGGTCATTTATGGTGGTATTATACAGATTGGTGTGAGCATACAGCAGATAGTCACATGTCATATACACTTCAAAAGGTGTCCTAAGGCAAGAATGTATGTCTGTCCCACAGTGCAAAAGTTATAATCACCCACTTTCTTTCTCATAATTGTAAGGCATTGTGAAAATATGAATTTTATTTTATTTTTAAGATTTTACTTATTATTTTCAGAGAGAAGGGCAGGGAGGGAGGAAGAAAGTGTGAGAAACATCAATGTATTGTTGCCTTTCACCTGCCTCCAGCTACAGAGCTGGCTAGAGACTTGGCTTGCAACCTGGTTATGTGTCCTAGCTGGGGAATCGAACCAGTGATATCTGGGTATGCAGGCCAGTACCTTATCCACTGTGCCACCAGCCAGGGCTTAAATACGCATTTTAAATATGCTTGGAGAGATGGATTTACAGATTATAATGCCTACTTTTTACCAACCCAACACTTGTAACATAAACATATGGTTTAGATGGTTATGAGACCTGAATACCTGAACAATGTTCTCATCTCCGGGCCTGTATCCTCAACTCTAAAATCAGGTAATGGCATATTCCTCATTAATTGTGGAGGGAATTAAATGGGTGACATATGGAAATGTCTGAGAACAGTGTCTAGAATACAGTGTATGCTAAGGCCAAATTCTATCACCTATACTACTGTTACAATTTTTAATGAAGGTAGGATTTAACAAAAGAAAAATGACCAAATTGATGCTGCTTTTATTCTGAGTACCAGTTACATACGAGATGTATAGAAAATAGAGGGATGGGGTTGCTAAGTCACTATTTATCTAGAACTGTCTGGAGTCCAGTAGAGAAAACCTGGCTTGAGATAAAAATCTGTAAGATATCAGCATTTGTATGGAAGGCAGTAGCATGCAGGAGCTAACTAGAGAAAAAGTATACATATGATACTTTTTCCCTATGGGTCTGGTGAAGAAAGTGTGTCAAGGAAGGTGGATGGAATAGGCACCAATATCAAGGGTTGCTGGATGGTCAAGTATGATGAAGACTAAGAATTAGTGGGTGGATTTAGATCTGTGGATGTCAGTGGTTACCTTGGCAAGAGCTACTTCCATGGAGCAGTGTTTGAGGTAAAGGAGGTACCAGAGAAAGTGTGTGTAGAAAACTTGCTGGAGGAGCAAGTTTTAGGATGTGAAAGAAAAAGAATTCTTATTCTGCGCTTCCAGGTTCTTGGCAGAGAGATTCTGGACTAAAGGGTAGATTTACAGAAGAAAAACAAACATGTGCACATGGGAGATCCTCTGAAAAACTGAGTAACTCCCCTGACCCCGCCATCACCACCAAATGGCCCAAGCCACTATCTTTAAATATAATCTTTAGCTGGAGGCAAAATGAAGATCTTAGAAGGTGTGGGGAAGGACAGGTATGGGAAGTTACCATGAAAAGCACAGTACACAAAGGTAAGGTTGATATGCATGTTTGAGTCTTTGTCTTCTCCTTTGGTAAGAGTTTCTAGAGATTGAGAGTCACCCTCTTCTGATACAGAGGAGACACCCTTACTAACGGAGATGGACCTTAATATACAATACACCTAATAAATGAGGTATAGCTCAGGAATGCAAAGCTGGTTCAACATTTAAGAATCAATTTGTATACTTCACCATATTAGCAGAAGAAAGGTAAAAATGTTTACAATTTCCATAGGTGTGGGAAAGCATTTGACAAGACTAAAAAAATTCATTTATGATGAAATTCAGCAAATAAAGAATAAAAAAAAAGGACTTTCTAGTTGCTTTTCCCCTAAAGTTGGGAACAAGGTGAGAATGTGCTCTTTCTACTTCTATTCATCACTGTACCAGAAGTCCCAACCAATGAAATAACACAAGAAAAAGTAATAAAAGGAATACATGTTGGAAAGAAAAAAATAACACCCTCTTTAACAGCTAATATTATCTATAGAGAATCCCAAGGATTAGTTAAAATTAAACCACAATAAGCAATTTGACAAGGGAGAAACAACTGACATTGCCAAATGTGATGAGGATTCAGAGGAACTGGAATTCTTATGCCCTGCTAATGTGGATGAAATTTTCCAACAACTTTACAAAAGCAGTTTTCCAGTTTCTAATAAATTTAACCATGCATTGTTTGGAATCAGCAATCCTTCTCTTTAATGTTTATTCAAGATAAGTGAACCTGTGTACTCATTTAAAAACTATACATGGATACTCTTAGCAACTTTACTCATAATCATCAAAAAATGGAAACCATTCAAATGTTTTTCAGTTGTGAATGGATTAACAAACTATGGTACATCCACACAATAGAATATTACTCAGAAATGAAAAAGGTCAAACTATGGGTTAATGCAATGACATGGATGAATCTCAAATGCATGCAGTATATAGTCTTAAAGGCTACATACTACATGAGTACATTGAAATTATATTCTGGAAAAAGCAATATTAAGTAGAAAAGATGGCAGTGGTTGGAAGGATTTAGGGTGAGGAAGGTGTTTAACTACAAAAGGGCAGCGCTAGAGCATTTTTTGATGTGATAGAAGCATTGTATGTATTGTTTTTAGTGACAGTTACACGATTTTTTTAACTTTCTCTTACTTTTGTAGAATCATACCCTAAAGAGTTCATTTTACTATATATAAATATGAAACGAAAATAATTCCACGGACTCATAACATCATTCTGTCAGTATCCATTTTTTTAATGAAAAATAAATACCCACTACCTGTGTGGTCAGGATTTGCAATTAATATTTCCACCTCCCCATGGAGCATCAAACACCAGTCATTGAATGAGTCAGGAATTAAGAGCGATGATCTGGTTTGCAATCATCATTTTATGTCTAAATAAACTAATTTTGTATTCCTCAAATCCTTTCGGAAGACAGATGGCTCCAGTAATTTTTCACCTCCCGCGTCCCATTTCCAGTAACACTAACAACGTGGGTTTCCCTACATCCACACCACCCCAAGGCAGAGACAAGCTCCTGAGGGGATCAGTTTCTTGGGGAGAATAGGATGTTTCCACCCACCACTGTATATTGACACTTGCTATGCTTCTGGCTATAAATCACTTGATGACATCACATTGTTGCTATAAATCCATGAACAAATAAGCTATCCTTCCATTAGGGAACATAAAACGGTCCATTTTCAGACTCAGTCTGCATACTGTTTATGGGTTGCTTGCTGCTTTCAGGGTTTTTACAAGAGAACATCCACTGTTCTTTCTGGCCTCACTCCAGAGAGCTATGTTAACACTGCCCATTTTCCAAGATATTTGGTGGGAACACTGCATAACAGAGTCACATTTTCCATTGGGGACCTGCACCATATTTTAGTCTCCATTTCCCAGACAAATTAAACCCACTGTTTTATGAGCTTCTTCAAAGGGGCTACACGGTAGCTCATTGCATTGCATATGGATACTGCCACTCAGAAAACTGATCATATGATAACGGAGCCTAGAGCTTACAAAGTCTAGAACACATTAATAATTACCCCAGGCTTTGACCTTAAGTTACTTAACTTCTTCAGGGAAAGTCAGGCAGTGGGCCACCCTATGCTATTGGAATCAAAAGCTCCAGGATCTCCCCTAAGTTATCTGCTCAGTGGGGTAGGGGGGAGAATAGTACGTGATCAACAAGGTGGAAGTAGATTTTTATATCATTCGTTCCTTCATTACTTCATCTGAACTGGAAAATAATGCTCTAGTCTCAACAGCTTCAACCTTTAGGTCTTTAATTTTCTTTCCCGTTTTTAAAGTCAGCAGTTTGGTTTATGATTCTAACCCAGGAATAAATTGGAGTGACAATGACTAAGTGGCTAAGAGTTACCACCATTTTGCTCAGATGTAGATGATAGATAATGGTAGGTAGGTAGGCAGGTAGGTAGGTAGATAGATGAGTAGATAGCTACATATATGTGTGTGTGTATATATATATGTAATAAGAATATACATTTATAAAAAGAATATATATTTATAGAAACAAAAATATACAAGTACGGTTTCGAATTGTTACTTATTGGCCCATTCAGTTATTATTAATAGATTATCCAAGCCATTTGCTGTTTTTATTTTTTGTTTACCTCCCTTCTTATCCAAATTGAATTATTTAAATGCAACAGCTCTTGGATGGTAGTTTGGTTATTTCTGTGGTTCATGATTTCAACTTTTGTTTAACAAAAAGCAATCAGAGTAATACTAAACAAAATAGGCTAAATGCATTTACGATAGGACAGGTACTGTGGTAAAATGCGTCATGTACGTTTTCTAATTTTAAAACTACACCACTATGGGGCATACTATATTATTTCATAGATTAGGAAAATCAGCTTCTGAAAGTTGAGCACCTATGTGAAATTGTTCAACTTGTCAGGAAGGATCATGATTTTAAATGTAATGCCAAACTGACTCCAGGGAACATTCTTTGGAAAATAATCCAATACTCACCCAATCATTAGTGATGCAAATGTGAGGCCAGAGCATGTTGTTATTGGGTAAATAAAGAAACTTACTGTGTCTGGAAAAAAGAGCTTGTGCAACTTCACCTTAGATGAGACTTTTATCACTTCTATTGTATTGTTTTTAATCAAGGATCAATAACCTAAGGCATCTTCCTTGGTACTTGATAAATCAAATCGCAGTGTTCCAGGTAAATGCACTGAAATAAATGCACTGATTTACTGGTGAGCCTCAGAAGAATGAACTGTTTGATATTTGGTGAGAATTTCATTTGCTACTCAAAGGATGATAACATTATTTGGGTTTCAAAATTAAAATGCCACATGATGTAAAAAATGTCACCTTGGACAAATGGAGGGAGGAATGAATAGGTAAAGGCTCGTGGCTTACTGCCACCTTAATTGCTGGTCCTGGAATAGCTCAGAAATTTCTAGGCTATAAGTTACCTGAAAGGCCAAAGGTGTTTGTTATTAAAAACATAATAAAATAGTGGACAGTCCCAAAAGAAACAAGACACTGGGCACTGGCCTGTGAGTCTCGGGGAAAACCATGTACATGGCTCAGTGAAAGAATGTGTTTACCAGCAAACTCTTAAGACTGGGGGAGAAGTCAGGGGCCAGTGTCAAGGACAGCTATAAAAGCTGAGCTTATCCCAGGGTAGAAAGTAGCTAAACAACTACCTAATGAGCATGCTATTTTGTCAACCAAGATCATAGAGGAGTAAGTTGAGTGACTGTAGATTTGGGGAAGGGAATGCCTAGCATTCCCAGGTTTCTAAGAGTGAAGGCAATGATTAAAACATTAGTTTACTACTATAAAATTTGAAACCTAAGAAAAGTAGGGAACAGATCAATATTAAATGGTTCCATTTATATCTACAAATTGAGACCCAATACTGAGCCAAAAGGGACATGGCATACATTTTTAAATGTCACTATGATCTGGGGTCAGAGAAACATCTGGAGTCTAGGTACCAAAAGAAGGATCAGAAGTAGTTTCTATAAGAATCAAGAACCCTCCTTGTTCTGGAAAGAGAGTAACTCTATATAGTTTTACAATGGAAGTTGGAGTACCTTCATGCAAATTCCCACTCAAATGTGGAGTCCAAACTTCAGTGGAGCCTGTGTGTGTGCATGTGTGTTTGTGTTTGTGTTTGTGTGTGTGTGGTGAGAACTCTACCTTCTCTTAGAACATTAAAGAGAATTATATAAATCTCCATGAAATGTAATCTTTTTATGAATTGGTGTTGGGGAAACTTTGAGAAATTATATTGTCCCTGGGGTAGTGATGATGGTGGTAATGGTGGTGATTGTGTGTGTGTGTGTGTGAGAGGTGGTAGTCTCCCTTTCAAACTAGTTGAAGTAAAAATGCATTGTTTGTTCCACATGGATGTACACCACCACCAAAAACAAAACAAAAACAAAACTCTAGATCATAAAGAGGGATTCCAAATTCAGAATATTATCATGGTGGCCCAGAGTTGCAAGTAGACATTAATCTTCATAAATTAAAATTTAAAGGAAAGAAAAGGGGCATGGAAAAACATTTGAGAAAGTGCATGAAGAAAATTGCTTTATATTAAATACCAAATAATTTATTAAGATAGCAACACAACAAGGCACAGAGAGGGGGAGCAGAGAGAGCCCCAGCCTTGATGCTCATCGCAGACGGACTGGGGATCAGGAGACTTGTTGCTGACAACAGTGAACGGGAGTCCCTGGTAGGTACAGTGGTGACCCATTGACAACAGAATTTCCTTCCCCTGGGCTCCCTGTTACAGAATTTCCAATTCAGATTGATCAGAGAAGAGCATAACAATGCTATTCTTTTCTGAACTAAATTTATTGGGTGACATGGGTTAATAAAAGTACATAGGTTTCAAGCGTACAATTCTATGATACCAATCTGTATATGTCATTGTGTGTTCACCACCCAAAGACAAATCTTTTTTACTCCTCTCCTCTCTACCACTGGTGACCACCACACTGTTGCCTGTGTCTTTGAGTTTTTGTTTATTTTTCTTGTCTGTTCATTTGTTGCTTTTGGTTTTACAGCAATCCCACATATGAGTGAGAACTATGTTTTTCTTTTGTGTTTTCCATGTGGATAAAATGCTAAAATCATGCCATGGTGATGATCCCATCGATATGAGGCATTTATGCAAGTGAGGTATGTTCTCCAGGCAAGTAACCCTCAACGTCTTCTACTAAATTGATCTCCAAGTAGGTGTATTCCTGGTACCTCAGAAATACACCTACTTGGAGGTCAATTAAGAGTTAATTGTGTCAGGTAACTTGTGTTAGGTGTCCCTCTTTAAATTAAGATTGAAGTTTGTGCTGTAGGAAGCTTGTTTTTAATATATGGGGACACAAGTGACTGATCAGGGTATTAGGAGAATTGAAATAGCTGTTTTCTAGTTCAATTAACAGCCAGCCCAAATATACTCTAAATAGTGGTTTCCTTTGGAGGCTTCATTTTGACTGAAATCTCATTTTAAAACACCAGTCTTTCTATAGGAAGGCTCTATATGCCAAACATCAGCGAGAAAACATAATTATTACTAAAATTGAAGCCGGGACTATTAAATCTTTTCATTTCAATTTGGAAATATAAGATGAAGAGTTTACCATTAACCCAATCAGTCCATTTCATTTAGGTCGCTGTGTATTACCGTTAATAGCATTAAGATCACTATTACAGCTCCCTGAAAAACAAGCCAAGTATTATAGTTAGTCCAAGTAGGCATATTCTACAACGATTTGATTATATTTATATGTTTTCTTGCAAACTCCAGTGGTATTTCTCAAGATTTTTTAGGTGTCAACATATGGTTTCAATCTCTCTGAAATATATAGCTGAGCTTGTTCTCAGAGAAAATGCTGCCAAACAGGACTTGTAAATGTATCTTGAGGTAAAACTTAACATCTTGTCCTGTCCTATAAGGGCTCCTAGGCTAATGCCTGCATAACCACCTCGATGGAAAATTGCACCATTACCCAAATGAAGTTTTTTCAACTCAGAAGGGAAACAGGTTTCTCTTTCTTATGCACACTAACCTACATTCTTAGCAGGTTTTTCACTCAACAAGATAAAAATGCAGACATGTTTTGCTACTTTAAATAACTGCCACCAGGAACAATTTCATAACCATTTAAACTACAGGAATCCGGCTACCAAAATTAAGAAAATAGAATATTTTCGGCAGAGGAAACATTTTAATCATTCTGAAATGTCCTTGTTGGAGTCATTCTAAAAACAGAAATGGGGAGGGGGGAAAGGTTGCATTCGCGTTCCATAAAATATTACTAGAAATTGTAATAATGCTATAGTTCTTGCTGAACTAAATACCTGCACAGAATTATTTATCTTGAAGGTACATTTCAAATTCTCTATTTGTGTATTTACTCAATACACATGCAAATGTTGTCTGTTTATCTTTAGTGTGCATGCATGTGTGTATACACATATGGGTCATAGGTGTATATTTATCTGTTTTTAAAAAATAAAACTCTGGAATGTAAATTTAAAAACTCAGTATAACATCTGTATGTTTTATCTATATTATAACCCAGATCCAAGCAGTGTGTTTTATATTTCGTAGCTTGCTGCAGACAACTTTTAAAGCAATAAATTTTCAGGGACCATGGAATCCCTGTTGAAACAAGTTGGCCTGTTCTAGTTTTGTTTACCATACATCCTTGTATAATATGTGCCTACCCATGCTGATGAAGAAGTTGCATGGTTCATATATGGAATGATTTAACATTTTTTGCCTTTCATGTAAACAAGAAAACAAAACTAGTGAAGGAAGGTGTTATTTTGCCTATGAAATTTTCCTCTAAGTTCCAAATGATTGTCTTGAAGTTGTAAACAATCCAGCGGTCCATTAAACCATATCCCTAAAATACTCAAGATTTCCATGCTTGACCACCTCCACACTATGATTATTTGGTCTCATACATTTAGTGTTTATAAAAGGTGAATATAGAGACAGACTAAATAGAACTGGACAACGCTCTGCTTCAGTGAGAACAGAACGATTTCCATGCCTTTCCCTCCTCAGTATTAGGAATGTGTCCTAGGAAGATAAAGACTAAAACAACAGTTACCTTTCTTTGTTTAGCGTTTTCTTTATTCTCCTGATAAAAATAGATTATTGGAAGAAGAATGTTTTAAAGTACAAAGAAGCAATGATAATGAATTGAAACTTACATAGATCACTACAGAGGTGTGTGAATATTCAGGTAGGTGTTTCTATCCTCTTTTAAATAAATGAGACTCACAATCTACATACTTTTATCAAAATATAAGTTGGACCAGGAGCAATTTTCCTTTCTAGCAAATACTGTTCAGATTTTTAAGATTTTATTTATTATTTTTAGAGAGAGGGGAAGAGAGAAAGGCAGAGAGGGAGAGAAACATCAATGTATGGTTGCCTTTCACCTGCCTCTAGCCATGGACCTGACTGGAGACCTGGTTTGCAGCCTGGTTATGTGACCTGGCTGTGGAATCGAACCTGCCACCTTTGGGTTTGCAAGCCAGTGCCTATCCACTGTGCTACCAGCCAGGGCTATTTTTTGTTTGTTTGTTTGTTTGTTTTAAGAGCATTATGTTAAACTACTGCCAGGAATTACATTTCTGGAAGCTTCCACAACTGTTGGACTTCTAAATTATTTCTGATCCTCTAGTTGCCTTTGTATTATCTTTAAAAAGTCACAATAAAAAGACTGCTATTTACTGAATGTTAACCTAGATGGATAATCTAGTCAGGAAGATGGCAAACTACCTATTGCAAGCCAATCCACACCCCTGCCTATTCTTGTAGATAGATTTGTATTGAGACACAACCACATCAATGTGTTTACATATTGTCTATGTATTCTGGAGTATTCTGACAGCACCAGATGGCCTACAAAATCTGAAATGTTTATGTGCTAACCTCTGATGCAAGTCCAACAAGACTTTCTGTAATGATGGAAATGTTCTAGTTCTGCTCTTTCCAAAATGGTACCCAACTGCTATTGCCAGCAACTGAGGACTAGAGAGAGACATGGCAGGAGTGACTGAGGCACTGAATCTTTAATCTTATTCAATTTTAATTAACTTCAATTTAAATAGCCATAGGCACCTTATGGTACTGGCTAGGAAAAATCTAGAAGTCCTGGTCTATAATATTTCAAAGCCTGTGCTCTTCATGTGTGTTCCTAAGGATGTCTAGAAGTCTAAAGGTTCAGTACTTCCAAATTTAGTAGCTAAATCTTTTGCAGTTGTCATTATTTTTGCATTCATATTTTGTTAATTTACCAATAGGCGGCAAGTTATCAATGCTTTTGTAACTGAACAATGAAAGTTACTTAAATGATCATCATACAACAGGTTCAACAAATTTAAACATTTTTCCCTGAACAAAGTCAGAAAATTATCATTTGTAATATGCAAATAAATTGCTTCTGTTGTTACTCTTACCCCTGTTAGGTTATTTAATAGAATAAATGATGCACACAGAAAAAGCTAAAACCTCTGAGTTTCTCACAAAATAACAAAGCAGAGAAATGTAAGAATCCTTATCTAGTCTCTTTAGGAAGCTAAGGAGATCATTTTATAAGAAAAAAATTATTTTTAGATTTAATTCTTACTAAGGCCAAAAAGATTTTTTGTATTGTTTTGTTCTGTGTTTTCTTTTCTTTCCTCTTAGATTCAGTTGTTAGGAGAAATGAAAAGTATGGAAGTCAAGATGTATTCTCCCTGGACAGCAACCAGGGAGACTCATGGTTTTAGACCTTTTGCTTTCATGGCTCCTTTCTTCTGTGAAATAAAGACATAAAGAAAGGAAGGAGGGAAGGAAGATTGGGGAGAGAGAAAGGAGAGGGGTGTCAGTCATGTTTTATAATTGTATTGATATAAAAATGAACATTAGTGTTATATATTGAAACATTTTGTTTGACCTTGAAGTACCTTTTGCTTTTTCTGATTCTAAAATAGTTTAAAACAATTGTGTGAGCCCCTCTGATGATTATGGGTTCTGATCCATATCACCTATGTTTCCTATAAGCCATAGTTTCTGTGAAGTATGGACTGCCTTGGGTGGCTAGATTTTAGGAGCAACACTACAGAGCTGCCTTGACCTTTCAAAAATTTTTCATGTTATTAGTAACTGATTCCTCTAGGATAAACTTTAATTCATCCTTTAAATTGAAAATATTTTAAATGGTTAGATAAGCAATGGACATTTCATTATGATTCACCGTAATTAATGCATAATTCGATGGAGTCCCTTTCCAGGGAGCACCAGGGATGGGGAAAAAGGTCTGGGATTGAGGTTGGGGTGGGGCCAACAAGGGTGTGGAAACACTGGGTTATTACCCAGTGAATGTGCACTTCCTTTGACACTAGAACACGCATATAGCTCATCTCTCTTTCAGCACCTAAGAGAATTCCGCGCCTACCTTGCACTGAGGATGCGGGGCAGGAAGCAGTTTTGCTGCCCAGGTGCTGGAGCTGGGCTTGAATTCAGGTTTGGTTTTCTGTTCTCTCATTTCACACTTGTGTACCACCAGCACATTCATATATTAACCAAGCTACCAGGTTTGTGTTTTCCTCTGTGGAACGGGGGTTCTAGTCCCCAGTTTCCTTTGGTTGCTTTGAAGCATCCAAGACACAATTAGTGACGGCTCTTAAGAAAACTGCCCCGTCTATCAACCCACTGCTAATGACTATCTGCTGGTTGAACTCAGGGACGTCTTGCCCCCAGGGAGCTTACACCCGGGGCACTGATGCTTTCTGTCTTATGTCTGACTTCAAGAGACAGTGGTAGCTGCCTATTGCTGATGGTTGAGCATTCTGAGGATTTCACTCAAGTTCAATAACCTGAGTGTAGACGGGAGTATTGTCATATGCGTCAGGCACTTTCACCCTTGGCCTCATGATAAAAAACAAAACAAAGACACCCAACATTTTAAGGACTTGTTTTTATACAAAAGCTAATGATCTCCCTTAAAAAACATAGGTTCAGGGCTTAAAGTGATTTCACACGCGTCCACTCCTATGGTTTATCTAATTGAATTATTCGCAGTGAATTTCTGACAAAAATTTTATTTGCTGATTTTTGATATATTATCTTTCCAACTAAAACACTGTTTTCTTTCATTTCACAAAAAGGAATTAGGAAATTGTAAAGAAGACATGAAAGAACCGTAATTGAGAAGTGATGACTGCATTTTGGAAGAAGGACCAGCTTTTCTTGGAGCCATCTATTTCTTTCTTGGCTCTCTGAAGTCCTGTACATCATGTATTTCAGTGCAAACCTACTTGGTTTTAGAATGATTAGAAAGCCTGTTTCTGGTTGCTTCAATCTACCACAAGCAAATGGAGGCAAACAAAAGCTTTGTAAATGAAGAATGACCAAAATGGCCTAATACATCAGCCTAGCCAAAAACAAATGTCCTCTCTGGATAGCCATTTACAAAATTACTGACAATGCAAATCTTGATCAGAAAAACAAATCTAGAAGGGACAATTCTTTTAATGTCAATGAATCATACATAAATCTGTAGAGTTACCTGGCCTTGAATATATGCACATATGTGGACATCTTTATCAATCTCCATCCACATCTCCTTATTTCATTCCCACAATAGGTAAACATCTGTTGGAACTATATCGTTCTGAGTTTCCTTGAATTATAGCAAAGAGCTTGACTTTTGGTATTATTTTATCATTTTTCATTTACAGAAACATTAAAATGAAAAATTTTTACCATATAATTAATATTTATTTAAATAGAATCCTCCATATATAACTGGACAGTCAAATAAATCATTTGAAACTTAAACTGTATTCTTTAATTCAACAACTACATTTCACACATTAAATTTATACCTAGTAACTAATTTATTAACATTATTTCTTCCAGTTTAGCAAAATAACAGTAACCTCGACACATCTACTTTATGGAGATACTGAAGTTAGATTATCATTTGCTTTTTATTCAATGTATTTTAATACTTGAAGAGTTACTTTGGTAAAAATGCATTTATATGAATTTTAGAGATGCAGTTGGCTAGATGTAGTCTTTGGAGCCTTCATTAATAAAGCACAGTTATAAAATATGAGCCTCTTCTCTTCTTTAACATACCAGAGCCTAAGTGTGGAAACAATTCAACAGACTGCCATACAAATCCGTTTTATTTAAACATTTTTTTCTTATTACCTTTCCTCTGTTTTTCTAGTTTAAAAACATTCCCCCCAAAGCAGGAAAGGGGTGCAGATTGTGTACGATTTCAATTTAAAGTCAAGTACTATTAATATTTAAGCATACTTCTTTTTAAGTAATTTATTCATTTAACTTTTACATAATCATTTACACTTACGTAAATTCCCAAGGTGCTTTGATTTCCTTAACTGTATAATATGATCAGTTTCTTTTGGCATTTCAACAAACTAACAAATGAAAACTAACTTTGCAAATAGGACTCTAGCAGCTAGCTCTAGGTATATAATTTGAGGCAAAAAAGCAGATAGATTTCACCAACAAATGGACGTGGTGTGTTCTACGAAAACTTATTTGCAGACACTAAGCTTTAAATTTTAGATAATTCTCACAAAATTAGACTTTTAATGCTTTTACTCACTATTTAAGAATATAAAAATAAAATTCTTAGCTCATAGGCTATACAAAAACAGGAGGCCAGCTAGATTTCACATGTGGATCTAAGTTTGATGGTCCCTGGTCTACAGCACCTTGACTTCAGTGTCTCTGAGTTTCTCCCAGGCTGGTCTCTTTCCTAAAGTCTGTATCTGGGATTTTTTTTTTTTTTTTCTATTGCTGCTAAGGTACAGAATTATTGTGCTGGCTTAAATGCCAGAAGAAAAGTTATTATTACCTATTGATTACATAGAGCAATTACAATTTGATGGAGTTAATTCAGTTGCAACGGATCCAATCCGTAACGTTAAAATACATCATTAAGAATTCCCAAGTACTGCTTAGGATATAGAACATTAAATGAACTAACAACAGCAACAATAATAGCCTTCCTACAATAAATGATGGTTACGTGACAGAGGTATTATCTTGTGTTAGACTTATAACGGTCTATGAGCTAGGTATTGTGCTCTCAATCACAGAGGTGAGATATCTGAAACTTAGGGATTTTAAGGAACCCAGATCACATAGTCAATGGCAGAGAAAATTGGAACATGGGCCATTCTTCCCCCTACTCCTATTTGTACCTATTAGGTCACAGAAATAAGACGGGACCATTCATCACAGTGACTTGAAACTACTTAAAGATCGCATTTGCAGAATTTCTTTCCTGGCCACATTTCATTTCTAGCAAAATAATTGGTACAGCTATAAACAACGGTGACAGTTTCTCTGTATAATTAAGTAATTCTTTAGTGATTTCACTATGTCATTTTACATGTCCCTGACATATTCCTAGCATGTAACATTCAACCGTTTTTTTGGAAACTCTGTCCTTGAGGGGAAGATTCATAGGGAGCACCCTCAGTCACTGTTCTTTTTCCCTCCAGTATGAGAAGCCAAACCCGAACAGGTTTTTGTTTTTCTTTTAGATTTCCTAAGAGGAAGAGGGTAGGGGGGAATGGCCCCTGAGTCCACGGAGAAAACCTCATTTGCATATCTTTACAGCCTCCCATGGTGCTCTGCAAAAGGAGAACAGTTGAAGGCTATTAAAGTTCCTTTTACTCGGGGTAACCAGCGGAAATGAGCAGCGATGTTAATTTGAAACAGAATGACACATCCACACTGCGGTGCCTTGAGGAAGCACACAAAGAGAGCCTTCTCTCGTTCACAGGCGCTGACAGTGCGGGTGTCAGTCCATCCTGCACAGCTGATAGAAGGACCGGCACATCTTTACATCTCCACACCTGGAGAGCGTTGGGGGGCGCTGGGGGGGAAATGGAGACAGCTGGTTTCTCATAATGACGACGCAACCCCCCCACCCCCCCGCCCCAAGGCTTCTGTCTGCAGCTGGCCCACTTAGGAACCCAGTTTTTTTAGAATGACTTACTTATCCGTGCAAACCAAGTTAAGGTATTTCATAAATCTTTTCTAAATTCCTGTTTCAGGTAGACACGCTTTTATGTTATTGCCGCTTCTGGGGAACTGGAAGTTACTAGTTGCCATCGACCTGCTTTCATCCTCAATACCATCTGAGAACAGAGAAGCATCGCTTTACATTTCAATCAACAGACCCTTCCTTTGCCAGATTTTATTTTCCGTTGGCGTTCCCCATGAAAAAGATCATCTCCCTTGAATCCGTATCTTACAATGGAATGCGGTGGTAATGGCATGGGTCAGCATTTGAGAACACACGTGATCTAGCTGTGACAGGGCTGCACTGCCAATCTGTCTGCCTTCCACCATCCTCAGGCTCGGTGTATCCGATAAAAGTGGTAATTGACTTCTCAAAGGTGCGGGATGCAAGTACCGGTGGGCGGAAACAGAAGAGCACTCTTCCCATCCAGGCCGCACAGGAAAGAAAACCTGCTGTCTTAGAACAGGCTCGGTTTCCCCCTAACCTGTGCAACCATGATATAGGATATAGGAGCTCTCCGTGCACAGAACTGCAGGAGGTTCAACGGAATGAAAATGGTAGGACGCCATCAGATGAGAGGATAGGGCAAAACTGTTCATTACAACATAATTTATTTGTCAGGGTCAGATACGCTGCCTTGGAAGCCACCTGACAGCCTTCTTAGAACACAAATGAGATAAAAATAAATGGAGGAAATACAATAGTTCCCTCTGGTTGTGTCACGAGTTTCTAGCCTCCATGTTCTTTAGGTACATGAAAAGACAAAATTAAAATTTAAAAAAGAAGAAGCACAAAAGGGTAAAAACCTTGGGCTCTCACCCTGGAAGCACTTATAAGTGGTTTAGGGTTAAAGGATACGCTTGTGGAATGTAGAGAGAGAAAATCATACCCCAAAGGGCGTCTCTAACTAGAAAATGTGACATTGAATTCAGGGCAATGGGATTTTTTCAAGAAACGAAGCATCTCTGGGGAGCCCTACAATCCTGGAAGCCCAACATGGGCCTCAAAGGTCAGATGAACCTGTCGTGACAAGAAGGACTTAAGATGTCCACAGAAGACATTTTAGGAGAGACTTCTGGGTGAAAAGGAATACGTAGGCATGTTTGAGTCTATTGCAGGAGATGGAAGGAAGACAAAAGTGTAGTTCCGAGAGGAAGGGATGGAAGGAAATTCTGTGATGAGAATGGAGGGAATCAATTGTTAGGCTGTTTTCTCCTCCCTAAGTCCTCCGTGTCAGCCAGCTCATGATATGAGGCTGGAGAATGGAGAAGCAAGTCAGTTCCGGCGTTCCACTCAGTCTTACCACTCCTGCTTAGCCCTAACCCCAACCCTAACTCTTCGGAAGGTGTTGTCACATCTCTGACAGATGCTGAGTCACCCTTCACCAGGATAGAGCTCAAGGTGTACACCCAGGGAATGGCAAAGCCCCAGGATTCGACCCCAGCTTAAATGGATTTCAGCACGATTTTATTCTGCAACCAGTATTTGCCCTCAAACATGGAGTGATCCTGAGATGTGGAGAACAATGGAAAGTAGATAACTAGAGAAGATGCAGTTTTCTGATGATATTACAATAGATCTAGTACCATTTCATGATTCTGTAATTTTCCCCCCCAAAATATCTAGAAATGGTGATGAATGTTTGTTTGCTTTTGAGTTATGTCACTTGATCACAGTGTACTTAGGTTTATTTTAAGAGATGGCTTTTTCCTGTGCTAGCAGGTATTTTTCTTCAGGGAAAGAAAGATGAGGTGGGTGTCTAAAATAATAGTGCATACATCTCACCCACCAAGAGCCTAGTACTTGCCAGGCTTCTGAATGGAAAAAAATAAAAGATCACAGTATGAGACATGACTCTTGTCCCCAAAGAGACTTCAATCTCTTGATAGATGAAAGCCAGCCTATCCAATGGAGCCAGAGCCATGGTTAATCACACACAATTGTGTGACTGAATAATAATAATAATATAATAATATTGAGAATTCTGTGGAGAGGAATATCAAGAAAATTTTGAATAAAAAAATAGAAAAAAAAAAAAAAGAATGAGAAAAGTTGAGGATTATTTCAAGTCTCCAACATAAAGAAAAAGATGGTTAATGAAGGAGAAAGTTAGAAAATAGTGCAGGCCATAGAGCAAGATAAACAAGGTAGGAAGGCAGTAGAAAATGGAAGGGACCAGGGATCTGGCTAGAGAAATGTTTATTTTGTTTAAGTTAGTTCTGGCTGGGTGATGGAGAGCTTTGATGTCCCTGCTAAGGAACTGAAAATAATTGTAGCCACCTCATTCTCTTTCTGCTTTTAGTGAGCACTCCCCAGTCTGAAATCCAATAATCCTAGTTGTTACTCAAGTCACAGGTCCTCTAAGTAAGAAGAAATGGTTTTCTCTTGCAACCTATTTTAAGAGGTATGCTTACAACACAATTTAGAAAAAAAAAAAACAAAACCAGTCTGGTTCATAAAAATGCCCTACTGCATAAGAAGAAGGTGCAAGTTTATGTTTGATTTGATTTGGTTTTACTTTCATTCTACAAAAAGCCACTCCCCCCTCCCCAGCATTACTGAGATATAACTGACATACCCTATAGTGTTACTGAGATATAACTGACATACCCTATAGTGTAAGTTTAAGGTGCACAGTGTATTGATTTGATACTTTATGTATTGTGAGATGATTACAACTGTATCATTAGCTAACACCCCTATAAGTATGTCACGTAGTTACCATCTTTTTGTGGCAAGACATTTAAGATCTACTCTCAAAAGGCCCTGCTTGAAATATTTATGTATATTAACACATTTTTAAAGTTGGTGAAAATTGTGTATTTTCAAATGTGAAAGAAAATCTTATCTCAACTACAGGATTTAGGCACAGAGCAAGGCTTCCCATACGACCTGGCTGATGGGAACCTATACCTGGTCCTTAAAATTGTCCTAAATTCCTGGAGAACCTGCATTAGTCCCTTCCCTAGTGCATGTTCCCACTGGCTGTTGAGAAAATAAAGTCCTAAACATGTATAAGGGTAACAAAATCACATGGAGAAATCCTAGGACCTTTGTGTAACCTGATTGTTTAAATCTATCAATTATGACAAAATAATTTCGGGGGCTGGAAGTTAAAAAAAAAAAAGAAAAAAGACTACGTAAAAGGAAAACAGTATTACAGACTGTGTATGGAACCAAATTAGATTGCCACATCTGTCCAGCTGAAATTGAAACGGTTGTGAATAAAATGAAGACATTAACATTTAATTACTTGCCTGAAAGAAAAAGCCACCGCATGGGAAAATGACCTTCACAAAATCAGGATTAGATTAAAACTGAAGGCTATCACCCACTGCTCCAGTGACTCCTGTGAGCTCCGACAGCTTCCAAATTGCTTAAATAGGTAGTAAGGTGACTGTAACATTGACCAGCAAATGACATAAATCCAGAATTAATTATAAAGACTTAAATAAACAACAAGAAAGGGGTTCACCGGGTCCAGGTTTATTGTGAGATGTCGGCATAATGAAATTTTAATCAGTTTGTTTATTTAAGGAAGAATTAATTGCATATCAGATTGCAGAAAATATAGTACTCGGGTAAACTTACCTGACTTCAGACTATTATTTAAGTGGATCGCTTGTATCTCGATTTTCTTAGACAATTTATATAGTTTGGGGGCTTTTATCAAGCCCGTGTTCAGCTTGTCATATTGGCTACAATTAAGCCGTACTCAGGAGACTTCTCAAGAGGGCTCTCTTTTTATTTTTCAGGGCACTGCCCACCTTTCCCATCTCCACACCTGAAAGGTTATTCTCCCCTCTCATTTGCAGCAGGTCATTATTTATGGATTGTTTGTAATTTATGAAGTGATGAGGGGTGTCCTCCTTAGCTGGATACCCCTGAGAAGTTCCACAGAGCAGCACCGAAGCCCTCTATTTACCAATTGACTTTTAACCTTCTTAGCTGACAAAAGATGAATTATTTCCATGCAAGGAAAGTGAGTTCACCTTTGCATCCAGATGGGGTTTTGAGTGCCACCTCAGAGCCCTGGGTCCGAAAAGCAACCATTTCCTAGAAATGCACCACAGAAAGAAACCAGGGCAGAGTTCACGTTCAAAGTCCAATACCTGGCTGGGCTGCACTTTGCACAGGTCGGTTCCTCCTCCCTTTCCACCTGTGAAGCGACTGTCACTGTGGCCATGAGAGCTTCCAATAACACGAAGGTTTTCTTTGCCACCAAAATGCATTCCCCTCTGGAGTTCAGCCTGGAATTTAGTATCAGTATCAATAAAATGGACCTAAATAGATTAAGAGAGTCTTGCTTCATGAGAAGAAAATTCTCGAAATGACATCAGTCACTAATTAAATTCTTATTTGCGCAAAGACATCTTGACACCTCCAAAACCACCCAACATTGTACCAGCTAGTGCTCTGTTGAGAGTCCAAGATGGTGTAATATTAGCATATTTTATGGAGTACTTAAGATGTCCAGGCACTGTTGTAAGTACTTCATATAAATTATTTCCTAGCTAGTCCTCAAGGCAACTTAATGAGTTAGGTGTTATCATTATTCGAATTATAAAGAAGGGAAAACTGAATCATAAAGAGTTACCTGACATTCTGGTATTAAAAACCACTTGGAAATGGTATGATCCGTTAAATGTGTTTTGTTTTTTTTTAAATTATTTTTTGTATTTGATGATGCTTTGACCCTCCAGGCTTGGCACAGCCCAGGAGGGAAGAGACGGGCCACCCCAGACAAGGTTAGCTAATTCCTAGGGAAAGCAAACAACTAGCCTGTGAGCACACACTTGACAAACCAACCAACCAGTCCGGAGTCCTTACCCCTAACACCTCCTTTTTCAAATTCTCACACACCCAGGTCGTTCTTCTTTCTTCTTTACATGGGCCCAAGGCCAAGTTCAGAACATATTGGGTCACTCCTCTAGCCCAGAGCTTGCCCTGATTTTTCTAACTGTCCAATCTAAACCTGCGGAGCTGTTGACCGGGCTGCACCCTTTTCACCTGCAAACATCACAGAAAAGGCTATGTCCATGCTTCCCTGCCCCCATCTGGCTCAGCCTGGCCTTGGTGCTACCCACATGGTCTACCCAGCATAGCCCCTGGCACATGTGCCACTCTGGCACATGAATTATTTTGAGCTGAAGGCCAACTGAGACCCTACAGGTCCATGAGAAATTTTCATTTCTCTTAAATAACTCACGTTAGTGGCCATGCCCATAAGAGCTCTCACCAGAAATGACTTTCTGTGACATATCTACAGGACAGGGTAAAATCCTAATTTCTGAACATCAGCTTTAGTTATTTTTATTTATTTATTTATTTTAAAGATTTTATTTCATTATTTTTTAGAAAGAGGGGAAGGGAGAGAGGCAGAGAGGGAGACAGACATCAATGTATGGTTGCGTTTCACCTGCCTCCGGCCACAGACCTGACTGGAGACCTGGTTTGCAACCTGGTTATGTGCCCTGGCTGGGGAATCGAACCTGCGACCTTTGGGTTCGCAGGCCGGCACCTTATCCACTGTGCTACCAGCCAGGGAAAGCTTTAGTTATTTTTAATCATCCTAAGAATGACCTTCCTCCCCTCTAAAGCCTCAAGGTGCTTAACCTACCTCGTCCTTAGTTAGTCATATATACCTCAGTTTTCCTTTCTGTCTCTAAACCTTTCATGTATGTGTGATCTCTGACTCTATCGTGTATGAAGGGTTCCTGTAGACATGCATGTAATTAATTTTGGCTGTTTTTCTCTTGTTAATCGGTCTCATGTCAGTTTAATTATTAGACCAACCAAGAGAACCTAAGAGGGTACAGGAAAGTTTCTTTCTCCTCCACAATAACTGGAATTCAGTATCCCAACTAGAAAATTGACATTGGTGCAGTTCTCATAAGTTTGACTTTGCCAATTACACATTTATGTGTGTGTGTAGGGGGGAGGTCTGTGTAATTTTATCACATGTGTAGCTTTTCTGATCCCGACCACAATCAAGATATCCTCATGATGGGCTCCTCCCAAGGGCACCTTACCCCTCCCTATCCCTAGCTCCAGGTAAGAACTAATCCACTCTTTCTCTCTATAAAATGTTAGTTCACACGTATTACATAAACAGAATCATGTACATGTATCCTTTTAAGATTCATTTTTCTTTTTCATTCAGCATTACTTAAGGTTAATCCAAGTTTTTACACTCATTCCCTTTTATTGCTGGCTAGTATTCAATTGCACAGATGTGCCAGAGTATTTTTATTCCTCCATTGGAAGACATTTACATAGTTTGTGAGGCAGGTCTGTCATGGTAGCAATTATGAACATTTGTATATAAGCATCAGTGTGATCCACTGAAGGAACCCGGTGAAATGTCACACCCTGTGCAGTCCCCTTCTCTTGAACACAGGTTAGCTTTGCGAATCGTATTAGCCAATAAAAGGCAACAGAAGTGCCACTGGGCCACTTCTGAGCCTAAGCTTCAGGGAACTTCTACCTCTCTTGGAAATCAACTACCCTGAGGAGCGAATGCAAGAAGGAAATTCACGCTAGGCACACGTAAAGACTTAGCAGGGAAGAACCAAGAAACTAGGCAAAATTGCGAACCCAGGCTACTGGCCAACCGATATATCTAGAGTTCTAGCAAAGAGTGTCAGCCTTTGAGACATGTGAGTGAGCTGATTTGGAACAATATATTTTGTTATCCCAACGGGTGCAGCTGAAGTAGAAGACCTATACTTGCAAAGCACTGGCCCAATGGCAGAATCACAGCAAATGAGTAAAATGGTTATTCTTTAAAGTCGCCAACTACTTTATGAGCTTGTCTTACTAAAAATGATGCCTGGCTGTATGTATTTGGGGCAGAAATATACATCCTAGTATCAGTAGGTCCTGCATACATCTTAATTTTTCATTAATTTGCTAAATTCTAGGCTATTTTAAAAAACATAAATACAGGTATCAACTGCATGCATTTAAACAGGTAAAGTGCAAAAATGTACATTTTATATAGCACAAGCATATACTATATTTGGGTATTCTAGAAAGGGTCTGGAGTCACATGATCCAAGATTAGTCCACAGATCTACAACTAATACACTTTGAAACATCACACATTGTGGACAATTGTTGGAATCAGATAAAACAATTGATATAAAGTCATGTTGGATGCTGTAAACCATTAAGCAAATATAAGGTACTTTAGGCTCACATCAATTTGGTTGTTGATAAATAAATAAAAAGAAAATATAGATGTTAATTACAGTTTAAGGAACACTGAATTTGCCCCACTATCAATTGTATTATTAAAATCTTAGAGTGTGCTTAGGTATTATAAAAAGTATTATTATCATTTCATTAATATGTATGGAAATCCATGAGTTTTAATACAATGATCATGCAAGGTCTGTTCCGAAAGTATCAGCTATGTAAACTGTTTTAATTATATTGACATTGCCTCGATACTTTCGGGACAGACCTGGTATAATAAATTTTATTTGAAAATATAAGTAACTAGTAATAATAGCTCATTTGAATTCCACAAAGACTCACAAGAGATAATTTCATTTCATTTACAATTTTTTTTTTTAGTTTCACAATATGTAGCACCAGACAGGAGAAAAGAATAATTAAGCTTGATTGCTGCAATATTTCCAGCAATAAATTTTAATCATTTTCAGTTTTCTTTTTTTCCTGCCAACAAAGGAAAAATTGTCACTTGACAATATCTGATGTGGAGGCAGACATATACTTTCCCAATTTGTTTGTTTCTGGGTTATTTTTGGCTTTCTTTCGTCATTTAGTCTAAATTAAGTGTTGGTTAATGTGGTTACATTTTACTGGAGCTACTAAAATAAGGTTACATAAAGCAGAAAATGGAAATAAAAGTTTACAACAAGCTTCATTCTGCTTTCTTTCTTTGAAGCTCAGTGGAAAGTATGACCGCATTTCACATTCAAGTCTTTGCATATTATTAAACTAACAAAAATTATAAAGAACATGACAAGTTGAAAGGAAAAAGAAGGACTGGCCAGAACAAATTCTAGCTGTTGATTATTTCCCAAAGATAGTCCCCTTTGTGCTCCATGGTGAAAAGCATCCCACTTTCTAGCCAAAGTCATGTTTACCTAATGTCCAAACCCTGAAAAATTCAAAACTCTGAGTTTCTTGGGGCTTATGTTGCACTAGATAATCAATTTGGGGCCAGTATTTCTCCTCACCCAATTTCCCAGCTGTTTTGGTATTCATCACATGTGTTTTCTAGTCTTCAGAGTAGATTTAATGCGAGTCAATGACAAAATACAAATGGAAACATTTGGTCTCATTTATTATGAAGCTCATTTCAGAAAACAATATGGTCACAAAAAAGTAGGCTGACACATATCAATTATTTGGGGGAAATTCCACAATCTTAGAATTCCATGGCTAGGGTAATTTCTTTTATTATTGCATTCTTTTGACAAACTACAACAGCTTAAAGTTTTTTGTTGATTTGCTTAGATCTTGATCTGAAACAAAATGTCTCTGAGAGAATTTAAGATTAGAATCTATTTTGTTCAGTTTACATTTATTATAAAAATGAGATTGCAATAGAGGAGAAGAGGATAAACTAATTTGACTCTGAATTAGAAAAAATTCAAGTTAATTGCTCATTTGAGAGTATTTTGAAAGTTGGGATAACTGCGATAGCATTAACAACAATAAAATAAAATACAATGGTTCAGTTATGGAAGTGCTTACTAACCATTTACCTATGCTATCCTATGTTAACCAAGCCACCATCAAAACATGTGAACTGCAACCAGTCATAATAGCTAAAGAGAGAAATAATCTGTTTATAACTTAGATCAAAAGACTTTAAGTGGCCCCTGATGAGGCATGGGTCCTAGAGGGTGGTAGTCATTAATAACTATTTGACTAATTGTATAAGTTTACCTATTTTTGCATATGTGAGCATTACTATTAAAGTACAGTTTCTACAAACTGATAAAAATGATGTCTCAAATACCATTAAAAAATACACACAACAGTGAAATTAAAAGGAGAAAATTTTTACCCTCCAATACTCCACTTATCAATCTACAAGCTTAAGAGATTAGGAGGACAAATCTTACTTTGAGCTTGATCTTTAAAAAGTGTCTAGAGTGTATGTGTGTGTATATATATGTGTGTGTGTGTGTGTGTACACACACATACATACATACACATACCTACATATACATATACTTAAGGGTAGTCTAGGTCTTTCTTTGATCACATGTCCTTCATTTACTAAGTGCTATACATACAATATTATATACAGTAGATCAGCACAAAGAGTGGATATAAATGCTTGGCAACTAGATAGTCAAAATCCACATATGTTTATTTAATTTAATAAGACTGTTTAGTTGGAGAAAGAAAGAACTTTTGAAGAGCAAAAACTATTTTGGGTGACCTTTAAAAAACGTTGAAACCATGTTTTTATATATGGTTTTTAGTCATAAATATTATATAGCTACAAAGTTCGTTCCATCGCTTGGATTGTTCAAAAACCAAAACCAAAATAAACAAATCAAACAACACTGCTTACCTGTATTATCTCCTAAGCCTTTAGTGTTTTTATTTTTACCAGTTAAATTTGTTATTTTTACCTGGAACTTCATGTAACTTGAGATCACTCCTATTTTAATCAATTTCCTGAACTTTGTAATCAAGTAAAACACCATTTGTTCAGCATTTTTGAAAGAGCACCTTTCCTATAAACGACTTCAAGATATCCGGCACCTCTCTAACCTCACCACCGTTTTTCAGCCCATTTTCTACTCTAGGTCATGGCTATGGCAGCCAGCAAACTATAATCTGCGGGCAACTTAACTCTTCCCCAAAACAGAAATCTCTCTCTTTCAGCCCAATAGCTTTTGGTAACACTGCTTGGTGAAACTATCAGCCACTGTGACACAGGCACAAATCTGAAGTGCCAGTGAACATCGCCCTGGACCAAAGGCAATCCCTGCCCAGTGTGTGGGGCAGGAGACAGGATAAATACACTGCTCTTCTATCCCTCAATGAAGAAGACTTAATTCTGTGTGACTCCTCAGAGTCCCCAGGGAGACCAAGTCCCAGTGGCCCACTTGAGTTATCAGGCAAATAATGCATTCTTAAGTTGCTCTACCTTCTTCCTTGTTCAGGAATTCCACACTCGCTCCTCCTGCCCTTTGTGATGGTTTCCTGCATGCAATAAGCTATCCAGATGCAAAAGTTTGTTTTACACTCTGATTTTAAAGCCAGTGCTATTGACCTGTTCACCCATGGCTTTATAATATATTTTAATATCTGGTAAGACAATTGTACCTATGTTTTTCTTTGTTTGAAAACTACTCTTGGCTGCTCTCGTGGAATGAGCTTTTCCAGATTAACTTGGAAATAGTTAGATGATTTCTAAGTTCTATTGGTTCTTCCCCTTAGAAATAATTATATATTTTTATGCAATTTCACTTTCCTCTAATTGCCAGCTGTACCATCTTGTGATTTTTTTGGTCTTTAAGCCGCAATTTCCTCTTTTATAAACTGAGCAAAATAACTCTTTCCTCACTGGTTTGTTGTGAAGAGTAATTGAGATACATGCACATATTAACCACTAGACAGTGGTTGATAGTACGTCTTTAATGCTCAATCAATGCCTCATGTATATGTTGGCATCACTATGATATTGAACCTTTGCATCTATAGAGATAGTATATTATTTCATTAGTGAAAGGATACCTTATGACCCATAGTAAAATCAAAATTTATCTTCTTATTGGTCCTATATCTTACTCCTAAAATTTTATGTAAGAATTTTGTATATATTTCAATGGCAATTTTGGATAAGATTGATTTTATTTTCAAACTAATTCAATCTAATAGGTTATGCTTATTAGATACTTCCATGGGAGGTACAGTGCTAAATGCTTTATATATGCTGTATCAATTATCATTACAGTTGTTGAAATGGGAACTATTACCAGCTCCAATTTACAACTAAATGGACACAGCAATGTTGAGTATACTCCCCAGCTAGTAAGTGACTAGTTCCACATTTAATTCAAGGCTAATGTTGATTTTTGAGAAAGAAATTCATCATTTTATATTGTTTTGATAGCTAGCCACCAACAACTTATACTTGTTATAATTATTTTTTGTTGGTTCTCTTGTTTTTTTAGACAGTCATTATTAATTCTCACCATTAATAATCTGGCTTATACCTTTCTAATATTTATCTATTTTTTGAACAAGTAGAGCTTTGATACATGAAAAGCCATATTTGTCTTACTCATAATTTATGTTGTTAACAGAAATAAGAGACAAGTGTCCTGGGGACAGAGTGCCCTCCGCACGTCCAAATCTAAAATATTTTGCTAAGTTGGTTTGCCAAACCCTGAACACCGAGGGGGTCCCCCCATCTTTTTCTAAAAATAGGATACGGCGACTACCATATAATTGTCTCCACCTCATCTTGTAGGCATTTTCTGATGCTTGGTGTGCAAAGTCAAACACTCAGATCCTCAGGAGGACATGGCAGGGAGAGGTGTTTGGGATTCAGGTTAACCACCCTTCCCGGCCAGCCCACCACATTTGGCTCACTGTTCTCCTCTGGATGTCTTACCCAAACCAGAGGACAGGAACCTGCAAGCCAAGTTCTGAGCGAGCAGTTTAAGTTTTAAAGGGCACATGACTAAGAGGTGACTTGAATTTTCCAAAAAAGGCCTTTGGCTTCTTTTTCCTTCCAAGTCATGGACAGGGGGACATTTGATGGGGGAGTCCCTGCATTGTGGTATCTCCTTTAAGTGAACTTTGATTTACAAGACCTAGGACACTGAGCTACAGACTTGTTCTTAGAGAGTCGCCAATATACCTCCTAGGGGCCAGGGGGAGCAAAGACCAGCACCCAAATATCAAGGAGGAGCAACTCTGCCCTCAAAGATAAACCTGATGAAAGAGGAAAATGCCAAGAGAAGATTCCGATAAACTTTTCAGGTCCTTCTATGTTGGTGCATTTCAATGGTTGTCCCCAGAGATTGTACTTGTGTTGATTAATTAGTTACTCACTTTCAGGGTGTTCTAGCGTATTTCCTTGAAGACCTTTGTCAAAATCAAAGGTCTGTGTGTAGTGTTTCTACAATAGCCAGAAGGTTACCTGAGTTTATGTAGAGTTTTTGAATTAGAGACAAGTTGACTTTTCCCCTAAACTTTGTGAAGAAAGAAACACAGGCAAGAATGGCATCGTGGAAACCTCTTCCTGTTGAAAAAAAATTGTTCGACCACTTTGTGCTGAGCATATGTTTAGTGACAGAAGGTGTATATGTATTATTCCTAATATTCCCAATGATCCACTAACCTGATTTTTAAAAATCTCCATCTTGCAGATACACTGATAAGGCAATTGAGGAAATGGAGGCCTGTAAGATGCAGAAAGACAGTCAAGGCAGAGGGACACATTGTCTTCTGGTAAACGAAAGTACCACAATAGCTAGTCTCCCTTGATTAGCGTTGCAATAAACGGTGCATGTAATCGGTCCACATGTGTACAATCCCCCTGTGATATGAGAATCTATGGTTTGTAAACAAATATATGTAACCATGGAGCATTTTTATATGCAAAAAAGAGCAACAATGAAACTACTCAACTCTTTTACTGGAAGTTCCCAGGCAGGGGACTGAGCTTGTTTTATAGCAGGTCATCTGACCACTAAATGAAGGAAGGTACTCATTCTTTCTATCTGAAACACAGTGAGCTGAGCGCTTTCTGAATAAGATAAAGGCAGCTGGAGAGATCAGAAGGGCCAGAATGGTCCCTTCGGAGAAAACCGGACAGGCAGGAAGCCAATAGCCAGGTGCAGACAGCGGCAAGTCCAGGCGAAGGCGTGACGTGAACACACAGGTGAGGGACACAGTACCTGCAGCCGCGCCGTTTTGTCCGGGGACATAATTTTCAAAAAAAAAAAAAAAGAAATAAAGTCTAGGAGTGGCTAGTCTTGATTTAAAGACCACCAGAAGGCCCACATTAAATAGCATTTCATGAGCTCTTTAAGGGTAGTGACTCCATAAAGGACTTGTTTGGAAAACATAGACATCCAATTAACTAGGCTACGGAGACGGACGGAGAAAGAACCACCAACCCTGGGAGCAGCGTTTCCCACAAGTTTCTGGAACGGGGCGCCCCCACCCCCCCACCCCGGGGCGAGGACGCACGTGTTCCCGCGGGCGGGCGTGGGCCCATCCACGCCTAGGCAGACACCTAGAATATTAAATTGACCTGCTTTCAACAACGGACTACTGACTAGGACTCCCCGAAGGCCAGCGGATGAAAGAGAATTCGTGGCTAAGAACAAGGACAGGGGAGGGGGACGCCTCTGTGGCGCTGCTGTCCGCCCTGCGCCCGCGGCCCCGCGGCTGTGGTCCCGTCGCCCGGCCCCGCCGGCCCCGCCGCAGTTACCTGCGGAAATAGCCCGGCTCCGCGGCGACCCCCGGGCGGCTCCGGAGTCCCCCTGCAGCCCGAGGGCTGATCCCCTGGTCCCCATACACAGCCTTCCTTTCACCACCTTCCGTTTATACAAAGACTGGCTTATCCCACTTTTTTTTTTCCCCCTGTTGCCTTTGCAATGAAAAGCTCTCCACGCGCAGCCTAATAAAGTTCTCCGCCTTACCCCACCCCCACCCCCCCAATCCCTGCCAAAAAAAAAAGAGGGGGGGGGGACTTAAAACCTGGAACTCATTTAGCTAAAGGGACTTTAGTTAACAAGAAAGTTACCCATCATGAACTGCAGGTAACACCTCCCGTGATCCTAAATCCATTACCTGGAGACTTAGCCTGGGCTGAGTTTGATTTTATGAACTGTGAGGTTGCAATGTTGAAAGTCTGCAAATTGGACATAAATTGGACGCAAAAGACGGGGGGAGCCGAGTGATTTTCTTGCTAATGGCGTAGCAGTCCTTGGCTGGTAGAAGAGATTTCTGTAATCCAGGATGAGTCCCGGTGTCTGTGTGTGTCTCAGTCCAGGGTCCCCACCCCCGCCCCGAAACGTGGGACTCTGTGGAAGTATCTCTATCAAGAGCGACCTCCTCTGTCAATTACTGTGTAAATTGCTCGAGGTCATAATGAAGTATTTATCCAAGGGGTACACAAGTGGGCACATCTGTGCGCACACACACCATTCTGAGATCAACAGCAGAAGGGGAGTTTTCGCCTACTTTTTGCGCCTTGCTGCCCACAATATCCTATAATGTTTTTTGATTGGGCTATTTTCCATCTACCACCCGCTGCCCCCTTGCATTCTTTCACAATTCTCTTCTAGAGACAGAGTTGATGTCGTGAATCGTTGGTTTCTGGGTTTTCAGGAACACAAAGGCTCCTTGAATTGTAGCGATGGATGTCTTCTCCTCTCCAGCACTGCTTGATATTTTTACTGTTTTCGGTTGCTTATTCATGTATTTTTACTTTGTGAAAGAATACCGGGGTGATTAAAATCTGGAAAGGCACACATGTGTCAGAGCCAAAGCGCTAGGCCAGGTGTAACAAATTCTATAAAGGAGATGAAATATGGAAACACAGAGGAAGGGGGAGTAAAGCAACAGAGGATTGGGGGAAAAAAGAAACAGTGCAAATCTGGGCTTCAAAATGGACTCGTGTCTCCCCAAATGCACAGTGCTGTCAGGCTGGGGTGAGGAGGGGAGGTAGCTAGCTACTCCAGGCAGAATGAAGGATTTCAGGAAAACAAACAACAACAAACATAAAAACAGCGGCAGAATATTTCATGGCAGGATCATTTTGCGGAGCATAGACAATGCAAATGCTAGGCTGGATGGTTCACTATTTGTGTGTGTGTGTGTGAAATTCTATTCATTTCACATAGAACAGGTGCCTCATAAATATTCTGAACGTGGGAAGTATACCATGAACTCATATCAACCATAATAGCATACATTTCAGTGTCTCAAGGCCAAGTCCCTCATGGACATGATGGCACCAAATGGGCATTTACACCAAAGGCCCAGATCAAGTGGTTGTTTTTATTTTTTTAAGTAAATGAATGTGAAAAAACTGTTTTAAAAGTTATGTATACTATTTTTAAAATAAAAAAAGCAGTAAGTATTTTTTATGGAGTCACACATATCAACCCCTTGATGGTAATTACCTATGGGGAAAATGGTATCTCAAGGAAATATGATAAAACATGAAGATACATCTCTTTCACCTGGGACATAGGATCTCGGATGTTCACATTTTCTGACTTTTCCATAGAACTTAAGTATTTTGTGATTTTTAAAGTGTTTCTTTCCCTCTGCACACTCACTCCATCCTTGAGCTCCATCTAAAGCATCTGAAGGTATTTTTCAGCATTTTGGGGACCAGCTCAGACATGCTCAGAAGTCCGTGTGGCCAGTCCCCACGGGGTATCCCTGTGTAGTGTCAGTCCTACAGAAGGGCCCCAGAGCTGCTTCCTGGAGTTGCCCTGCCCTTGCCAAATGCCCACATAGAGCAAATGTCTCCCCATCCCTGGATGTCAGCACTGATTCATTGCAAACTCTGCAATGTCTGTTTTCGCCCAGACATTGAAAGGTACTTGGTTTCAAAGTCTGCCAGGAACCACAGTGAAATGGGGGCCCATAAACCGTCACCCTTGTGCGTTACCCCATAGTTTCTAGGAGACCAATTAATGACTGTTTTGCTCTTAGGGTCTACAGAAATATTTTTAGTAAAATATTTCTTCTAGCTTGAGCCCCTGAGCTTTCCAGTGGATGAAGACTCTCCCTCCAGAAGAAGAATCCAAGGCTCTTGGCTGAACTCAGAATTCTCTCTCACCTCTGACAACTCAGGTTTTATTTCTCCAACAAGCTCTACTTTTTAATTCTCATTTTCCCTCAAGGTGAGTTTCTCCCTAAAAGACTCCCTGAGCCCTCTTACAGATAAATGCCTTGTTCTAACTGTCCATGAGTTTAAACGACATGCCCAGATATTGCTGAGACTCAGGTTAGGTTCTCCACACCACCAGGAAGTTGATTCTGGCAGGAGAATGGGGGGAGGCTGGAATGAGGGAGACCAAGGATGATGGCAAGTGCACAGGCACTTTTATGCTCACATTTAATCCTTCACACCGTCTTTTTCTCATGATCTATCGCGGGTGCGTATTTATATCACGCTGTAGACTCCCTTTCAAGTCTTGCAGTCAAGGTATTAAAAGACTGAGTCTCCATACAAATACCTAATTAGGTGACCTGCAGCCATGGCCCTACAATGAAACTCTCAGGATGATGAGAGGGATGAGAAAGGAGGAAGAATAAGTTACAGAATATTTTCTGTAGACATGTGATGAGTGTGGCCTTGGAATACACCTTTAGTTATTAGACACAGCCCTTTAGTCTCCCCAGAACTATTTACTGGTAAGACCAACTGAACAAAAACAAACGAACAAAAGCAACCAGGAATTATGTTTAGAATCACTGATCAGGTTCTTCTTATAATTTATTAAAATTTTGAGTGCTAAAAGTAAAATGGCTACAGAGCTCATGGATGCACTCTTGAACTTCATTGGTTACTGACATGGTACAAATGAGAATAAAACAGCATTTTGATATTCCCTTGAAGTAGGAAAATAGTTTCATGTGACTAGCTTCCTTGATCACAAAAGCTAATGCTGTGGGAGAACATTATTTTTTTCCAATGTCATGTATGGATGCATTGGATTTCTATAGGTTTGGATAGTCATAGAATTTGCCTGCAAATTTTCAGAGGTAAGGACGGACTGGATAGGCCGTGTGGTCAGTTCCAGTCTTTGGCACAAGCTGACTCTGCTAATTGCTGTCAAGCAGAAAATGGAAGAGGACTTTTCTGGTGTTTACAATGCATGTCATCACTACCATTACCCACCTTCACCTACCTTCCTTCCTTCCTCCCTCCATCTGTTCCTTCCTTCCTGCCTGCCTTTCTTCCTTTCTTTCTCTGCATCTTACAAGGACATGGAAGCTGCAGTTCAGCCGTACTTTTGTTGCTTGCATTGCATTATGGGATATTGATCTGTATATAGGTGGATTTTTCATCACCCCTGACATGCTAAAGACCAACTTGCGTGAACACAATGTGTATCTGATTGAGATGATATTAGGCTTTATTGTTGTAGTACAAACTGTATGTCTGGCTGAAACAAGAGGATTTAGAAAGTAACACAAGAGCATACATAAAAAGAAATAAGTTATTTCCATCCTCTTGTTTTCCACCCATGCATTTTGACTATTATAGGTGATATAAAGCTGTTGTGCCAATTTTAAACATGTTGAATAGAGAATACAAAAATATAAGATCTCACTGGGATAATATGGTAACGACAAGGCACTGCATGACCTCATCTGAGGGGGGCACAACACTGCTCTGATGAAGAAAACCTTTCTCTCTGAGCTTAGGTTCCAAGCAGGATGAACTGTATTCACTGCATGCTCCTATTGCAGGAAAGATTTGATGTTGAGGCAGCAGCCAGCCATGTAGCTGTCTCAGTTGGACAGGCAATCCAGTGGGTGATTGGAAGTTGCTGTAGAGTCTGAAAGGGAGGTCCCTGCGGAGATTCCTAAGGGTACAGTGCTAAATGTTGGGAATTTATTAGGGGAAAAAATAATGTCAGTCTCAGAGGCTCTGCCAGGGAATCAAAGTAGTAGGGTTCTAGTTTAGTATTCTTTTGTTTACTGATGAGAAAGAGAGAGAGAAATTTGTTGTTCCACTTATTTATGTACTCATTGGTTGATTCTTGTATGTTCCCTGACCAGATACCAAAACCACAACTGAAAAGTTGCTGGTTCGATTCCCAGCCAGGGCACATAACCAGGTTGTAAGCCAGGTCTCCAGCCAGGTTTGTAGCTGGAGGCAGTGAAAGGCAACCATGCACTGATGTTTCTCTCCCTTTCTTCCTCCCTTTCTTCCCCCTCTCTAAAAATAATGAATGATATCTTTTAAAAACCCCCAAAAGTTTGGTCTATTAGCAGCTGAGCTGCTGTGCTAGGGCAGTTTAGTATCCTGGAGGCCACTAAGCAGTGCCACATTGTCACTGTAAATGTGTAAGTGCAGACCCCAAATCTAAGATCCGTCATTCTAATTCCTTTGTGATTTTCTCCTGCCCAACCTGACTCTCATTTTCTCAAAGACAGCCACTAAATGTTAAAGCCATGCCCAACAGAGCACCTATGGTTTTTCCCTGATTAAAAATTAATTACATCATTTAATTAAAATTTTGAGGAAAACCACCTAACATAATATTTTTGAAGATCAGTGCTAACAGTGGTTGAAACCATACATGTGCAAATGAGTCTCAATGTCACCTTCACCTGCTTTCTAGTTCCTAAAAAATGGATCATACTCCCCTGTCACCTGCATTCTAGATGAAATACAGCTAATTACTTTTCTTTCCTCACATGACATCTACTCCATTTCTTTTGTTATTTTTCTGGTTGTTCCCTCAATTCGGCCAGCATTGCTATCTATGACTTTTGTTTTGAAGACTGGAGTGTACAAGGTGCATGGCCCACTCCTTAATTAAATTAAGACTTAGGAAGGAATTTTTAACATTCTGGGAAGGAATTACTGGAATTAAAGATTATCCATGAACATTTCGGTTTTAAATATTAGCATGTTCTTTGGTTCAGCTAATTATGCACTCTGTGGAAACAAGTAGGATATTTACTTAAGGTTAGACTAGCAAGTTAAAAGAAAAAAAAAATTTGAACAGCCAAACAAGTATTTCTTGCTGTAGACGAAAGTGGAGAGGAACATGATCAGCAAATGGCTGCTTTTTTTTTTCAGGTTGGTGGCTTGGAACAATCCATCTCAGAAGTGATATAGGCTATTCCTTCTCTGGAACTAAGGAGAGAACAGCTCAGCATGAAGGCCAAATGAGAGGGTGGCTTTCCCTCATTAAATGCCATCATGTCAATCATGAAATTATTTAAGAACTGAAAAATTCTACATGTGATGTCTCTACCCTCACAGGAATCTAAAACCCCCCAAAGACTAAATCTGAGGTTCACTTGCTCTCTTGAGTCAACTGTGGCATCTTCTGTCCCCTCCTTTATTTCTCTTTCTTAGGGCTAATACCTGACAGTTGATGGTGTGGAATGGCAAGTGGGGCCTGGTTTAAGACTTAGCCCTCTCCTAGGAACACAAGCAAGTGTATGCAATATGCAGTGAACGGTGACAAAGGAGATGTTGCTACTTTCCACTCAGTGAACTTGCCTCAAGGAGACTTGAACATTTCGGTTCTTTTCTTGGGAGAGGGATGAGGGTGGGGAGCCCTCTTCCCTTTCCCCTCAAATAGGAGCTCAGTTCTCTGAATACTAGGAGCATTGTTTGCAGATTGATTTATGTTGTAGATATTTGACATTAGCTTCTTTGCTTTTTTTCCTTCAGGAGAGATTGAACGGAGAAAGGAAAGAAAAGGGAAAGAAATACACATTTGGGTGAGTAACAGAATCAACACACACTGGACCCTTTGATAGGTGGCAGGAAGATGTTTCAGAGCCAATGCTCCTAGCGCTTGGAAAAGAAGAGAAACACCAAGGTATTTCCGGTTCACTGTTCAGTGGCATGTTAATTTTCGGTTTCTAATTAATTTAGGACCATTAACATTATATAGAGAAAAATAACAAAATCACCTCGCAGCATCTCAAATCTCCCATAGAAGCACGTCCCAAGTAAACGCTGTCCCTTGATTCTGCACCATGAAATATGTTTCTAAGAAACTCTTGGCACCTGCCTTTTCCCTGAATTTCCAACATCCTCTGCTAGAGAAACTCTTCAATGAACCCACACAAGTACCACCTCAGGGGAAACATAAGCATGGCTCCAGAGGGCTTTTTCCAGCCTGTTAGATGGATACATTCACATTTTTCACCTTAGCCAAGAGATGTTTGGGATCACACCCATGACGTAGGGATTTCTTCCAATAATTAAGGCATCGTTTCCTAATGAGACTGCATCTAAACCTTGTCTGTCTTTGTCTTTCTGTCTCTTCCTCATTGACATCAGTATCTCTTACACAACTTGGAAGGAAGACATTCCTATAAACCAAGCAACACATGTACCCACATTTCAGGATTTTAGAGCTTTTATCTTAGTGCTGCTTAATGATATCATTTAAACCAATTAGTTGACAGTGCTCAGACTATTGTTATTCAGTTATTTTTACAGAGGTATAGATTGGACAACATATCATTTAAAATGGAGGCAATCAGGTAGGAAAAGGGTCTGAAGCATATCGTTAGATTATAGTTACCTCCATCTAAAGGGAAAATATGCAGATGTTCCTTAGCAAAAAAAAAAAAAAAAGTTTCTCAGGTCAATTTAGTGCAGTGAGTTAGGGGAAAAATGAAAAATGAATCAGACCCAAAGTTACCAGCACTCAAGTTAATATATTTTAAAATTTAGTAATCATATGCCATTTGTATAAAAATGAATCACAAAAGAACTAAGACTGCCAACACTAGATTATGATCTTTCTTTATATGTAGTTAGTTTTACCCTGACACACAGAAAACAGAGGCCCTACCATGGGCCCTGAGCTTCAGGGTCCCCATAGTTTGGAATGGTTTATATGCGTCATCAAAGTACTCGATGCCCCCAATGGGAAACTGAGACCCAGCTTGTGTGTTCTCACTTTGAGGCTCTCTATTCTGTGTTTCACTATTCAAGGATGGGGTTGGACAGATACATCTCCAGAGGCATTCTGGGCCTTGGGTTTAGGTACACCAAATCCAGGAGAAGAGCCTGACCAGGAGACCTCCAACACCCAGATCGATCTTTCACCTCTGTGTCTATTCCCATTTTTGACCATGGCGATATCCATACAGATGGGTCATTCAACAGTTTATCTGTCCTTTCAACTTCTTCAGATTCCACAGTGTTTCTTCACTCCTCTCACTTACATGGTTGCTTACTTACATGGCATACCTGAGACTCTGTCATTACCAAGAACTTTACCAATTCTAAAATGTTAATTTCAAAAGAGCTCTAGTTAATGATCTCTTAGCTGCTTCTATTTTTCCTGCAGCATTGACTGATGCTCCCACACCACCAAGGACTGACTGATCCATTAATATCTCCAATACATCTAGAGCATTATGTTATTTTTATCCATTCAAATCTCTTTGCATCCAAGTTTTCTCTTCTTAACCAATCTATATCCCATGATCTAGAACCAATCCCTTGTATACATTCTTAAATATTCCCAGGAATATGTAACCCTAGATAACCCAATCAACCACTTAATGCTTGAATCCAAGTATCTGAACACAGGTGACAAATTCATGATCACAAATAAGCCCTAACCTAGAAATAAACTATTTTAGCATTTTATATCATTTTGCTTGTCAAAGATAATGTTTCTCCACTGTCTCTCTCCTGAAATCTTCAGCCCCTTTACTTTTCATTCTCAGGTGAAGACTTGATTCATACTTTGTGAAGAACATAGATCCAATCCACTGATAACTGCTTTATCTTATTACAACCAGTCTACCTACATCTGCACCACATGCCATGACCTCTCCCTTTAAAATACATAAACTTCCCTTGCTCTTCCATAAGGTCATTAATGTATCCTGGGTTTATTCTTCCATACCCTATTAGGATCCACTCCTGGAATTTCCCCCTTTCTCTCACACTACAAACATCTAACCTCTTAATAATTTGTTCCTATTACTACTCAAATATCACTTGATATTACCTTTAAAAGGAATTCCCTGGACCTCACAACCACCTTCAGTTCCTGTTCCATTTCTCCATTCCCTTTGCCTACAAGAGTCATTGAAAGAATTGTCTATGGTCTATGTTCCTACCTCCTCAGCTACTACTGAGTCCTTAGGTCATTCCAATTGAACTTTGGTCCCCATTATTACTCCACTGATTATTTCTCATATGCACATTGCTAACAACATTAATCTTTTCAAAGATGCTCAACTCTTGATGTTCATCTTAAACCACCTTTCAGCATCAGCTGACTCCCTCCCAACCAAAGCTCTTTGTTCTCTAGGTTTTCTCCCCCAGCACCAACACTGTTCTGGTTTTGTTTTCTACCTTGTCTTATCACCCTGACGTCTTCTCCTTTTCCCTTTATGGACCTGAAGACATTAGACTCCCATAGAGCTCCAGCCTCAGGGGTCCTCTCTTTTTCATCTTTAACTAATTCTCAGGAGGTTTCATACAGTCTCATAGCTTTAAACACCATTTGTACTCTAAAGAGTCTCCAGATTTCATCTCCAGACCTTTCTCCTAAGCTCAAGAATTCTTTCTATATCAGCCTGCCTATTGGAGGGCTCACCTAGAATATTGAGTTGCCACCTCAGTGAAACACAGCAAAGAAACAAGAGTACTCATTTCCCCCCAGGAACCTATTCCCAAGTTTTAGACTTTTCAGTAAACAATATCACATTTACTTTGTCATATAGAAATAGAATCTAAGACTGTACCCTGGCTCTGCTTTATTTTTTATGCAAAACATTTACTCCATGACTAGGTCATGTCAACTCTGCCTCCAAAATGTTCTACAAATCCAAATTCTTCTTGCTCTCCTACCACTAAACTTGCATTGCAAGGTCAAAGTCATCTCTTCTTGTCTGGATTGTTCTGAGAGCTTTCTAACTGGCCTTCCCACCTCCAGTTTACCCTCCCACCCAGTCATGCCTACCTGATTATCTTCTCCCCATAGCAACAAGAATGCTTTTTTATCCAAATTGTGACTCTTTTCACACCTTCTCTCTGCTTAATTGTTTGCAACCACATAATTAAACTTCTGAGTGTGGATTACACGTCTCTGATCTGAAGCTTGCCCATCTGTCTTTTCTCTACAATTTCACTTCTTCCCATGTTTCTTCTGCATATGTGACAGCCCTTTTCCTTTCTGCCTCCAATCTGGCATGCTTACTGCTGTTGGAGGACTTTACAGATTGTGTTCCTTTGCTTAGGACATTTACACCTTGAAATTGGCATGGCCGATTGCTTCTCATCATGAAGCTTGACCTCTTTCGGATACCTTTCCTGACCAAGTCTTAGCTACTATGGACATCTGGTCTCTATCACATTACCCTGTTTGTTTGTTTGTTTTTCCTGTATGGTACTTCACATTAGTTGGAACTATCTTATCTTACTTATTTTGTGGTAATTTTTATATCTCTTCTTAATCCCAACTAGAATACAAGTTGTTGGAATGCTCCATTCACTGTTATATTCTAAAACCTAGTACGGGGATTGCTATTTTGATTTTTAAAAAGCTCACTAGATTTGATTAGATTTGCACACCCACCTCCACTGAGATACAAACTGCCATGCACCCATAACGAATGACAGCAAACCTTAAGGAACTCTTCAACAATTGATTATGGACAAAACCAGTGGCCTGCTGCCTCCAACCATTTTCTCTACGTCACAGGGAAGACCAGCCAGGGCAGACACTGTGACAGTCTACTCAAGAACAACCGAGGTCCCTGGCTTTCCTTCATTCCCTCTGCAGGAATGATGATAATGTATATCAGCAGAGGGCCTCCGTGCCTTGGGGTCTTCAGCAAGCCAGTGGGTTATATGAAAGCCTCCTCTGTCCCTCCTTTCTTGAGTGCCCATCTTTAATTTAGGAGAAAAGAAAATTACAGCTCTCTGATTTGGCTGTATTGAAATTTATGGGGCAGGGTGGTTTCCCGGCCGCTGCTCCTGCCGGGCACTGCTCAGATGATGTATGACTGCGACATGTCACCAGTGTAGCCAGGCTCCGATGATCCATTGCAGCCACAAGCCATTTGTCATACATCACTGCCTCAGCAGCTGCCCCTGCCCCTGGCCTCTCCTGTTGGGTCCAGCAGGGAGTCCTGGCTGGAAACAACCTCCGTGTTCCTGCTGCCCTTGCATGAGTGCCTTTCTTCGTATTTGTGGGAGAGAAGAAAAGGATCTTTTAGTAGCAAACTCTATCAGAGTGGCTTAAGACTTCTAAAGGTAAATGGTTCGTATACTCTGGTGCCATAAGCTGATAGTGGATGATCATTATTAGGCTCCCCAAACACCATGCTGTTTGAAAACACTGGTAACTGCAGTGGACCATTTATTCCTTGGCAGCCATTCTTCTAAGGGTCATACAATCAACTAATTTAATCCTCTACCAGTCCTATAAGGGAGAGACTGCTATTAACTTTCATCTATGATCCTAGGGGTTCTTCCTATAGGTTTATATTGAACCCTGCTCCCCAGGACCAAATAGAGACAGTGCAGGCATTTAATACTTTTTTTCTTCTATTGATTCTAGAGAGAGGAGAAAGGAAGGAGAAAGAGAGGGAGAGAAGCATCCTCTCTTTCTTCCTTCTTTCCCCTCTAACAATAAATAAATAAAATCTTAAAGAAATGTAAAAAAAAAAAACAAAACAAAAAGACTTTTTAGCACAAAGAACAAACCTTTACAAACCCCCTGAAAGGGTGGAGGGTTTTAGAAGATACCCAACCTGTATCATAAAAGTGTGAAATAACCTTATTCACCAAGAGAGAGGGAAAAGTCCTACTCTAAGTAACTTTAGAAATGAGCGAAATCTCTACAACTAATGGCAAAAAGGACTGTTCTTCAGTACGGCATCCTGATTGAGAGCATTGGATAAGGTCACATAGTATAAAAGACATGCCCAGGAGTGCATACTGATCATAAACAGACTATTTAATAAGTAAGTTTGGAATAGCCAAATCTTCCTTGCAGAGGAATTGCAAATAATTTGCGTAGCTCTTTGGCATCCAAGACGCCACAGCCCAACTTGCACACCTTAGGTGTGGGCTGTCCGTGCTCCCTTCCTTCCAAAGCACACAGCAAGAAAAGTGAGAAATGAGTAACTACCAGGGGGAAAGCCAACGAATTAGCATTTTCTAAAAGGGCAGGATAAGTGAAATAAAGTCACCTCATCCTGGTTGCCAAGAAAGTCTACTATGGAAATAAGTTCTGAGTCAAGGGACTCTGTTAGAAAGTAGAGATGTTTTCCCTGTATTCCAGTAAAAGGTTAAATTATGAAATGCATTGCTGACTAATTGATGTGAGTTCATTGCTACAGGGGTTTGATATCTGGCTCCTGTAGAGAACCCAGTTGTCAATGGATGAAGAAGTACTATGAACCGTTAAGAGAACTTATTTTAAAGACCCTATCAGTAGGTAATATTTTTACTTGACTTACTAAAATTAGTGATGAATAAAGACCAACTTGGCAAATTTAGCTGTGAATATGGAGAAATCCTTCTGTACGTTTCCCCTGCAGGCTTCCCACGCTCCATGCATTAGGTTACAAACTTTGGTGTATTGGACTCTTCAGGGAAATAAGGTCAGAAGGTTGTGTCAGGACAATACAAGTACCCCTACCTTCACATGCTTCAGATCCTTTGGAAATGCTGCCAGTTACCTGTTCTATGTCATTCTTTTTCTTATGTTGCTTGGCCCCTTGCATTCTCATTTGGTTATTGGCTTCCCCAATGGACAGCCTCACCCTAAAATTAGCTCTGCAGTTGAAAAATGTCTAAAGAGATCAGGGCCACGTCTTACACTGTACTAGCTACTGGTTTTCGTTAGCTTCTTTGCCTGCCACTGTCTGATGGAAAAATGACACATTCACCCTCCATGTCCTCAAGCAGGCCTTTCCTGAAGGGCAGGCTGGTAGATTCCTAACACTGGTGCTGCTTTGGCCTCCCACAGCCCACATCCCCCCTGAACATTCCCCAGGCCAGGCCTTTTATTCCAGGCAAATATAGAGGTCAGCAATCGATAAGTTAGCCCTCCCTGTGCCTTTGACAGAGGAAACACCAGTCTGACACCAGCCAGTCTGGATCAGCTGTTTCCCTGCCTTTGATCTCCTCTATTAGGGCCGTCCAAACCCCGGGGTATCTGCTTGGCCCCAGATACAGGCCCCTGTCCCGCTGTTTGCTCCTCCAAGGCCTATTGTCGCCGTTGCATCTGAAGAGATCACCTGTCAAAGTGACTGCTTACAACCCCTTCTGGACTGCGGGGAGCCTTTTTGATGCGGGGCAGATGATAATGAGAGTCTAATTGGGTGATTAACTACCTCCACTGACTTGCAGGTTTTAATGACACCCCTTACTGGAAGGTCTGCAGTTCCCAGCAGGCCCCCAGTGTGTAGCTGGATGGCCCTGATATTCGCAATTATAAGCCTTTCCTTTAACCAGCAGGAATTTAACAAATGGATGGACGTGATTCATCACAGCTCATGGCCCTCACATTTGACTGTGTTGTTAAAAACATGTATAAAGTCAGGCACATGATGGAATTATTAATATGGGCCATTCCAGACCCACGATGGAAACTGAGCTTCAGAAGGTGTAGGCTAAGTGACCAAACGGTATGTGACCAAAGTCAGTCCCTATAGAGTCAACATACTTTAACGTCAGAACTAGTTTTTAAGAGTCGCTGTATATTCGATCCTTCTCAGCCTAGATATACTGTCTTTAATTAACTAGGTCTGAAGAGCCTCTTAATGCCATGTTAAAAGGCACCAGACTCAGCGGGTTCTCACAGTGGGAAAGGTATCCAGGACTTTCAATTTACAAGGTCTTATTACAAAAGCACCCCGCTGCTCTGGTCCGCACTCCTTCTGCCTGGGAGCAATTTAATGATCTGCTTTGGAGCAGAGAAGTGGTGGAAGAGAAAATGTTCTGGGTTACCAGTGCTAGTGATCAAATGCCCAATGGAATTTACAATGGTAACCAGACACTTCCTTTTCCTATCAAAGAAGAACAGGGACAAACACATCAATACATTTCATTTAAGAAACTCTAATTGAACAAATGGGCCATCCTCTATGAGAATATGAGGCAGGTATAGAGGATGACGCTCACATACACAACATGAGGCAATGGAAAAGAATAAAGGAGGAAGAGGAAATCAACAGAAGGAGAGAAAAATTATTTAATAAGAATATGGTTGTTGATTGAAAGTCTCTTAATAAATTGTTCATTTCTTCAACACCTTTTAGGAAATATCTATCATTATCAACTGCGACCCCAGGCCTGTCCACACAGCACTTGGGGCAAGTGATGAATTCACTCATTTCTCTTTTTCTTCCTTTATTCACTTAAAAAGTTGTTGATAAATGGCAGCAATATGATAATTATTACTGTACTCTTGTTTTAATGTTTTAATTATCTTCATTTCCCACACCTGATAGGCAAAAGGCCTTAAAAAATTCATTGGCAAATGAACCAATAAATGAGTATTTACTGAAAGACCCCTAACCCAGTCAATGTGGTTCTCATTGAAAATAGATAAAACAAATGCTTATGGTGCAATGTGATAAAAATATGTATAGTATAAACTTGTAGACAGTGTTCAGAACCCATGGTAAAGGGGCTTAGTATGTCCCTAACTGAAGTAAGGAAGAAAACAGAGAGCATATGAAATTTCAACTGTGTTTGCTGAGTTTAGGGCACTGTTACAGGCAGGAAAATTCTGCATCTGGGATGAACTTTCTTTTAAAATACGGATTCTGAAATGTGTGAAGCTTACATTTTATAGACCTGGACGGTCTTTATTTCCAAAAGAACTAAGATAAACTGACCAGCATAAGGAGAGTTTCAGAATTGTACGTTTTTAATCCTCCAACTACAGTTTTCCCTTAGAGCTTGGTCTTATCTTGGAATAACACATTAGAATAACAGGAAGGTAGGTGGATGAAGTGGCTATTTACACTTTGAAATGTAAGAAAGCACTGTGAAATTTTAACTCCTCCCTCCTTATCTGGCCTGCACTTTCATCACGATAATTATTCTTTCCTCCAGAAAAAGTAAAAAATGCTATCTCAGCCATCCAAGCAACTTGGAGGTTTCCTCTAGTTCTGTCCCAAAATCAGAGTCTAATTTGTCAGATTAACCTTTTCTGACTTTTGAACATTCTATCTAGCAGAGATAGTTCTTAGAAGAGGAGGAATTAGACCACTTCCTTGAACCCTGACTTGTCAAGCTTTTCTCTAGATTAATGGCCTCTGGCTGGATCACTAAAAACTTCCACCAGGCTTAGTTCAAGAATAATTTGCAAAAATGGCTTACATTCATCCTGTATTTTAACAATGGGGGGTAGATGCAGTAATTTGGGATATCAAACTTGCTGAGTTCACCGTCAGATCTTTACTTGAAACAAGTGGAAAGCATTACATATTATGCAAAATAGAAAATATGGAGAAAAAACTTTGCTTCTCTGCAGAAACAGTTCTTGCAAGCTTCTTGCTAGAGAATGAGTATTTTCAACCCATGTTTGGATTGACCAGATCACTGGAGAATTCAACCCCAGTGAACACAGCAAAGCTCTGGCCCCCTGTTGGTCCCTCACATGAAGTGTTTGTTGACACCACACATCAAAACTGTAAATTTCAAGCCCTGGCTGGTAGCACGGTGGATAAGGCACTGGCCTGTGAACCCAAAGGTCACTGGTTCGAATCCCAGCCAGGGCACATAACCAGGTTGCAAGCCAGGTCTCCAGCCAGGTCTGTAGCTGGAGGCAGGTGAAAGGCAGGTGAAAATACATGGATGTCTCCCTCTCCCTCAATAAATCCCTCCCTTCCTCTCTAAAGATAATAAATACAATCTTTAAAAAACTCTAAATTTCAGTAAATAATGGAGTAGCACTGTATAGCAAGTACAGGCAATGAAGAAGCAAATTGGTGATGGCAGTAACTCAAAAACACTTACAGGTATGATTGTCGTGTAGAAAAATAATACCTTCAGTGGGGAAGTTGATAAGGGCTGATAATTTAAATCAGGGAAGGCACAAAGGTCAATGTTGGCGACTTTGTAAAGTGCAACATAATCATGCATTACTTTTGTTGAAGGTCTCAGTCATGTTGGCTCTAACAAGGAACAAGATGTAGCAGGTTGCTTTTTACCATGTGAGGGTTACTAGAGAAGGAGCAGCTAAAATAATACGGGACTCCAAATAACACTTTTCTTGCATAAAATATTCCTGAGCTTCTTTGTTTTTCCTTGACTCTTTTAAAACATACTTGTACTTCTATCCATTTGCAACTTGAAAATGGCTGATAATACACTTTGCTTTATACATGAATACACAACAGGATTTCTAACACATATATATTGTCTGTAGTCCTATGGGTTTTTTAGTTGATAAAATGTGACATCTCTTTAGGTTATCCCTAAGCTGAATAAAAATTAAGTAAGTGGAATCAATACACGTATTATAATTTATAAAATGTTACTTCAAAGATGAATCCTCCTATAAAAGTTTTGCATGTAAAAAAATGTACCTTTCAATGATATTGGGTTGGGCAGAGAGTTTGGTACATTTTTTTCCTATGGCTCTACTAGTGCTTACTTATCTTTAAATTCATTTGAAACAATTTTGTTAGATTGTATTGTTACAGCTGTCATATCAATGTGCATTAAAAACAATCAACATTGGTGCTGCCCTTTTAATATGGAGATGGAAGAAGATATACAACATTTTCAGCATGTTACTTCAAGAAAAGTAAAAATGCAACTAAAATGCAAATAAAAGATTTATGTAATGTATGGAGAAGGTGCTATGACTGATTGAATATGTCAAAAGTGATTTGTGAAGTTTCTTGATACTGTTGACATTTTGGTCAAATAATTCTTTGCTGTGGGGCTGTCTCACACATATAAAGGTTTTTAGCAGCACCCCTGGCCTCTACCCACTAGAAGTCAATAGTGGGAGATAGACGACCTACTCAAAATATTCAAATCAATAAAGTTATTGGTGAAAATGAAAGAACCGTGTCTTTCATTTTACAGGAAAAAAAACCATAATGGACTTTTTGGTCAACCCAATCTTAGGCTCCAGCACATACCAGATTTGAGCTAATTTTTTTATTTAGGCAAATATTGAAAATCCACTCATTGCACCTTCATCAGAATCCTCAAGCAAAAGAAGCACTCATTTTATCCCGAATAGCCTTGGGACTCATACGCAAGCACGAACCTCCAGCAATATCATCCAAATAGTGTCAAACGAATAGAACACACATTTTTCTCGTTTGGAAGTACCTGCACATCAGATGGGTGATCGCTGTGATGGGGCGTCACCCTAGAGTGAGGAGGACATAGAGCATTTCAAGGCCATGTTGGGAAGGGATTGAAAATGTTGAGGGCCCATTTCCTACCCTGTAGGCAGGGAGGTCAAACAAAATCACCAGCCATGACTGGTTCTGTAAAATCATGGACTGCTACAGCTTTAAAACAGTCAAGAAAGACCTTGTACAGTAACAGCACAGAAAAGACCTTGGATGTCTAACTTTATAAATGGCAAAATGAAAGCTCAAGGAGAGAATGTGGCTTGTCTGCCATCAGAGAGCTATTTGGTGGCCTCATGGAAATAGAAACCAAGGGTACTTGATAGACGGCCCTGTTGTTCTGTTTTCCTCATGCCACCCTGACTTCTACTTAATGTGAATGTGGTGGGGGAAAAAATACAACATTTCTCTTGGAAGAAAGAAGCTCAAGCCCACTAGGAAGGTTGCCACTGATCCAGGTTAGGTCCGGTTGGAATATGGTGGAATGTGGTTTGCTTTATTTGGCTGAGAGCATTTCTCTGTAACCTGAGGATTCATTAGTTTGAAGTGCTGGCCTTTTGCCTCTTTCCAAGGCCATTTTTGATGCAAATTGTACCCCAGACATCAGTTTTAAGCGACAGGGAAATCTCTGGAGATAACAAGAATCAGCCTGTTAAATTTATGGACCCTCTGCATTTTCTAATCCTTCTTGATAAATAACTCAGTTTCCAGCCCGGGTTTGAACTTCAGAGTTGATAAAGCATCAGTTTAAGCTGCTGACTACTAAATCAAGGTAAGTGATGTCTTAATCAGCCTTCCTTCTCTCTCCACTACCTTCCCACAGAATCCCATCAGACTTCTCTGAAGCCAGGTCAACAGACAGGCATCCAACTGCCATTTGTAGCCATTAGACAGCATGAGACGAGAATGCAGACCGACACAATGATTTGGGTTCTGCTCTTGAAGGTATTGATGGTATTCTGCAGAGCAAGATGGAAAGCCTTGACCTAGAGCTGAAATTTGGGGAAAGGCTGTGAATATGAGAGGACTATTATGTCAAAATGGAGAGGATGTAAGTTATGGCAGAAGTCTAACACCTTGGGTCATTTGTAGAGAAGACATCTTGGGTGATATTGTATACTTAGCTGGCTCTTTCAACCCTTCATAGGAATTCAAGCCTGGGGGCCAAACACAATTAAAATACTGAGCTTAATATTTTACTCAGTATTAGAAAGGCAGCACAAACATTCACCAATTTTGATTAAGCTTTTTTTTTAAATGCACACCGATATGACAGCTGTCACAATCTAACAAGGGTTTACAAGGGACAATTCATAAACCCTTTTGAGAAGGGGACAGAGCAGGAAAAAGTCTTTCATGTTCCCTTCTGGTATTTGATGATGGAAGTTTCCCAAAAGGGCCCACCTTCTTCTGGTAAATGGAGACAAGTTTTTGCTTCTCTGAGGCATGTAGTTTTAAGTGTAGGTGAATGTATGGAGAAATCCCTATTGTCATTGACTGACACTCCATAATTTGCTATATTAACATGTTGTTGTCTCTACAGATGTGTAATTACTAAGGTGCCCAGTTGGGGTGAGCAGGTGTCTGTCTTCACCCAGATTCATGAAGAAGCATTAGCTTCATTCTGCTCACTCTGCTTTTGTGCACAGGTGAACTGATGACAGAAGACTCTGCCATCACATCCACAGTCAGGTTCCAGGAGAATGTGAAGACCATGAGGACAAAAACTGAGCTGAGAAGCAGAATCACTGTGATAAGATTGTGAGTCTTGGAGAAAAAGGTGTGGGTTTCTTTATTCTGTTTTTTAGGATGAGTGGTTGCCAGGGAAAAGTACTAGAAGTCCTTGACTATGAATGCATCCGCTGTGAGGGGAGAGAATCTATGTGCCCACCTATCCCCTAGCCAGACATACTTCTGGTCATCTAAGGCCATGCTACTTGAGGTATGATCTGTGAGCCAGCAAGGGTAGCATCTCCTGGGAGCTTTTTAAAAATGTAAGATCTCAGGAATCTGCAACTTCACATTTTCAAATGATTCATATGTACCTTAAAGCTTGAGAAGGACTGCTTTAAGGACAATACCAAGTACAAATTTTCTTCTGAGGGTGTTAGGTCTCATGTGGCAGCCCAAGGGGTCAGTGGTCAAGTTCAGCTCTTTGAAGAGCAACCCATTATGGTGTATTTAAATTTTGCAAGTAAGTGTTTATAAGCACTGTGTTTTCAAATGATTCAGATGGATTGAGACTGTTTCTCTTTGTCTGTCTCCCCTCACATACACACTTTCCTATTACATCAAGAATTAAATCAATCTACAAAACTTCAGTATTTTAGTGAAAAAACAAAACCATTTTCTCTTACTGGTTTTAAGATCTTTATGGAGGTCAAAGGTTGGGAGTCCATATTCTCAAACACAACTGTGAGATTTTGTGAAGAATAATTGATAAAGTGGCATCTATAATCCTCACCTGGGCCAAAATTGAGTGTCCTCAAAACTATCCATTTCCAAAAACTTAATGTACTAGGATCTGTTCTAGAAATGTAAATACTTTCTTTCCACAATTAAGAATTTAGCATTTTAGTTTAGGTTGCATTAAGGTTTCCCTAAATGGGTGGACTTGCAAAAACAAAACTTATTTTTCATCTTTTTCGGGAATGTACTTAAGTAGCTACAAAGAGCGCTGTGGCCAGATGGGAGTTTGTTTAATAAACCAAAAACTTGCTCTAAAACCCAAGTTCCCTTTTTTAGTAGATTTTAAATAAATTACTGAATAAACAAATATTTACTTTTAGTCAATTGCTGCAGTGGGAGAGAGAAATGATAGGTTTTTCTAGTAATAATTTTTGGGTTTTCATGTATACACTTAGATCTGTACTGCTTCACTTCAAACTCAGGGAAAATATCTGTGACTATAGATATAAACCAGCTTCCCTGAGGTTTTCAAAATATTTTCTTCCAAATTATTTTCCGCATCTAAATTTAGACAATAAATGATCCAATCCTTCCTTTTGATGGCAAAAGGGAAACATTCTGTATAAAAGGATACAAATCAATACTCATAGTCAAACTTTTTCTGAAAAATAGTAAACAATAAACACAATGAACATTATTAATGATAATAATATTCAGATGAAGAAAATACTGTAACGCTTTATCAATATCATGTCCTTTAGGGCTAGATTAACAACGATGCTCTCCTGAGAAGAGAGATAATCCTACACATCCCATAGCTAATTCCATTAAGAAAAAAAAACCCTAAAGGAAAACAGCAGCCTTTCATTTTCTCATTTATAAGACTTTGCATTTTTTCATTTATGATTCTCCTATGACAAATATCACTGCAACAGATGTAGAATGAGACATTCACTTCAGTAGCAACATGACAGTTCACTTTATTCTTGTTGGTGTATTATCTCTAAGTATTGAAATTCTATGATGGCCAGCTGGACAGTCACAGGGCATTCATCTATCTATCGATCGATCGATCTACCTACCTACCTACCTATAAGATCTTTATTTTTAGGAGCCATAATTACATATTGTTCTTAGTCTCCAGGAAAACCCAATTTACTGTCTTTTTTTTTTTTTTGGTGTTCTACTGCCAATAAGAAAAATTGCTTTGCATTATGAGCTTAAATAAACCAATCTAGAATGAAATAGTTTAATGAAGATGTGTTTATGATTACTTAAGCATTCTAAATACATCTCCTGCCCATAGTATTAATTTTAAAACTTATACAACCAAGTTCATTGGAAAATGTTCTACAGTACAGGGCCAGTGTATTCTCTAGGCTTAATAGTATGGGGAAATAAATCACTGACTTTAGAGAGTCACTATGAGAAAGGGAAGAAGAAAGAAACAGACTGAGAAAGGCAGGAGGCATACTTTTTTTGCAGAGTGGATAGCCATTGGTTCAGTATTATTGAACATCATCTAAAACTCATTTTTCCTCCCTATCCCCAAACTTTCTTCTGTCCCAAAATTTCACCAGGTCTTGTCTTTCCATTTCTAACCAACCTTGTGGTTAGGATGTTTTTTCCTGAGAAATTCTGCTGAGGAAACAGATATTAATACCTGAGACTGACAAAAACCCTTTTACAAATGAAAGGTTTACGGTTAGCAATCCTTCAGCAGAAAGAACGTCAAAAGAACAGACAGACATGGACTGTTCAGAGGAAAGGCAGGGAGCAAGGCCTCTGGCAAAGTCTAGAACACTGAGCTTTGCTAGGAAGCATGAACTCAGCGAGCAATCCAGAATGAGGGACACAGGGCTAAAGGGAAGCTTTATAAGTTTCTCAGCACTTTGAAGTAGGGCGCAGTCAAAGCAAGTGAGGCTTCATCCAGGATTGCACCACTGCTAACTCTGTCAGAAACTCATGGTTAGAAAAGTGAGGTTGATGAAATGCTTTCGGAACAACCTGGTTCATCGATTTTGAAATAGTGGCTTCATGGGCCACCTTTTAGTCATTCCTGGCTTTTAAGCTTTGGGGCAAAAATGAATAATCGCAGAGAGAGTACACAGAGTAATAAATGTTATGAAGGGCTAGCTGCTAATTGTGGTTGGTCTTCTATGCAACGTCTGCTGCCTGGTGGCCTCACCTGAGGGTGCCTCCTGAGCCACCTCCATCCCCGGCATCCCCACCCAGGGGCTGTGTCTGGTGCACTTCAGCCCATGGCTCTGCAGGACTTGTGGGCTCCCCAGGGTCACAAGAATCCATGCTTGCCCCACAGACACTCTTGGTTGGTCTGGCCATGTCAGGCGGCCTTGCAAATGGTTTTCTTTGTATCTTGTCCTGTCTTCAGATTCACTTCTTCATGAAGAGGTAACTTTCTTGTTTTGGCATGCTGCTGGGTATTTTCCAGAGGCAAAGTGTGGGACGAAGTGAATTTTATGGTCTGTGTTTCTTGTTGGTTTGCTCTATTTTGTTTTAATGAGGTATTTGTGGTGCAAAGTGGAACCCTCCACTGAAGAGAGTCCCATAGTAGATCTTGAAGGGGGGTGAAATGTTCATGAGGAACACAAATCTACCATGTGCCGAGTCCCACCTAGGCCCATGTTTCTCACATTCATATCTGGGTGTTCTCTGCTCCTTGAGGCCTCCAGAAAGTTGGGCACACACTCAATTTCAAGACCAAGAAAAGCGCAAGCCTGAATGTTTTGTAAGTTTGAACTCATTATCCTTTTTTCTTTTCCGAGCTCCCTTTTCTAGATCCAAATATACTCAAGAAACTCAACAGAGCAAATGTCTTTCCTCTTAGAAATATCCAACCTAACTAGAAAACAGTGTAGCTGTGACTCAGCCTTTGTTTCTCTTTAGGCCTACAGGACAAAAGTCCTGCACGTACCAATCTTCACTCGCCTAAGAGAGCTGTTGCTTTACCAACTGACCTTCGTTATTACACCAATGGTACTATTTAATCTATACTCTTTCCCAAGACCACCAAGTCGAAGGAGGTGAAAAGGGTGCCTTTTTTTTTTTTGCCTCCTCTGCTCTCTTATAACCTGTGTATACTCCAACTAAAGATGGAAGGTGCTACAGTTTGAATGTTTGTGTCCCCCTAGAATTCATATATGGAAATCTTAACCCCCACGGTGATGACATTAGGAAGAGGGTGACTTTGGTAGGTGATTAAAATCACAAGGGTAGAGTCAGTATGATGACATTAGTGCCTTATAAAAGAGACCCCAGAGAGTTCACTAGTCCCTTCCTCTATGTAGGGACACAGCAAAAAGCTGTCTCTCTATAAAGCAGAAAGAAAGCTCCCACCAGACACTGAATTTGCTGGTGACCTGATCTTGAACTTTCATTCTCTGGAGAATGAAAATTCTATTTTCTATAAGCTACCCAGTTTATGGTATTTCTGTTGTTGCTGTTGTTATATCTGCTTTTATGGACTAAGACATTAGTATAGGCACTACTGTTAAAGGAAGTTTTTTGTTGTTGTTCATGATCTAATCTTAAGTTTTTGCTTTAGAACAATATTCCTTTTTACATTTCACTATTTTTATATTGCCCAAAGCACCTTGCCTAACAGAGTGGCTCAGAAATTCATTGGTTAATAAATGGATGGGTGTACTTACTACAAGAAGACCACAGGTGTGCCCTCAACAATTAGAGAAATGTAGGGGCAAACATTTATGTAAATACTAGCTTTTAAGTCCATTGCAACAGAATGAAGCAGATGGTAAGACCCAGTAATTCTTCAAAATTTTCTCTCATCATCTGTTGAGTGTATTCGTTTTGGTTTTCATTGCTATGAACTTTCCCTGCTAGATTTATTCTCTTTTTAAAAGTCCTTGCTTGAGAATTTTTCAATGAACAAATCAATATGTTCATTGATTTGGGAGAGAAAAAGAGAGACGAAGGGAGAGGAAGAGAGAGATATCAATAGACTGCCTTTTTGCATGCACCCCACCTGGGGGTTGAACCCACCACCTAGTAAGTGCCCTGATGGGGGATTGAACCTGCAACCTCTTGGTGCACAGGATGAAGCTCCAACCAACTGAGTCACCTGGCCAGGGTCCTAGATTTATTCTTAGGAATATGTCTTTATTGAGCATGCCTTCTCTTATCATAGAAAATGATACAGACAAGTGCTTCACAACTAAATCAGAATCAAAGGAATGCCTGGGTTGACAGTTGGAATTAATGTGCAGAGAAACCAGCGACTCAGGGACACCTGAGGTGTCCCTGCAAAGACATAGGTGATGTTGTGGAAAATGCCTGGCATGTGGGGAAGCTCTCTTCTCACTGGCTTCCCTCGTAAGCCCTGGGCAGTTCTAAAGCAACTTAAATAATTTCTAAATATAGCTTTAAAAAATAAACTGCCCTGGCTGGTGGCTCAGTGGATAAGGCGCTGGCCTGTGAACCCAAGGGTCGCTGGTTCGATTCCCTGCCAGGGCACATAACCAGGTTGCAAGCCAGGTCTCCAGCCAGGTCCTCAGCTGGAGGCAGGTGAAAGGCAACCATACATTGAGGTCTGTCTCCCTCTCTGTCTCTATCCTTTCCCCACTCTCTAAAAATGATAAATAAAATCTTTAAAAAAATAATAAACCCTGGTTGAGATATATGAAAACAATTTTGTGAAGAAACATACAGCCCAGGTTTCACTTTGCAAGAAAGTGTTTCTCCAAAGGGTTAATATCAGTGCGTCAGCTCCCATTCAAATGCCAGTTCTCCAGGGGCGGGGTTCCTGTAAACAGCCAGACACTTTGAACTTTTGGTTTTCACTTTATGTCATGTTCCAACCACTAAACCAACACACCACGGCGGAGTTCTTCTCTGCTAAACCAAACATGCTCGCCTCATGGAAACTTACTCTGGAAAAATGAGAGAGAAAAGGATCTTCCTAGAGAAAACTCATGTCCATCTCCTGCACGGACGTTGATGAATCTTCTGCGGCAAATAGGATGCGGCCACACCCAGCACCCAGGTTGGAGATGGGGACCCATGACTCTGGAGGGCTAGGGAGCTGCTTTGCAAATGTAATGTGTGCCTGGAAAACTCGGAGGCTCCTTCCAAGTGAGACGCACTTTGGAGATCAGACAGCCTTTCAACCCCGTTAAGAAATGACTATTCAAGATTTCAAAGCTCCTCAGTTTTCTTGTTTGCCTTATATGTATATACTCTTATTATTATACAGTAATTATTTTTCCATCCACCTTCCCCCCTTGCCTGTACAATGCTCGAAGACAACAGTCATATCTTTTTTCTTTTAAAAATATGTTTATGTTTATTGATTTTAGGGAGGGAGAGAAGGGGAGGGGGAGAGAGGGACAAAGAGAGACATCAGTGTGAGAGAGAAACATTGATTGGTTGCCTCCCATATGTGCTTTGACAAGCAATTGACCCTGTAACCCTGTTATGTGTCCTGATCTGGAATTGAACCCTCAACCTTTGGGTGTAGTAGATGACACTCAAACCAACAGAGCCATGCCATCCAGGGCAAGAGTCATATCTTGTTAGTTCTTAAGTATCAACTCCAAACACAGTATTCCTATTACAGAGTAAGCAACTGACAAGTGTTTATTGAGTAGATGAATAAATGAATAGCCTTTCCTTATTTCCATTCATTCAATTTAATGCAGTAACTATAAGATAGTAAGGGTTTTATATTTGAATACAGTTAACTCTGAATTTAAGACTCCCCCTTAGTACTTGTGTAACTTAGAACAATTTGTATAAATGCTCAACCAAGCATTGTTTGTTTTGTGTGTGTTCTCCTCTAAAGTATTGATAATACCTTGTTAGAAATACTGGGAGGATTAAATTAAGGTAATATCTTTATTCAGAACATAGTCCACTGGAGGCGCTGAATAAAATGTGGCTATTTCTTTAGAATTCTTTTATTGTTACAAGGATTTGAGTATCTGCTCTTCAGAGCACTGTCTCTGTTCATTAGAACAGCACAGCAGATCTCCATGAAAGTAGTTTAGTAAATATGGAAATTTTTCATATCCTGAGGAGTCAGTGTTAAAAGTCTGAAGTCATTCTTGGCCTAGGATGAGTGGTTGGGAACACTGGAGCACAGTGTAGAGTTTAATCCTTGCCACAAGCAGAGGAAAACTCTGGGCATAGTAGAGACTGCATTTATTTGCATGGACAATGATTTTACCTGGATGTTCCAAGGGATAAGTTAAGTCAGTTAATTATATTTTTCAGACCTTCAGTCAAGCTAGAAAAGAGGAGAGATAAAAAGGAGACAGACAGGGAGGGATTTTGAAGCTTGAATAATCTAGATTTATTGCTTCTCATTGCCAAGTCCCTACTGTGTTTTAACCACTTGTAATATATGTTGAAGTAAGCATTTATGAAAAGTTTGTGAATTACGTATAGATAGAATATATAGAACTGACACAAAGTTTTTCATAAAAATTTCTTCCTCTATCTAGGTGAGGGGGGAGTAGATAAAATAAGATGTTTACTTTATTTTTATTTTTTACTAAGATATATTTTACTTACACTGAAATACGAAGATCTTAATTTCAAAAAATTTTGACAAAAGCATCACCCACATGACCCACATCCTTATCAAGAAAATAAAACATCACTATAACTGTCACCAGAACCCTCATTCTCCTTCCCAGCCCTCATCTCCAAATTCAGGTATCACCATCTTAGAGAAATCACCACTCTGGTGCCTTTAACTAAAGGAGACTGTCATTTCTATACAACACCCACTCAAGAGCTATGAAGTCAACTGCAATTGGTTGTTATAACGTGAATTGGTTGTAACACAGGTCTTCCAAGGAAATGACCTCTAACCCATTCATGACCAGGAATGTCATCATGACCCCAAACACTTGTTTATCCATCAATGAATGAATGACTAAAAAGATGTGGACTATGGACAATAGAATGCCAATCAGCCACGAGAAGGAGGAAAACCCTATCATTGGCAACAACATGGATGGATCTCAAGGGCTTTATGTTAAGTGAGATAAGTCAGACAAAACAAGACAAATACGGTACAATATCACTTATATGTGGACTCTAATCAAAAGGTGAACTTGGAGAAACAGACAGTAGAATGTTGGTTACCAGGGGATAGGGAGTTGGAGAATTGGGGAGATGTTGGTCAAAGAGTACAAATTTCCACTTAGAAGATGAATAAATTCTAGGTATCTACTGCACAGCATTGTGATTATAGTCAATGATACATTATTATCCTTTAAAGTCTCTGAAAGACTAGATCTTAGATATTGTTACCATAAAGAAGGAATCATAATTATGTAATGTGATAGAGGTGTTAGCTAACACTATGGCGGTAATCAGATGGCAATATATAAATGCATTGAACCAATACTCTGTGTATCTTCAACTCACAGAATGTTATATAATTATTCTTGAATCAAAAATTCTTCACATGGGAAATAAAATCTGTACAGATCTAGAAGTTCAATTTCAATATTTCCCCCTAGACTTTGTTCCATCACTCATTTTTAAGATCCTCAAAATAACCCGTATCATCTCTTGCTTTTAGTACCAACTCTATGTCTTAAGAAGAGCTACTCTTTAAGCCTTCTGTTGCTCCCCTCAATTATGTGTTTGTAGATGGAAAGGCTATATTGAGGATTAAGTTATATTAAACAAGGATCTAACAGCAAGAGTCTATTTGCATTCAGCTGGCACAGATAGCTGGCTTTTGGACATCTTTTGAATGACCTTGTTTATTTAGTAAACAAGGTAACTTGAGAGCATTTCATTTTCAGGTGTTTGATAAACACCTGACAACTGGCTGCCAAGGGTTCAGTTACAGTCTATGCAAAAAAGGAGCTACTGTTCTGCTGCACAGCTAATCTATCTGGTGAATGCAGATGGGGGTGCATATTCATGGGCACATCCCTCTTCTGGGTTTAGAAGGAACTTGAGGTGACTATACTTTCTTAACAGGTAAGCTGTACTGTTTCAGCCAACACATATTTTTTCTAGCTAACAATAATTGAATACCTCTTTTTAAATATATGTATTTGTTAATTGCCTATTTTAATCAGATGCTGCTACATATGGGTGATCAAAGGTGATTGATGAATAATTGAATTTTTAATACAGTTATTATAGAGTCCATGACTTCCCCCACCTTAGGTTTAATTAAAACCCCAGCTATTTCCACTATTTTAGAAATGATCTTGAGTTAAACAGCAAAATTCATCTGTACAGTAATATTAACAAAGAAAACAATCATAATAACCATTTATGAGTGCTAGATGCTACATTATTATTTAATGAATACTTACAGCAATACTATAGGGGAGATATTATCCTTAATATATAGATAAAAATCTATTAGTACATAGAACTTATTTGTTCTCTTAATATTAATTATAGAGCTTATGCTATGTAAAGATATCAGAATGTGCATCCACTCTGGAGAGAACATAAAATGATGAAGCCACTTTTTGTAAAGTTGTTTGGAGTTCCTCAAAGGTTTGGACATAGAATTGCCATTTATCTCAGCAATTCCTTTCCTAGGCATAGACCCAAGAGAAGGGAAAACTTATGCCCACATAAAAATTTGTACACAAAATTTTATAGTAGCTGTACTTACTATAGCCAAAATGTGGGAACCACCTAAACCTTCAACCAATGAATAAGTAAATAAAAAGTAATACATTCATTGCCATGGCCTGGTATTTGGCAATATAAAGGAATAAAGAACTGATACATGCTATAACATAAATGAATCCTACAGAATATTATGCTAAGGAAAATCAGGCAATCACAAACCACTTATTGTCTTATGTTATATATATATATTTAAAAGAACAAGCAAACATCAACCTCAGCTCAACCTATGCTGGATTACCACACACACTAACATTTAAACATACAGTGTTTCATTATATGTGTGCACCTAGGAGCAGCAAAATGAAAGGCATTCTAAATTCTATTGTCACATTCCTGGTGGCTGAACTAGAATGTTCTTTTTTAGGGGGGTAAAAAAAAGAGTGTACTCGAAGAAGAGACAAAGTTAGGATGAATCTATTTTCCCAGATGATATAGTTATTTTGTAATTTGTGGAAAGGTTTTGTAAATGCTTTAAAAATTCTCCAAGCATCAGATGAGAAACAGAAAGATATTTCTTTCTTGAAACCCACAAAATCCAAATTACCCCCAGGATGAGCTCACGGTAGGATACATGATGCAAGTGTTCTTTATCTTGGGTCATGAATTTCTCCTGGACCTTGTTTTTATTTGACTAGGCACAGCAGCCATAACATAACCCTCTATGAACCACCATTAGACTTCAGTCCTACAGTAATATTTGATGGACACAGGAGCTCAAGGAATGAAAAATGGAGTGGGCCAATTAGACAAGTAGATTGAAAATCACTTTGAACATGTATAAGCTGTATGAAAATAGATACAAGTTCTAGGAACTCAAAGAAACAAAGCAAGCTCATCTATGATGGTCATGAAAAGTTTCTAACAGGCTTACATTTTTTACCTTCAGGGCTAATTGGGCTCTGAGCAGGAAGGAGAAGGGAATAAGGAAAAGAAGGGCAATCTTGACTGGGTAACTGAAAAGGTACAAAGGCAAGACTATGGGACACCATGCAGTGGGGCTTTCTGTGGGGAGTAGGACACATGAGATGATTAGGGGACATAGTGGGTGGGGCTTCAGGGAGCTGAAGCAAAAGACTGACAGTCCTAATGGACTTAACTCTGAGGAGTTGGGAGTTAATGCTAATTCACAATTCACGTTGGAAAGAAAATGTGCCCTATAGCATAGAAGAAAACAGGGACCAAAAATGGCCAGGAAGAAAAGGGGAGCTTACTGAATTACCCAAAAGCATCTTCAACCGGAAAGAAGGTGGACACAGCAAGGGAGGTATTTTACAGCATCTAATACACATAATCAACCTACCAGTAATTTGGATCAAGCCAAAAGACATCAGGTGATTCTGAGAATTCTGTTTTGCACAGTTGAAAACAGGGTCCTATCATTGATTGAGAAAGGGTGGCCAGGCAAGCAGTGCATTTTGCTGCATGAAACACGCTGAGACATGCTTTCACTGTGTTTACTCGGTGGCGTCTGTCAAATGTCAAGAAGTCTGCTGAGCACAGGACGGTGCACTGCAGGAAATTAAACTGCGCTCACGAGAACATTGCAAAGTTGTTAGCATTTAACAGGCCAGCAGGGCAGTGTGGTCCATGGAAACTACTAAGAATTTTCCAGAGACATTTTGGAAAAGACTGTAAGTGAGAGTCACAGAAGGCAAGAGATGATGAAGTCTCAGGAAGGGAGGAGTCAAGGGGGACAAATCACAAAGATAAGTCCTGTTACCATAGAACTGAAAAATGGCTATTGCATTTTTGGCCAAAGGAAAGCTCCAGAATTGCATGAGAACCTTTTCAGGGAGGCCCCAGAGTCATGCTCAGTGGCTGGGGGTGCAGTGAGGGGGTTGGTAGATAAATCCATGTAGAGTGTGAGTAATTGTTCTAAAGGTATTCTTGGTGGAAGAAATTCTGTAGTGGAAGAAAAAGAGAATGATGGTGGTAGATGGGAGTAGTGTGGACATAATTACTTTCTTCTTTTCACATTTTAATGAGATACTTAGATTGTTTTATATTTAGAAGGAAACGGTAGGTGGGAGGTGGGTGCTTTTGTCTCAAAACTGAGGAGAAAAACCAGAAAAAGGCCTAAGGAGAAAAATGCTGCAGAGCCCAGCAAGGTAAATTAAATTTGGGCAGAAGAGGGACCTGTTTTTTTCTTAGCGGAGGGAGGATAGATGGAAAGACAGATAATAAAACTGTTCCTTATTTCCTTTGGAAATCCCAAAGAGTAAAGAAATACAATTTTGCCGACCAATAATTGATGATTCCATGTCGAAGTGTCTCCGTCTGGCAGGAAAAGCAGATGATTTAGGATAGAGAATCTGCCTCCTTGTCTGCTTTGGGACCATTAGATGGGGAAAAAATAGGTTTGTTGAGTGGGGGAGAAAGAGGGGACCAATGAACTCGGCCTGGGCCCAATCTCCTACATTTTTATTCTCTGCGGAAGAGAACAGATGTTCTCTGTTTCATCGAGAAAGCACTGTGCTTCCTCCTCAACTTCGTTTTCAACAGAAGGTTTCAGGAGAGGCCACCCACAGCTCCCAGTGCCCCCACTGAGAGGGAAAATAAATGCCCAACCCATGTGCATGGAACAAGGGGGAGCAGCTGGGAAAAAATAAATAACCTCCAACTCTAACTGGATCAGAGGCAAAGACTTAAGTTTACCAAGCTTTCTTTTTTTTTTTTTTTTTTTTGAAACCACTAATAGTTCATGGCCATTGATAACAGGCAACTTAACTCATCAGTGGTAGTCTGGTTACCAAGCCTAGAAAACTGGAAATTCTTAGAAAGTATAACATTTCTTTCACCCCCAACTTAAGCTAAAATGATTACAAAAGAAAAATGGTCAATAACTCTTCAGATAATATGTAGTGGGAAACTTTTATACATATCACTAGACACATTTTCCCTGACATTTAAAAGTATGATTGTATGCCTGTTAAATAACATATAATCTAAATAACAGTAATGAAAGACAACTAAAGGTCAACTCATACAATTTTTTCCTATTAGCGACAGAGAAAGTGGCACAAGGAATCCATGTACCCAGGATTTCATAAGTCCCAAAGGCATAACTTGAAGCCAGGTTTCATCATTCTATGTTATTAGTGACATACAGAAAGAATTTTTTTTTTTTTTTTTTGCTATATCTCCAATTCTTTCTTCTATCATTTTTTAACATGGTAAGAAATGGAAAACAATGACTTATCCTCTTTGTTTCTGGAAGCTTTTGTACATCAACATAGCCCATTCTGTCTATTCCTGGGTCTCCTGGATTTATTTCCTATGACTCTTCAAAGCTGCACTGTCCTTTGTTTTCAGGGAGAAGGCAGAGTACACGGGGCAGTGTCACGGCTGAGCAGGGTCCCTGACTCTGGGTTTGGCAGCTTTGCTGAACCCAACTTTTCCACAGAAGGTATTTCTGGGAGGTGAGTGGCCAACAGGGTGTATGTATACATTTAGGGTAAGTTATGGAGGGAACATGTTAATGTTACACTACAGGTCAAATATTCATTAGGTACAGCTGGGAAACGAGACCAAGGATTTGTGGGGTCTTTGTTCAGTCTTTTGGGGAGTTTTGGAGAATAGACAAGATGAGTTTGGAATTTTAGTCAGTTTTGAGATTATGATCATGCTGGGTCAGGAGTTCAGAAGGTAAAGGATGACAAACAAAGTCCAAAATCTTACATCCTGGCTTTTTATATCCTGTTGAAAACCTGATGTTAACACAGTTGCTTGTCTTCCTGTTATCCTTCCCTTGTATTGAGTAGCAGACATGTCTTCTGCACCAATGTCTAATGTAGGCAGATTGCCTCTACTTGAAATATAATTGAATAGTCATATAAATGGTGATGGAAGGAGACCTGACTTGGGGTGGTGAATACACAACACAGTGTACAGATGATGTACTATAGAACTGTATATTTGAAACCTATATAATTTTATTAACTGTCACCCCAATAAACTCATGAAATTATAACCCATTCTGAACAATATATATTTTAAGATAACTTAAATCACAGATAAACAAAAGTAACTACCTAAAAAGATGCAGTAATCTACTTTTAAAGTACCCAGTCCTTTTTAATATTAAATGTTTCAATTTATAAGACTGTGATTTATACATCTTTATGTTTGTAAAGTTAAAGTTCCTACATTGCCTCCAGTCTGTCTCTCATAACCAATTCTCCCTACTTCAAAACACAGAAAAAGAAATTTAAAAACCTAACACCAGGCTGATATTTTATGGTTTAGTTTTATTAAGTGTGTTATTTAAATAAAATGCATCACACTACCTTTCCTGTCCATATATATGATATATTTACTATCATAATACATTTAATTCCCTTTCAGAATCAGGATATGTTTACAAAAAATTCTAAATATAACATATCAGCTCAGAAATGAAATTAGAATCAGGAATTATCTTTAGATACTGACTTCATTTATCAATTTAGACACAATCATTGGATTCTTGAAATTTCTTATTGTTTCCTAAAATTCAGAATGTAAAAGTATATTTTTGACTATAAAGCAATTTTTAGATAGCATATTCATGGGTTTTTGTATAATATTAAAATAGCATATAATAACAACATCAACATGATGTGAACATCTTTCTTATAAAACATTTGTATATAACTTTAACAGAAAAAATAATCACAAGTTCTCTGACCTCCACCACTATTCCCATGCTCAACCAAATGGATTACAGGATAAGAAGGTGGCCTTTGTATCAAAATTTAGTAGGACAGGTTTCATGGACTTGAAAGATCTACTCAGGTCACTGCACACGCTGACCTCAGTCCAGTACCTTGCAAGGGTTACAGTTACACATGAGAGGGAAAGTGTTAACATGCTAATTATTGTCTTGCCTTTAAGAGGAGCACAGCCCAAAGAGAGGAATTTAGAAAGGAGGAGGAGGAAGGAGGAAGCAGGGCTGAACTACAAGGCAAGGGGAAGTTGAAGCCTCCTCAAGTTATTTCCCCAAATAACCTGTACTTCTTTCAGTCCACTTGTCTCCCCATCTCTGCCTTGACCTCAGCAACTCATTTTTCTTCTGATTTCCCTGAAGAAAACAGAGGACACCAAGTGAAACAGCCTCACTTGGCTCTCCACCTCTCCTTAAAACACCCACTGGGGTCCCACCCTCTACTGTACATTAAGATGAAAATAACTTTCCCTTGTTTTCCATTTGTAATTTTTTTTTTTAACATCTTCTCTGGATTTAAATCCATCAAACCTCGACCCTAGAGGTCCTCTTTCTTTCCATAGTTTCCTTCCTCTAAACACTCCTGGTGTACAACAGCATCAAAACTTATTGAACTTTAAATCATGTTTCGCTCCCATCAATGTGTTGTGAAAGAATAGCCCTCACTTGTTACCCAGTTCCTCACCTCCAGTTCACTTCTCATTCCTTTCACCTTGGGTTCATCTGCTACAAATGTGTTAAAATTGCTCTTTTCAATCCAACAATGTCCTATTTGTTTAATCCAGTGAATGTTTTCCTTTCCACACTTGAGCCCTGCACAGAATTTGACAATCGAAAGCTTTCTCTCTCTTCGTCCAATTGGTTACAGCCTTCTGTTTTGTTCTATATGCCTTTCTAGAATGATGACTACACTCCTGACATCAGCGAACACTTATATGAGCACACTCTTGCCCCAACCGTTAAACTGCACTATGAGCGTCTCTCCTGACAGAGTTGATGAAAGGCTCCAAAGCAACCCAAATGCACGATGTCTAAAGTTCAACTCCTGAAACTTCCCCTACCTCTTCAGACCCAACACTTCTATATTCTTGATCTTGAGGAAATAGCATTATTATCCAGCAAGTCTCTTAAGCCAGAAATCCCAGACAATTTCCTCCTCATTACCACCCTTTTATACACCATCAGGCTCCAGGTCCCTGGCTTCTCCTTCCAAAAGACTTGCAAATCTCATTCCTTTCGTCGGTGTTTTATATCAGTTCTTCGTGATTTCCTCTCCAGTGTAAAGCAATTGTCTCCTCCTGTTGTTCCCCAGACATGAGGAGGCTGAAACTAATAGGCAAAACATACACATTTGCCCATCCTTTGCTATGTGTTTGCTTCTGAGACCTCGTCTCTTCCCCCCCGCCCCATGAAACACTCAGTAGTAGCTGTGCCGAATTAACTGAAGTTTCTTGGCTCCACCACGATCTTCAAGGGGTTTGTGCCTGAATTGCTTCTTTGGGGAACCTCCTCCCGTGTTCTCTGCACCACTCATCCCTACAAGTCTGGATTCCCAGGCAGAAGCACCTTCCCGGCCCTCTCCTGCTGAATTCCTCTTCTCCCTTTGGCTTTTTCATACTACTTTTTTGCACCCTTATAACACTCCATTTTAATGGCTGAATTAATGGATGCCTTTTCCGCTAAAATGTGACATCTTCCAAGTGCCAGCCTATACATGGTTTACAGTTGCATCTTCAACACCTCATGCAGAGTCCCGCAGCAAGAGGTTGTTCAGTGTTTATTTATTGACTAAATTACAGGACTATGATCTCAGATAAGATGCCATTATAGGCTATATTGAAGTTCGTGTCAGCAGCTGGATAAAGCAAATCAATTCCTCTGCAAGGCCTGACTTATTACCATGCTGCCAAGGTTAATTCTATATGTTTGCTTACATCCAAGCTATTGTGCTTTGGATAAAATGGGGACCTCCCGTTGGAATCCACATAGTCTGCGTTTCACAGCAGGGATTTCTACTAAGTCAGCATTTTTGTGTCCTAAACTACCTTCAAGGCATAAGGTCTTACTTAAAATAATAAATGATCATCCTTCAAGAGTCAATTAGAATCAGAATCATAACAATTTCTTTCTGGAAGGGACAGTCTTCAGAGACGTGTATTTCAACCAGAGTTAAACTGACTCATGAATTTGATAATTGTCCTTCCTGCTGGGAATGTTAGCTTCTCTTCTGTTTTTAGCATATGTGGCATACTCTTAACATATGTAGTCCCTTGCAACTGTAGAATCTGTCAAAATCACCCCAAAATTTTTATCCCAAAATGTACATTTATTTAGTGGCTGTTTCTATCATTCCAAACAGTCTGGAAACTATAAAATTTAGCCAAATGAAAATTTCAAGGCTTGAAGTCATGTTATTGTTTTTTTCCTTGAACATACTGTTTTTCGCTTAAAGTAAAAGTAAACTTTAAGTGGTCCCTGCAGGGACATCGGATATGAAGTTTGCCTGAAGCTGAAAAAGTGCCCAGAAAGTGCAAAAAGGTTAGTGGGGCACTCCATGGTGTGGACACTTCGTCACAGGCATCCACGCCATGCCTTTGATATACCAATTCCTAGATCCTGGGAAAGATCTCCCCTTTGAAAAGATTACCATATAGTGGCAAATTTTGGTTTTATTATGGTTAATTCCAACTATACTATGTATACTATGTGTTATATGTCATATATATGACATATATAGTGTTCATGTGAATCTGATGTGTTTGATGCTGTGGAGTATTATGGACCGAGTCCTTTGGAGGCACAGATGAGTGACGATCAGCCCCAGGGTCGGAGAGTATTATGCTTAGTGAAATAAGCCAGTCAGTGAAGGACAAATATCGTATGACCTCACCCATTACGGGACAATAATGAGCAAATCTAACAACAAGCAAAACAGAACAAAATATATGAATACAATGAATAGGCTTTCAGTGGTCAGGGGGAAAGGGGTTGGGGGGACGGGGGAGGCAGAGGCAAAGAAGGGGAGCAGCTTAGACAAGAACCTAGTATAAAGGAACCATGGACATGGACAACAGGTGGGATTGACTTTGGGGGGTATGGGTGGGTGGGGAAGGGGACAGAGTGGAGCAAAAAGGGGATGGATGTAATACAACAATAAAAAGAAAGAAAGAAAGAAAGGAAGGAAGGAAGAAAGGAAGAAAGGAAGGAAGGAAGGAAGGAAGGAAGGAAGGAAGGAAGGAAGGAAGGAAGGAAGGAAGGAAGGAAGGAAAGAAAGAAAGAAAGAAAGAAAGAAAGAAAGAAAGAAAATATGCCTGGAAGGCACAAGTGAATGAGCTTCTGTGGAGTGGTGAAGAACAGGAGGTGCACTGCGTTTATTCATTACAGAAGATATGAAGTAGGAGGCATGCCAGGTGGAAAGAATGGGAGAGAACAGGGTCTATCTCTGGGCAATTTTCAACAAATTCGGTATGGACCTCAAAAAGAAGTGAAGGCCGGAGAGGAGCAGGGTGGTGGTGGGGCTGCAAAGTGAGAAGAAGCAGGGACACAGAGTCTCAGGGCTCTTCCGGCTGGCAGCAGGGAGCCCCTGGAGGGTGTTCAAGCAGGAGAGAGGCTATGGGGGAGGTGGCTTGGATGGAGGAAGCTGGGAACCAGGCTGGGGACGGCCGCAAGTCAAAGCTACTGATGTGGGGACCTGTTTTAGACCTCTGGGAGTGGGTGAAAAGGAAGGCACCCATTTGAGAAACAGTTGTGTGGCAAGGCCCAGGAATCATTATAAACGAAATCTAAAATCTACCCCATTTACTGGACATTAAACACATTACAGTAATTTGTTGCATGCCTCAAGCCCATTGCTATGATTACTTATGCTCTTCGAGTTGCCCACGCAAGCGATTTGACTCCACTATGCCCACTGGGCATGATCTCTGTCTCTCTTTCTCTCTGTCTCTCTCTCTGTCTCTGTCACTCTCTCACACGTGTACACACACCCTGGCTGCATGCCATTTATAATACTCTGCTCAAAAGGTGCCCAGCCGCCCTTAATTACATCACAAAATGAAGTTGAGAAATTCAATTTAGGGCCTAGGCTGAGCACTCATTAAGGTCACGTTAATTTGGGAAGTAAAAAAAAAAAAAAAAAATTTGTTGGCGTGGAGAGGGAGGAGGAAAAATGTCACAGGGGAGCTGACTTATCCTCGATTCTTCATCTCCCTTTGAAAGTAAATACACTGGCCTTGGGCTCCAAGCTCCAGCGAAAATAATGGGCAATTATTCAGTTAATGTGATCGGGACAGACAGTGAAACCAGATAATGGCCTCACGCTGGTCTCACCCCTCCCCACGTGTTGTTTTGTCTACACAGACGTTTCCAAATATAGTCCAGGTATGTTGTTTCAGGATCCCAGCAGCTACTACATGCAGCTTGAGGTTTTTTCTGTGCGTCCAGTTTTTCAGAGGGCTGTGTCTCAGTCAATTATAAACCAAGTGGCCTCTGCTCACGGGGTTCGCTGAACCCCAGAGGGAGTTAGGTTTTCCCATTAGCAGCGCTGATCCTGGGTCCTGGGTGCAAAAGGCTCTCGGGAAAAACAAGGTTGGAGAAATAAATAGGTTTCTCCATCGATGGTGAAGGTCCATGGCAAGCTGTTTATTTGGGAGAAAATTCGACTTTATTTCATTCTTTCATTTTATTATTTTAGATTTTATTTTTACTCCGTAAAACTGAAGAATGCAGTCAACGGTAAAAGTAACTTCCCCCTGCGTTGAAGGACATTTTCAACAGGCAGGAAAAGTCCCTTTGTACAGATCGCAAGTGCATTTGTTTTCAGATTGAGGCAGCAAGAAGACATTCCTCTCTTTTTTCTTCCCTCTTAATTTAAGCAGACGGTGCCTAAGTGCATTTTTTAAAAAAGGCTGCAGAGGTAAAACTAGGCCACAGTGGCAATACTAGCTCCAGGAAAAACAGTCTGATTTACACTTGAATGCAGTTATTTCAACTTTTCAAGTAATGTAATCTTGGGGAGGCCTTCGTTCCAAAAATATGACAATATTTTAAGTAGAAAAATCAAACTTCACAGGATCATTTTATTTCCATTAAATTCCACTCTGAATATTGCAGAAGGCGATTATTTGGTTTTATTATTGTTAATTCCAAATATAATAAATATTCGTCTCAATCTGAGTTGATTTATTATCATTTAAAATAGTAGACTATTTGAAGCTTTCACTATATAGACGATATCATAGGATTTGGTCCAAATGACTGTTTTCAGAATCTCTTTTCTTTGCTAAAAATAGCATGGCCTAAATTCTTAGAAAGCATACATTTATAGACATAACTATAGTTGAGGAAACAATAATAATTCAACCTGTGCTTATTAAATATCATAGGAATTATTTTGTTGAAGAGAATAGTAAGCATGTGCAGTTATTAGAGAATATTGCCATTATGCACTACGCATGTGTACCATTTTATATTTTGTTCTAATGATGGGCTTTTTTCTTTTTTAAATTTATTGGGGTGACATTGATTCATATGGTCACATAAGTTTCAAATGGTACATAATCTGTATATTGCATTGTGTTCCCATCACCCAAAGTCAAATCATCTTCCGTCACCATGAATTTGGCCCAATTCACCCTTTCCTAGCTCCCAAGGCCTTCCCTCTGGTAACCAGCAAGCCATTGTCTACATCTATGAGTTTCAGTTTTATATCCCACATATAAGTGAACTCATATGGTTCTTATTTTTTCTCACTGACTTATTTCACTTTCCCTAGATATAATTAGACATTTTAAAAGCTTGATAAAGCCTCTTGCAAACAAATAGTGAAAAGTGCTATCAAAAATGAATTTAAAAAATACCTTCGAGTCTGGTCTATGTAGTCCAGTATCCTGTTATTCCTAATATCTGTTAATTTTGCGTATGAATGCAATGGTTATTATGTCTAAAATACTTAGAACAAGATGAAGCTTCTGAACTCTGTTACCAGACACGAGGAGGCAGAATGATGTTCAGGGGCAAGGAAAGAGGAGAAGAAAGGCCTCAATTTAAATGCCAGTTCTCCCACTTACCTCTTTGACCTTGGGCAAGCTACTTGACTTGTCCAGCTCTCATTATCTGTATCAAATTATGTTGACCTCTCTCATTTCTGCCCATTGTAGAAAGAGGCTTGCAAGAGAGTGAGACGGTAGTACTCCAAAAACTATTCGAGTTCATGGCAGTAAGTTCTTTTACCTGTGCCTGCCTTGTAAGGTTATATAAATGGTTGCCACTATGATTTTTGCATGTTGGCATTTGTGCATTACTGTTGGTATTTTATTTCTGGAGGGGGGCGATTGGAGGTCTGGGAAGCAGAAGGCTGAGAGAGTGTTGTTTATTATACTACAAAATATTTGAATTGAAAATGTCAATATTAGCCCCATTTTAATTAGATTATCTTAACTATGCTGGTGTAGGCTTAAGGATGAGAAATAAACATTGAATCAAAAAACCTACCAAAAAGGTAGTGGGCCTTCCTCATTATATATGCTGAGTAAATTAAGGCAAATGGGTACAGTGCCTTGGAAGAAGAAAATAATAATCTTGAGGCAAAGGACACCTTAGGGTTTAAATACTTCACTTTAAATCCTGATCAGATCAGTGTTTATCATGCATCAGATTTTAAATACCTGCCTTATTCCTCTAAGCACTTCTAAAATGATCCAAATGTATACTCAAAAGCCGTTTGCCTTCAGATTCAATGTCCCATCAGCCCTTGCAGCAAAAGTGCCCTGAGCTTGGAGTGCATGCTGGAATGAAATGCATCGAAGTTTTTGCTCAGGCACACAGAAGGACCTTCTGTAGAAAGTGCTTCTTAGGAAATTTTGTATTCTAGATGCTGTACTAATTTTGATTCAGATAAGAGTATATTAGATCAGTGAGTAAGAATGTTAATACTCCTTACTTTGGGGGCAAAAAAGACATCTTTGCCAATGCTATTGCTTTGAGGGTTAGTAAGCATGACATTTGACTGTCTTCAGTCTGCTGTAGGAATTGCATGCAAGACTCTTTATCTTCCATAAACTTGATTAATGTGAGCATACATCAACACCAGGGGCTTTTGCCTTCTCTGGTGAGCTTCCCTTAGGAGGATCATCTGCCATGGGGAGCCATCCAAGACAGCAGGAACTTTAAAAAAATGAACAAGGGTGGGGAGAAAATCCATCTATCTCATCACGAACTCTCAAATAAATAGATGAGCCTGTTAACAGCGCTCTTGGAGCCCTTCTGTGATACAAATTGATTGACAAAAGTTCTCCTCAGAGAGAATCGTGACCTGTTTAGCTCAAAAAAGCCAAGGACCAAGTTAAATCTCTTAAAATATCACACCCTTGGTGCTTCAACCATTTTCCTTTGTTGCTCTTTAATTTGAGACATTTGTCAAGGAAAGAAAATATACATCTTCTGGGAATTCCCTGGTGGAATTAGAAAGGATGCGAATCTGGCCCGAGATAGAGTCAGCTTTCTAAGAACGTCAATACTCACACTGTTGCTTTTCTCATTTATTGCCCAGTGTTTTGGCTGGAGCTAGGATATGTTCCTCAACCCCACTGACAATACTTTCCCTCATACATATGTGCCTTATATAAGGAACCCCTGGATATTTGCTTTAGCCATCTGCAGGGTTGCTGTTGAAACCAAGACTAATTTTTAATCCCTCAAATGCACCCCCCCAAAAAAAAACAGGAGGGGAAAAAAGAAAAATATCATGGGTATGTCATCAAAAAGAAGGAAGCTGATGAATCTTGTGGTTTGTTTTGCTTGTTTATTCAGAAGACTGAGATCCTTCCCTGGGATTTGTTATCCAGTTTCATGTTGTTAGGAGCTAATTTCTATCCCCAGACCTCAATTACCTCTCCTGTTATAGGAAAAGATCAGAGTACAGGGTGGGGCAAAAGTTGGTTTCCAGCTGTTCATGTGGAAAATAATATAATAATTAATAAATAATAACACAAGAATAAACTCTGTGTTTTGGGTATTCACAACTGGAAACCTACTTTTGCTCCACCCTGTACATCACTCCAAGGTCTATTTTGGGTCTATGATTATTATTAAACTTAGGAAGCTTTTGGCTCTAAATTTGAACAAGTGAAAATTGTCAGAGGAGAGCTTGTGAAAAATATAATTTTCTTAATGGCTAACGAGATAAAAGAAATACCAAGCAATATAAGAAGCCAAAGGCTCATCACATGTTTGATAATACATTTAAATTAAATTTCTTCATCCAATACTCTTCACCTAAAGACATCTTGTGGCCCAGATCACAGAATCCGAAGTTGCAAATGGATCTTCTGGTCCTACTTCCCTATCTCATAGAAGAGGAAGCTGTTGACTAAACTTCAGAACTCCCCAATGACAGGAGATGCCAACATGAATAATAACTATAAAAAGGGGGGATACATGCTACTTCCAAGGCATGCATGTTCATACACACACACTCAACACACACAGGCTTAATTCGAAAAATGATTACTAAAATGCTACTGAGTGAAAGAACAAAGTTGGAAAACACTTTATCCTTTCCCTTGATGGGACATTGATATGAGGGCTATGATATATGTAAGTAAATTTGATACATGGAATCATGTCATTAAAGCAGACAGAATAGTGAGAAAGAGAAAGAGCCATTCCCCACAGAGAGAACCAAGAAAGGCTTTGTAGACAATGTCATTTGAGATATTAGGCCATAAAACATGGGTAAGTGTTTATATTTAAAAAGATTTTAGGTGGAGATAACAAAATCCATTGATTTTGCCACTCATTGATCCATTCACTCATTCGCTCAACATCCATTAAGCAATGACAGTAAAGGGGGCACTGTGTTTGATCCCAGACTAGGAGGTAAATAAATCTCATAGGCACTTGGGGGTAGTAAGTACTTACTTAAATTGCAGATAGGCAGTCAGTTCATCTATCTCATACAATTTGTGTAAAGGAATGGAGAACACAAAACAGGAAAGGTAGCTACAGATGTAATTGCAGGAGCTCTAGCATCTTGGCTTGATCCTTCTTTGATGATGAGAAGGTGACAAAGGTTTCTTAGCAGAGCTGCAGATACCACTTGATTGACATTGTGCCGGAAGGAGAAGTCACTGAGCAACAAAAAGCAGCCCTGATAAGCAAATGTACACTAGATGGATAGAACTCATGATGAGAAAGGAGAGGAAAAGCTAGGAAACAAATACCCACTAACAGTGATATCATATCTGCATTTGCAAAGCTTGATTTGAATACAACCTTGGCATTCCAGAACCAACATTTCTTTTGAAATGGCCCTCCTCAATAGTTTAAACACATTAAAAACACAAACTTCTGGAGTCTCAGGGAAACCCAAAGGACCAGCCAGGGGCTGCGTGGCCCAGAGAGATAGAGGGACATGTCCAAGGTCATAAAGTGAGTCAGAGTGGAGTCAGGAAAAGGCTCCATGAGTCATGGCTCCCAGCTTCTGCTGTGACCACCAGACAGAGCTCCTCCCTAGAAACTCAGGGAGGACTCACCCTCCGTGCAGCCAAACTGAGTTTGGCCTCCACCAACAGGACTATGTCCTGTTACGCTTAGTTCCAAAGCCTAGAATAAGTGCCAATGATTACTTTTTTGGCTTGGTGGAAAGTGGTAGCTATGAGGTAGTTTACCTACAATACTGTGCCATGACCCCCCAGGGCAGGTAGGAGGGCCCGAGTTGTAAATGGAACGAGCTAATCCCAGTGGGTATGAAATGGGTACCATTCAGTGGGCATAGTTGAGGGATTGATTCAGCAAGTTAGGAAAATGTGGTCCAAGAAGACCAAAGCAGTGTCTTCTCCTTATTAATAAAACACTTTTGATCTGGGATATTATGTCCAGATGAGGACTGAGTCTATTAGGATCAAAATGACCTGAAGGATTTGGTGATAGTACTATGGATGCTCACCGTTTGTTAAAATAAATAGGCTTGCTACCATTCCCTCAGTGTTCCAACTTACCCTTCCTGGTGAAGAGGATGGTTTTCACTGGGATTTTGGAAAACCTTCAAAGTCAACTCTGTTACTTGCCCTTGATAAAAACCATTATTTTAAAATAACAGATTTGCAGTATGGATCTAAATCTTAAAAGTTTTCTCTCTTTAAAGTGACTTGTCCTTAACGTTAGTCTTCAAGTCTTAGACTCTTCCCATGAATCATGTATGGTTCACTGAAATTATTGTAAAATTGCATTTTAATATAGTTTTAAAAGCACAATATTAAAAACATACCTTGGTCATTAATGGTATAGAAATATAAGTACTCCTTGTACAAATCTGTGGGCATTCCTCACAGCTCCAAGGTAAAGTCTATTTACAAGCGTCTGGGAGAAATGAGTAATAATACCTTTTTTCTTATGAAAATATCAATGTGGGAAAGCCAGTGTACTTAATAATTCTTTATAGTGGAGAGTGTACAGATCTAGGTTCTGTGCTTGGTTGGGCAAAATATTTCTTTTACCATTTAAAATTTTATTTAAGTAAGCTATAGATACTCAAAAATACAAACAGTCAAAAGCATGGAGAGATGGACTGTATTGTGGAGGGGTGCATTCGTAAGTGATGAAAATATAAATAAATGCAAACAGTATGATCACAGAAGTCAAGACAGTGCTGCCTGCCTGCACAGCCCAGCGGGAGTCCTAGGGGCTGTGTTTTGACCTAGGTGGTGGTTACACAGATGTTTGCTTTATTATATTGTTAAACTGTCCAAATATGTTTTACGTAGTTTTCTATATGTATGGTATAATTCACAGTAAAAAGTTTTTGTAAAAGTTGAACAGTATTAGAAGACTCTGTAATGAAGAACAGCTGCTTTGTGCCCCACCTGTCCTCATCTTTAATTCCTACTCACCAGATGAAGCCCCTCTGGCTGTTTTTAATGGTATTGATCTTCATATTTCCCAAGCAAATGCTTATGTCTACTTTTAATTTTAAAAAAATTCTTGAGACATTATATTTTTCACCTCCAGCTGACGAAGAATTCACTCAGGGCCTCCCGGACGAAGAATTCACTCAGGGCCTCCCGGAGCACACAGGTGTGACTGGGCCCTTCTCCATCCTCCCTTTCACTCCCAAAATAGTTTGGTTAAATTAATACTCAGTGAGCATCTCCTTATGACTCCTTGGCACATAGATGAGCCACCCAGAACCTTGCAATTGTGCTGCATTCTGTTATGTCCCTTTTTATTCTCTCCTGAGAGTTCATAGCTGCTGTCTGTTTAGTTTATCTTTGCATTTTATTCTTTGTAAATGTAGCTTATTTGACACCAATGATTTCCACCGAAGAACAGTAAAACTTCTTTCCATATATTACTCCAACATTAGTTTATTGGTAAAACTTCTTTCAATTATATGACGCCTGTCCCTAAAGTATCAGATGTGCGAATCTTTTCATTATGTTGACGCTGCCCCGATATTTTTGGGACAGACCTTGTATTATTGCAAAATTAACTTTTCAGTTTGGTGTGTGTTCGTGCCCACGTGCGAGTGTGCATGGGTGTATTTCTTCCTTACTATCCCCTTCCTGCTGCCTTAACTCACGCTATTGTTTAGGTCGGCAACATCAGCTGTCTTCCTAAGACTTCACCATCATCCTGGGAGATGTCTTTATTTCTTCCTTATTTCATAAATCCTACACAGTTCTCTTTTATGGGTTATTGCCTTGGATTATGAACCCAGGAGCTTCTTGGAAAAAGATATATGGCGTGTAATTTTTTGAGAGTTAGCAGGTTGGGAAATATCTCGATTCTACTCTTACACCTACTGGTGGTTTGGGAAGCATTATAATCATACTTTTGGATTTTTTGTCAAGAGTTTTGAGGACGTATTTGAGGATGTGTTTTAGCTCTCAGTCATATCATTCATGATGTTTCTTTACATGTGCCTTATGTTATTTTTATTTCTCAAAACTTTTAGGATGTTTCCTCTATTTTTGGTGGCCCAAAATTTTATTATGAGACACCTTGATATAGCTCTATTTTCCTCAAATTAGAAGGCTGGACACAAGGTGATGTGTTTTAACCTGGGGATCATGCTTTTAAATTTTGTGCTAAGATTTCAAACTTTATTTTTTGATACTTTTTTTCTCTTCTTTCCCTTGTTCTCTAACTCGCTTAGATGTGGGGTCACTGAGTCAGCCTTAAATTTTTCTTTCCTCTTCATTTTCTTCACCTCTTTTTATCTCCTAATTATTCTCCAAATTTTCAGTTATTTTATCAAATTTTGAATTCCTCCTTTTCCACACCCTTCTCTTCTCCCCTTGATAAGGAGACAGACTATGCTATCACAACTCAGAACCTCATCAATTCTTGACTGAAACTTTTCGGTGGTCTTTCTATTGACCATGTTCGTCTTTCATTTATTTGGCTTGGCTCTTCAAACTGCTGCCATTTATATAGAAGATGAATTAACACCCACATTTGTGTGTCTGTACCCATTCTAATTTTTTTTTAAATCAACAACGCTTTCTTCTGATCCATCTGTAGATTATAATTCATGCTGATTGTATCACGTAGGAATCTTTTGGTTACAGATGACAGAAAATCAACTCAAGTGAGTTCAAGAGGAAAGGAGGAAATTACTCTTTTGTGGTAACAGAAAGCCCATAAAAAGGCTCCCAGTTTTCAGGTGTGGCTGAGTTTGAGACAAAAGGAGGGTATTGGCACCTGAGGCTCAGCCCTGAACAGGACTCTCGCTACTGTGTTGGCTTCCATCTGAAGCTCTATTTGCCCCAAGCTCACATCAGTACAGATCTAGGTCCAGGTGGCCAGAGATCCTGCTTCTCTAACAGTGATCATAAACATTCTAAGTCTTAGGTTTCAGGATTGAACATCGATTCAGTGGGGTTTTCTGACTGATTTTGCCTATGGTCATGTGCTCCATCCTGAATACAGGAGTGGAATTACTCCTACCTGAATCATGTAAGTAATGGCCAAAGGGGATGGATCTCCACTTTACTCTAACAGTACTGTTACCACAAGAGGGAGGTGGTATCGAGATGATTTTTGATTTTATAACCACTTGAATTGATAATATTGAAATATTCCCATGTCCATTGATAAAGATCCACTTCTCTAAGTTCTCTGAAACCTCCATGCTCATCCTAGCCAGACTGGCCATGCCATAGGGTCACCTTGACCTTACAAGTTCTATCAGTCATTAATATGGTTAATGACTTTCACAGCAGAAGGTTTCTAGGAGCAACTCCAATTCCAAGGCCAGTATTCATTTGTTGGGAACTGTGCCTTGTTGGCTGTTCTGTTGTCTTAGATGACATCTGAGAGAAGTTTCATCATAGGTTTTATCTTTAGGGAAACAGAACTTTTAGTGATAGTTTTAGGATTAAGTGTGATAGCAAATATCAGAAAACCCAATGATCAGTGGCTTAAAACAGTGCAGAGGCTTCTTTCTTGAGCATATGAAAGTACAAGTGGACATTAGCAGTTTCTCAATTATTGGAGTCCCTAGATTTTTCCACTGGATGGTTCCACCATTTATCATAACTAACCAGTTTTTGATCCAGCCTTCACTTTGCAGCCAATACAGAATAAAAATGAACAAAGAAGTAGGAAGTCATGCTCCACCTTTTAATAATTTCTCCTGGACACACTTATGTCTCCTAGAAGATGCACACATGATTTTCCTTATATGTTCCATTGGCTGGAACTTAATCACTGCATCTAGATTCGAGTGAGTATGTAATTCCAGAAATTACTTCAGGGGACTATGAGCTATAGTAATAAATAATTACCATAGAAGGAAAAAAATCCCAGGTATGAGCAGGCAACTAGAAGTCTCAATCACCATCAAGGATTTCATAGTCTTTGACTTATCATGGGCAAAGGTGCTTAGGAAGGAAAACAATTCTTCAAGAAAACTTTGATGGGAGATTGAAAACTTAGAAGCAAAGGAGAAAGAAGAAGAAAGGAAGGGAAGAAGAGAATAAATTAGGAAAGAAAGAAAGGGTTCTTAACTTTTAACCCTTACTTTATACCCTGAATTGGTAATGAGAGATCATCTAGGAGCCATGACTTTTATTCTGAAGGGAGAAGGTTTCTCTCTACTAAAATCTATTTTCCATACTTCCATCCAATGTGGGTGTTTTTCTTTCTGCTTGATCTCAACTACATATGGCACAAGAAATACAAGCAGGAATTGTGTATGTTCAAAACACTCCCTTTTTTTGCCTAATACCTGTCTCTTCTCCAAACTCTTAAAAACACTTATAGTTTATATGATGCAATACAATTGATTCATTGAACAAATACATATTGGGCATCTGCTCTATGTAGAACATCCTCCTAGGAGTTGGAAAACATTAGCAAACACAACAGATACACTTTGTAAGTCGAGAAAAACAAAGAGAAATAAGAAAATGATAGTGTGTGTTACACATTGGTTAAGTGTTGGGACAAAATAAAGAACTGGGCGTTGAAAGTGCTGGGAGTAGGATGTTGCAATTTTAAAATAAGTTCTCACTGAGAAGTTAAACAAAAAAGCCAAGGGAAGAAACCACCCAGAAATCTGGGAGAATAATATTTCAGGTGGTGGAAAAAGTTCAAAGGTCTGAGGTGGGCACATGGTGATCCCGTAAGTAGTAATGAGGGCTCAACTGGTGAGAGCAATGGGGAGATGATATTGGAGACCATATCATAGCGTGGTCAGCAGGCTATTTAAAACTGACTTTGTCTTATACTTTGAGTGAAATCTGAAGTGATCAGAAGGTTGGAGCAGAAGAGGAGCACAATCTGTTTTAAGTTTTATCAACATCTTACAGACTGCAGGATTGAGATTGGATTTTAAAGGAGTCTGAGTGGAAGCAGGGAGAGCAATTTGGAATCTACTACAATAATTTAAGAAAATATTATATGGGTATTATGAGAGAGTAGATAATGTCAACAGTGTACAGACTGGACAAGCAGTGTGAAGGAGAGGGAGGAATCCAGAATGATCTGAAGATGTTTGAAGGAGGTGGTGGTGATTTGGCTGAGATGGTAAGAAATCTGAGTTGTTTAGACTATCAGACATCCAGAGGGAGGTGGTGAGTAGTCATCTGGAATGCAATGGAATATCCTGGGCCAAGACTGTGAATGTGTGCATCTGAAGCATTGAGGTGGCATTTCAAACCATATTACTGGCTGAAATCACCAAGAAATTGAGTATAGGTAAAACAAAACAGAAGGCCCATGATTTGGGGAGTCATGTTCAGTGTGTAGAAGTAGAGTAATAAGGAAGTAGCAAAGGAGACTGAGAATAGGCCATCAAGTAACTAAAATATCTAGAATAATATCCTGGATATTATTATAATGTTCTGGACCCAGGCAAAGAAAGTGTTTCCAGGATGAGGGCATGATCAACTGTGTCAAATATCTGGTGAGAAATCAAGTCAAATAAGGCCTCTTCATTGATCATGGATATTAAAATATTAAGCCTCTGAGAAATTTTGGTGAAGTATGGTTGAAGTGAATTCAAAATAATATGGAAAGATAAGAATTAAACACATTGATATTTTCCTGAAAGTTTGTTATTAACAGATATCTCCCAAAATGCAAGAAATATCAGTGCATTTGAATTATGATGAGGATGATTTATTTTAAAGAGAAAAATTGATGATGTAAGAGCAAGAGGAAATAATAGGCTGAAGCATGATCTTGTGGCACCAGTTGGATCTAAAGAATTCACCTACGGTCACATCACAAGAGGATGGAATACTTGGGTACGGAAATGGTAGGTTGGGGTGTGTCCTGGAGAAAATTTAGCAGGTGTTCTTTATGTCTTACTTTTAATTAGTCTCTCATTAAGTTATTGATATTATGTTTATTTGCTAAGATTGTAAACTTATCCAGGCCCCAAACTGTTCTATATATGTTCTCAACCTCTGTCCAGACAAGCTATGAGCAATTGTTTATCTAACTTTGATAGATAACATGGTAAATGGGCATTCCACTGCTCTCAGGAAAAAAAATGTATCTTGAAGAAGGCCAGAGGGTTCCTATAAAATCATTAGTGTTATACTCACTGACAAAACATATCCTTAAATTAATTTTTACCTGTAGGTTAGTAAGAATTTATACAACCAGGTACATTTTTTTGAAGTTCTACTTTTCTTGGTTTGAATTTTTTTTTTTTCATTTTACTGTAAAAAATGTACTATTACATAGGAAAAGAAATAAAACCTATGTGCAGTAACACAATTCATATCAAGTTAAATAAATATAATGTTGCTTATACTCAAAGAAAGAAAAGGGATATCATCTTTAGGACACTCAAGTTCTTGCCTCCAATTCTAACAACCTCGCAGGTAACTTCTCTCTGTGTTGTGTAGTGACCATTTCCTTTTTTCTTCACTGTTTCATCACCTAACCTTATTAGGCAATGGAATCCAGTTATATCTGCCTTTGAGCTTTATGTGAATGGGAATCACACTGCACTTATTCCTTTGTGTGCATTGTATTCAGTGTGTATGTTAAAAATGGAAAGTATTTTAAGTTAGTACTTTCTGTCCTAATTGTTCAGTAACATCCCGATATATATATATATATATGCTATCACTTTTGTATTTATGCATATATATCTGTGCAAATACCACATTATCTTAATTACTATATAATTATAATAAGGTTTGATAGCAGGAAGAGACCTTACCCTTTATTAGATTTCTTGCCTATTTATGATTGGTTGCATTTTCATATGAAATCTAAAATCTGCTTTTCTGCCAGCAGGAAAAAATGTTGAGAATTTTAATTGGGATTGCATTAAATCTAGAGCTCAGTTTGAGGAGTTGACACCATTTCAATATGAAGGCTTCAATCCTTGAACATTGTCTGTCACTCCATTTATTTATTTAGGTTTGTAAAAAATTTCTCCATAATGTTTTATATTTTTAAATAATATATTGTACACTTATATTAGGTTTATGTCTTAGTACTTCCGATTTTTGATGCAAATGTAGTATTTCAACAGTGTATACACTAAATGTATACATTAATATTATACACTTGAAAATAAGTGCATCTATTGCTTTTACTATGTATCATTAGTATTGATTATGCATCAAATTATTATGCATCAATAGATGGACGCATCTGCACCAACTAAATACACTCCTGAAACAAGCACTCAAATGAAACACTTGTAGAACATTATCGGTTTATGATATTTCTTGGATGCTTGCAAACATGAATTCACAGCAGTGTTCCACACCTGCTTAGCAGTTATCATGTTGTTCACATGCACCCTATTTTTTCTGATACTGCCTTCATGATCTGGCAATTAGCAAGAGAGAAATGCAATAACCTCCCACTATACTTATGAATTTGCCCCCCTCTCTTTTCTTTTAGCTACGTTTATTTTGGCTTAACTTATCTTAAAGCCCTGTCATACAGTCCATAGACATTCAGAATGGTGATTTTTTTTCTGGTTAATTGAATCTTTTATTACTATAAGGAGACTTTCTTTTTTTTTTTTTTTTTTTGGTATATTATACTTTATTTTTATTTTTATTTTTTTTAAATTTTATTGTTGTTGTATTACATCCATCCCCTTTTTGCTCCCCTCTGTCCCCCCACCCACCCACCCATTCCCCCCAAAGGGAGACTTTCTTTAACACACAAAACGCTACTACCGTAACATCTATTCAGTTTCTATCTGCTTTCAGCAAGAGATTTTATCTCAGTAACTTAGAATAACTAACATTACTAAAAATCAAAGCATACATTTAAATATCTCATCATTTGGAAGTTTCTTTTCATATATAATGTAAAATATGGATACAGTTTTATTATTTTCCAAGGCAAACCAATTGGTTAGTGCTTTTAATTGCTAATTCTTCCCTTTCCTAGTAACTGGTTGGTTCATCTTGTCATACATGTAGATTCCACAGATGAGTGGTTTTGTTTTGTTATTCTACTAGTTTCATGGCTGGGACATATGTCAGTGCATAGCAACCCTAACAAGAAATTTGGGAGTGACTAAGCCAATATTTATGGGAAAGTTGGAGCCAAATAGCTAGCTATACAGGAAGGACCATGGTCTAGAGTGCTGACATTTACCTGTACTGGCTAACCTGGTCTCTACCTCTGGCAACCACAAGGGGGCAGGGAAGGGTATCAATTGGGTCAGATGTCAGTCAGGTCCCAAAGCCTTCCCAAGTCAAGTCAAATAGTTTTCACATCAATGAATGGTGTACAAAAAGTCTGTAACACAGTGGTTTCAGTATGAAGTCAGAAGAAGTTGCATAAAAAAGGTATATAGTTACATGCTTATTTGCACGTTGCTGAACATTATCAATGTACAGTCAAGATGTGCTTTTCCTGTTTTATAATGACTTCTATAATCAACATTTAAATAGTTGATTCTTCTTAACTTTAACTATCAAAAGCTATACTTCCTTTGCCCTCAATCAATTGTCAATATGTATATATGTGGTTTTTCTTCGCTCTTCCCCCCCGGGATGATTCCTCCCCATTCTGCAGTGATGTGTGAGAGATGTAGTTGGACGTAAGGTATAGATTTTTGTCTCAAATGCTAAATCTCTTAAAACATTTGCTAAATTTGCAACCTGCTATATCTTACATCTAAATGTTTTGTAACTCTTCAATCTTTTCGTTGCCCCAACTTCAACAGAATCTCCCATTCAGGAAGTCTTGTGTTTGACTCAAGTCAAATTAATATTACAAACTCTAAAAAAGCCACAGCGGAATGCCAATTATAACAATATATTCTTTTCACTTCTTAGGTAAGGAGAAAGAGGTAGTGACAGAAACTTGGAAATAAGTTTTTTTCTGTGCATTGAAACCAAATAAGCAAAACTGAATATGATTATTTCGCCCATAAAATTAGCCATGCAGTTCCTGAATGCTCAAACCATAAAATGACGTGCACAATTCCTTGAACAGAGGCTCAATTATTATACTGATTGTATCAACCTCAAAACAAATTAAGTTCTGATAAATCATTGTCACATTCATGCTATAAAGCCCCAAGGCTGTTTTCTTCATTGGGATTCCATAGAAAACACCTACAAATTCATAGATATTTTAACTGTATATGCAGTTAAACTCCTATTACCTTTCTATCCACACATTCACTGAAAACTAGGCTCTAGAGCTAAAAGTTTAGGAGGAAAACACTAAACTTAATGATCAAAACAAGTGCTTGATCAAGCTACTGTGCCAATGAAGTGGTATTTTTTTTCTTCCTATGTGTGTTAGAGGTTTTATGTTTTAATTTAATTTAATATATTTATTTTTGCCTTACTGGATTTATTTTCTTGTTTTTTGTTTTTGTTTTTTTTTTTATCAGAACACAAACTAACATTGTTCCAAGATTTTGTTCCATATTTTCTTAGAATGTTCAGCTAGAGGTGGAGGAGAGTGGAAATAACGTACATGAAAGATCTACATGTAATTGCTAGACTGTCAGTCAGGTCATATTTTCAGACATCCTGAAATTCTACATTTCTCAGCTTTGCACCGATTCTTTTTCAATTTCTCCCCCTTTTTCAGTGACTCTCAACATGAATAGCATCTACGTGTGTTTACATGAACCCATTTCTGATTTGTAGAAACTCATGTGTATTTTTCCTTAAGTAAATTACGCATTGTGCCTACAAGTAGATGTTGTTTTTGTTTTCATCTTTTCACACAGAGGTTTCCATGAAGCTTAAAGGGAAATTGGTTTTAAACCTGGCTCACTGCCTAATTTATTTTACTACTACCTTATTTTATTTTACACCCAAATACAAGTTTGTTTTCATCGCAGAGATAAAGAAACTGGACAAGCAGCTCCCTTCTGGGAGAATTTGGTCTCATTTATGTGACATCACCCCAATTCCCTCTTCCCTTCCTTCCTTACCACCAACACTACACTGAAGCAAGCTAAAATATTTATTGGGTTATGAGAGTAAAGATTCCTTTTTCTAAAATGTCATATAAAATAACGGTGCAGTATTGGTCGTGACCAACAGAGTCTAAGGCTCCTTTGTAACCACTAAATGTAGGAAAAACCACAAATTACCATTGGAGAGGGGTTGGTTTTGGGTTCTGGCTTCAATGATCCCCTTCCCCTAAATTCAAATGCCCTGCATCTGTGTAAATAAACATCTCTAGGTGTATGGTAAGGGAATATTTAGCACAAATACGTTTCATACAAAATTAGCAGCAAAAAAACCCTTTAGACTTGTAATTACTTGGGGAAAAAAATGTAGCCATTAGTGTAATTAAGATGTTTCTTCCTTTTCCCTTAAACAGGTAGAATACTATCCATCATTCTTTTTACATACTGTAAATACTGTCATTGATTGAGTTTTCCAATGCTTTTTTTTTTTTCTTCCCCCATGAAGATTTATAATGATACTTCTATTCTGGCAAGAAACCAAAGCCTAGCATTAAATGTTTATTGGTTATGAATGCTAAATTTAGAGTAGTGTTTCTGCTGGTGGGATCTAGAAGCCAATAGATAAGCTTCTTCCGTCAGAAATACCAGCTGCAAAGAGGCATCCTTCATTTATACGCAGAAAGGAAATGAATTCAGATAAAGAATGAAAATGCGTCTATTGCTTTCACTCTCATGTTCTCTTGCTTGGTTGTTCTTTCTCACTTTCCAGTTTCTGAGGTCAAAGCTACCTTTGAAGGCAACCAGGGCTTTCGGACTTAAAGGTTAGTAAGGTGGTGAGCGCCTTCGAGTTTGTCTTCAGGTAGGTGATCCAGGGTGCCACTTACTCTGTTGCCTTCCTTCAGAGTTCTTCTAAAATGATTACATGTTAATGCCCTTCATGTTGTGGAAGTAATGGAAAAAGTCACTTCAGTTCAACAGGATTTTGGACATTATCCCCAGAGAACTGAGACCCACTGCCACCAGGTTGATCCTTTCTCTCAATGGAAGAACAGAGAGTAGACGTTATCAACGCCCTATTAGTCTCACAACATGAAACATCTGTTTCCATCAGGTTGAACAACTTTTCACCTACAGACATACCGAAATTCTGTGCACCCTATGCTCAAACAACCAACCCTCCCAGTTGACCCTGGGCTGTCCTGGTTTTAGCCCCAAAATCCTGCATCACAGGGACCTCCTTGATGCCAAGTTAACCAACTTGGTTCATTTCCCACCACGTAGACTGCCAGGATACCAGCCTTTTCATGTTCTGGCCTACAGGTTTCCTCTTCCGTATCTAAGTTTTCATGGGTCAACGTCAGCTCGACCCCTCCATCCTTCAGATCATCCATTTTCAATCCTCACTCTAGTTTTCTATGGCTACTAAATTGTGCGTCACACAATTAAGCTTTTTTTTTTTCTTTTTAAAGATTTTATTCATTAATTTCAGAGAGAAATGCAGAGGGGGAGGAAGAAAGGAAGTGAAACATCAATGTATGGTCGCCTCTCACCTGCCTCCAGCTACACACCTGGCTGGAGACCTGGCTTGTAACCTGGTTATGTGCCCTGACTGGGAATTGAACCAGTGACCCTTGGGTTCGCAGCTGGGTGCCAACCACTGAGCTACACCAACCAAGTTGAAGCTTTTAACTAAAGGCTGTCTCTCCTTGCTCAAGAATTGGTTTGGACAAGTTCTCTTTCTTTCACAAAGTACATGCTATGGAATAGCGTCAAGGAGGGAAAAAGAAGCATGTCTCTGTGAAACACTGTTGTGCTACTGGCAAGGCACCAGGTAATTGGTCTCATTTACACTAAGTACCGTGCCCTGTGAGACTGGTATTATTACCTTCACTTTATAGAAATCAATTAAGCTCAGACAGGGTAGTAATTTGACCATGAACATTCAAATCCAGACCTATCTGGCTCCTTCCGCTATATCAGGCTGATTGAATAGGAAACATGTTTAATGTTTTTTAATTTCTCACAGCTCTTTGCAGAGTGCCAAGCCTAAAGCATATTTTCAAGAAATATGTGTTGTTCTAAAGTGCTCTTCCATTTACATCTACAAGTGCATGCTAATGATGGCTGGGAAGATAATGTTTTTTAAAGGATCACAAACCATACAAAATGTGTCTTTTATCTAAACTAAGCACAATTGCATTTCACAGATTGATGTTCTGATAATCATAAATGAGTTTTTCTGTGTCTTGCTCTTTTAGACTTAAAAATAAGGTAATAAATGTCCCATATATATCCATCTATCAAATATATATAGATATACCTATCTACATATCTATTTATATGTTTTATATCATATATATATATATGATATATATATATATATATATATATATGTGTGTGTGTGTGTGTGTGATAAATATCACTTGATCTTTTCTGGCTTTTTAATTTTTTTCTTTTAAGAAAATTCTTTAGATCTCCACTCCCCAATATTGGCTAATTGCAAAAGGCAAAGTGGCTACCACTTGAAATGTTTTTAGTCCAAAGTGAGACATGCCGTAAGTATAAAATACACTCTAGATTTTGAAGATGGGATAAAAAATAAGAATGTATTGTAACTCATTAGTGAGGTTTTATCATGATTACATGTTTAAATGATATTTTGAATATTCTAGGTTAAATAAAATGCTATTAAAATTCATTTTACCAATTCAATTTTACCTTTTCAATAAATTTGGCTACTGGAACATTGAAAATTACATGTGTGTCTTGTATTATATACTACCTGACAGCATTTTTTAATTTCTAGAGAGATCAGGTGATGAATGCTTTTTATTAATTTTCCTTTGAGATAACCCATATTTTGATATAGTTTTATGGAGTGTTTCTCAAAAAACTACATATTTCAATATTATGTATTAGATATTTAAATGAATAAATGCCATATGCCCCTACATATGATCAATGATTTTTTGATAAAGTCATTCAATATAAAAAGAAAGTTTCAGTGAAATTCCAGTATTGGTTTTGAGACATGGAATCATGATATTCAAGTAAATACATTTGCTAAACCTCTTCATACTAAGTGATAGAGTTTTCCACAGTTCCTGTTCTAAACCTTAGCCAACAGCCTGATTTAAGACCAGAGATATGGAAGGGAGGTTGTGTACAGGTTGAGTGTGTATGTTTATGTATGTATTTGTGTGTGTTCGTGTGTGTGTGTGTGTGTGACTTGGAGAGCTGAACTAGAGTACCATTCAGACATAAAAGTTGCTGAGTCCCCTCTGTCACAGAGAAAGTGTCCCATGATAGTCTGAGACTTCCTGCTCTGGGGAACCCAATGTAGCATCTATTTTGATGGCTGAGGTGACCTAGAGTTCAATGGTGCAGATAGCGAACTTCTTTAGAAAGTATTTTCCATTGCTATTATTCCTGTCTCCCCTTTAGGAGCCTATGAAAAAAATAAGGTTTACTGCTTATTTAAAAAAAAACCACTTAGTGTCACAGGTACAGACCTGAGTGATTAAAGAAACAATGGCTGTTAGAGTCATAAAATAATTCTTAAGACACTTCAGAACATTCCTTGTCAACAGAGGCAAAGCAGGCACTAAGGGGGGACACAGGTGTTGGTGGCCCTCGGCAGCCTTATCAGCAGGGTGGCATCTGGTACTATCTGTAGCGATGTGGTCACGTCACTCAGGCTCTTTGATCTCAGAACCTTCCTCTTTGAACAGGAGAAAAGCATTCCTATTTACTTTTCTCTTGCTGGGCACCTAAAATTACCCTCAGTACACTCATAAAATCATCGATGATGATAGCTTCCTGAGGATCAAACACTTAAGAGTATTTCAACAAATAAAAGTAATAATAGCAGCACATTTATCTCTTTCAGGAAATGGCTAATACAGGCATCAAGCTCTCTAATCAGAACTAACAATGCAGGATTTCAGATTAAATTGTTGAGGGGCATTTGGTATCTGCAGCGATCTATTAGGCAGGTAGCCTCTCATAAAAAGCACAGACGTTTACTGAGCACCTACTATGTGACAGTCACTGTGCACACTATGATATTCAGTCCCCATTACAGATCTATGGGATAATCTACATTTTAGACTTGAGAGAATTGCATTCTGGGTTTAAGACATGAGTCTAAGGGCAACAGTTAGTCCCTGGTGGAAGGTGAACAAACCAGAAAAAGTGTCACATAGTTTCTGCACCTTGTGCATGCGTCAGGATTGCGGGGCCAGCATTTGAAATCACAGACCACTGGGCTGGCCTTAGAGGTTCTGATCAGTGTCCCGGATTGGGTCTGGTCACCAGATACATTCAGAACTCCAAACAGCCTTGTTGTCGAAAGAGAACATCGCAACACCAGATCTAATATCTGTAGAGCTTGGAGGCCAGTCGTCTGCTCTTGCCATTCTGCAGGAGCTGGGCTGCTCTTGAATCCGATTTCAGCTTTGGAGCGCTTTCCTGATTCGTGCAGAAGCCTCCTTTCTGTCTTGGCAACATGTTCAGCAGCGGACTGGCTTATACGTTTCTTCCTCTTGGCAGAGCCCCGCGTTTGCATTGTTTAGCAGCCTCCCCGTGGGGGAGGTTAGTTATTTATTTCTTAGCTTTGGCTTCCGTGATTCTGCTGATAGGGCTCGGGCCAGAAAAGGGGTGTGGACTTGCATTCTCAAATTTGAGGCTTGGTCTGCGTTATAAAAAACGATACCTGGAGTCATCCCTCACAGTCCACAGAAAGCCTTTTCAACAACTGACAGACACCAAATTCTAGCCCCCAGTTTCCATTTCCAATCCAAAGAAAGGATGACACCCTTAAACCACCTGGCAGGGTAGAGAAAGTTAGACCTAGGAGGTGCCCTGCAGAAGAAGAGAGTGACTTTGGTCCCTTCTGGCCTCTCTCCAGCTGCCTTTGCTGTCTGTTCTTTGAGATTTCGAAGTGCAGTTGGTTTAGATTAATGTATTCTTGGCATCGTTTCCTGTTTCAAAGCAACAGAAGATATGTCAGCGGTGTCTGATATCAAATAATTTAACCAGAAGGGTAGGTTAGCTGCAGCGAAGGTCTAGGCTCATTTTTCAGCAGGTTAAAATGAAGAAAAGGAACACTTCCAGTATCATTCATTTTTCATTCAAGGCATGTTGACCAAACACCTACTAAGCACTTTGCAATGTTCTCGCTACCCTGTGGACTCAAAATGAATGGGCACTGAATAGACTTACTGAAGGCATTGTGTTGTATACAGATATGAATGAAAACGGGCACCGGCCTTGAAGAATTTTCATCAGTTGTGGGAGGAAGCCAACATGTTCGTGCAGGTAGTTCCTACTTCAGGCAGAATGTGATGTATACCATGGAGGCAGAGGGTGCTATGAAGTTCAAAGAGGCGGAACAATTTTGCTTTGACCACAGGGATTAGCTGATGAAAGAGCTGGCTTTGGATGTCCACATTGACTCTCACAACAGCTTCAGATGCATGTTCCCCTGGAAGAGTTTTAGGGTCCTGCTGACAGAAGAGGGAGCCCCATGGTGAGGTGGCAAGGAGGGTGGCAGAGAGTACAGCAGGCTCTCAGGAAAGTTTTCAAGATCTATCACAAAAAATGATATGGTTGTGACCTTTTGAGATGTGTCAGGAATTTTTTTTTTTAAAAAAGGAACCCAAATGAGGGTGCAGATGTGTTCTCATCTAAACAAGATGTCAGCTTTCTGATCTCATGGGTTCACTTAATATACTAGTTTCCTAAAGCTGCTGTAATAAAATACTGCAAAAGGGTGGTTTAAAATAGCCACATTTATTCTAGAAGGCTGGAAGTCCAAAACCAAAAGTGTCAGCAAGTGGAACCTATTCCACACCACCCTCCTGGCTTCTGGTCATATTCTACACCTCCCTCCCGGCTTCTGGTTGTATTCCACATATCCCTCCTGGCTTCTGGTCATATTCCACACCTCCCTTCCAGCTTCTCGTTATGTCAACCTCACTGTCCTTTGGCTTGTAGACAGATCCCTTAGGTATCTGCTTCCATCTTCACGTGACATGCTTCTCTATGGGTCTCTGTGTCTTCTAATGACATCAGCCATTAAATTTTGGTCACACCCTAGTCCAGTATGACCTCAAACTAGCATCTTAATTACACCTGCGAAGACCTTATTTTAAAGTAACGCCATATTCTAAAGTCCTAGGTGAGGTGAACATAAACTTTGGGAGACAACTCTAGTCAACCCAGTGCACTGGGTCAAGTTTTTGAAACTGCTGCTTGTATATCATAATGTTACAGTTGACCATTGAACAACACAAGCTTTAGGGGTGCCAACTATATCCTCATACTAGAAAATCCCTTGTATAACTTATGTCAACCCTCCACCTACTTGGATTCCCACCTGGAGCTGGAAAGTACAACTGGCCCTTGAACAATGTAAGTTTGAGCTAGACAGGTCCACTCATACACAGCTTTTTTAAAAAAAAAAAAAATCCATAATTCAAACCTGTGTTGTTCAAGGCTCAATTGCACTGTTTCTGGATAATTTCCAGAATTCTTTGTAACCTGGGCAGAGGGCAGACAAACATAAGGCCAGTATCTTAGAATTGAAATCTGAAGAGTCAAAGAGATAAAACCTGGGAGTTGGAAAGTTTCCCTGCAATCATGTTGAGTTTCTGCAGGGAAATGGAGACATGTACATTCCTTACGACAGAGAGAGAAGACTGCTTTTAGGGGGTACCGCCCTGGTCTTCTGTATGTATCTGTCCCTAAATTCCAATGGGTGTGAGATTCATTGACATTCCTAGTGTATGGTGAGAGAGGTCAAACAGTCCCAGCAGAAAAATGGGAACTGGTGATTGATTTGACTACTGAAGGTTGGGGAAGAAATTTCCAAGTGGAGATGAAGGACTTGCTAAACTGAAGAATCAAAATAATCCCCGAAGGAAGATTATAAATGCTTTCGCTCAGCATTATAAATTGTCCAGTTTGGCAAAAATACACTTACACAGTAAAATCGAATAGGACGTGATTCTGAAATGTTAGGTTGGGGTCAGTTAGTGGGTAGCTTGGAATGACAGGCCAAGACAGGAATTTGACCTCTTTTATATAAATAATAGATGGCTTTGGATCTTTAGGCAGGGAGGCAGCACAGCCAGGCCATGTGATAGATGTGTCTGGGAGGGAAAGAAATGAGGGTGAAGACTTCTTTCTGAAAGGATTTGAATGACCCATGGAAGAAGTAATGTGCACTGCACTAGAGCAGTGGTAATATGAATGGGAACAAGACATTCCAAAGGAACTTCAAAAGTGAAAATCATAGATCTTGCTCATCAGGCGCTGAGAGGAAAATTTAAATGTACGTGGACTTGCAACGAGATAGACAGAATAATAAAATGAATAATATATGTAAGCAAGAAAAAGAAACCTGTGGGAAAATTATATTTTTGATTTTAATTATTCATGTGTATGAAAGGTCAGGCATTTGATTACAGGTATATTGAATTTATGGAGCCAGTAAACCATTCATAGAGATGATCAGGTGGAACCTGCATTATAAAAATCTGAACCTGGGTAGGCATGCTGCGATTCAAACTGATATTTGAGAGTGCTATAGGAAGTTTTAGCCATATGAACAGTCACATTTCTGAGGAAGAAGGTGTGAAGGAGCGAGAAAGGAGATCCGTGTCCTGACACTTCAGGAAAACCTATTAATCAAATTAAGTGGTACCAGACAGTAAAATATAGAACCCCAAAATATTGCGTCATGAAAAAATACAGGAGAATTTCCAGTTGTTCCACATGTCAAGGAGGTCAAAAGAACTGGGCTTGAGACAAGTCATCGCTTACTATTTTGGGGCACCTGTAGAAAGCATCTCACATCTTCAAACCACAGTTTCTACACGTATAAAATGGAACCAATACTAACACAACTTGTGAGAATCAAATGCAATCATGGGTTGCAATGTGGAATCACATGAAACACATGAAACATTCCTATTGTAGAAAGGCCAGGCTGGTTGAGGACCTGGAGAGACAGTGGAGAGTGGGATACACCGGAAGGCTTGGGGGCTGCTGGGAGAATATTTGCTCTGAAGTGGTGGCAACTCCAGGTTGGAGCAGGATAACGTGTGCAAAAGTGGAAACAGTGGGTGTAAAGGACGTGTCTTAGACGATTAGCAATGCAGGGAGGGAAGGTCGTGAGACCAAACCTGAGAAGGTAATAAGATTGACGGAGGATTTTTTCATTTTTGTTTTTCTTCTTAGGATTCGATGAGATTAGAATATGTGTGTATACTGAGCAGAAGAAATCTGGAGACTATGAAACAAAAGTGGCAAGTTACGTGGAAACTCACAGGAGGTAAGAGAATGGAGTGTAACTTTGAGTTAATGTGAAAAGAAGGAATGAGCCTAGGTTAAAAGTTGGTTAAAAAAAGAGTATAATATACTGTATACACTTGAATCAGTAACAATAAGCGAAATAAACAAAACAAGAACTAGAAAAGGCTGGTTGGTTTAAGAAAGAAATTCTAAGATGGAGAGGTAAAACGTACAAAGATTTTATAACGGATGGATTCTTTATTTTCAGGAAATTGAAACTGGATCAAGGAAGTGGGGGATGAAATATATGAAGGCTTCTGGTGATAGCATGTTTGATGTGCCTGTCACTGGTTCACAGCTGGGAACACAGCCAGATGACACTCAGAGGGGTCAGAAGGACTGCGGGAGGGGGTATGAGTTAGACCAGCAGTTTCCATCAGTGTTGAGAACAGATTCAGAGGGAGTGGAAAAGTCAGAGAGGTAAAAGCATGCACATCAGTTCAATTACACATCTCTTCAATACTAAATTTTTATGTTTTATGGTATATATATTTTATATATGAATTATATATATATATATATAATTGACTTTGACTACTGGTCATACTAGGAAAATAGGCACCTGGCCTCAGTTAAGTCCAGGAGACATCCTCAGCACAGAGAGGGCTGACCAGATTGAGTAATGCTAAGAAGAGAAAACAGTAATATTCGCCCATTCTGGAATGTGCCTGGAAGAAACAGGGATAATCTGCTAGCTAGTACACACAGAGAACCTCAAGGAGCATGAAGAGAGATCATCATCCTTGAGGAGAGACGGCATACTGGCTTTGTAGTTCTGCTTCACATGTAACCTTCACGGAAATCCTGTTTTGTAAGTAGCCAACCTTGCCTACTCATGTTAAAAATACATGCACGGAGGGCAGGGACGGGGGAAGTTTCCTGAGTTCCACGGACGCAGGCTAATTAAGCTGCACTGTGAACCTAATTCTCCACGCGTGTTCATCTTCCACAGAGACTTGGGCCACCTGTTATCACCTTGTTAGCAACCTGCTCTGCCTTCTGGGTAATAGGTTATGCTTGGCTATGCAGCAGCATGATCGCAGTGCTTCCTTAATTTTAAGGAATTCTCGTCTTTGAAGAGTCCGGAGCTCCCATCTGAATCTTTTTCTTTCGCATTAGAAACAAAGCACTTGGAAAACAGCACTGAAAAGCCAATTATTCCTTCCGTGCTACAGGGACTGGGGTTGTTCGCTATACTGAGATGGGGGTGTACACCAGCTACAGAATCAACGCCCCTGGCAAGGTTAATAGGGACCTGGGGCATCTGGGCTTTGCTTGCAAAGTGATACATCAGTAGTGCTTTCAAAGAGAGGGAAGCAAATAGAGGCTCTCAGATTTCCTTCTCCTTTGTTCATTTCTCCTTCCTGCTGGATGTTGGGAGGGGTTGACCAGCCGCTGGGGATTAAGACATACAAAGTGGTCAGTAATTTCCATAATAGAATTCAGTGATCAGATTCAAAAGCAAAGAACAGCTAATGGGAAAGGATAAGACCCTTGAATGGCTGATGAGCTGGGACCTGGAGAAGGTGCCATTCAAAGGTGAGGAAGCTCTGACGTCTTCATGTCTTGCTGGAATAATTTCGGTTTCAATAATGGGCTACAAGATTGAAAGAATGAGAAAAATATTTGGAAAGGAAGAAAAACAGAAGTGAAAAAAATTCAGCCTTCAACTGCTGAGACGAATTGTTGAAAGAGCCAAAGGACCCCTCAGAATAGGCAAGAAGAACGAACCTAGGTCAGATTTGCTATTGAATCAGTGACAGGAAGAATCAGTGATGTGTAGAGTCATGTTTACAGTGTTTTCTGAAAGAGGTAATAGCTTACTTCATTCATGGAAGAAATACTAATCAATGTATTTGGATTGCTTGCTCCACCCCCTTCTCTCTTTCCCTGCACGTGTGTCTCTCTCATCATCTTTATCCGTCTCGGACTCACTGCTTCTTCTCTAGACCATATTCCTGTATATATTTATATTTTAGGTAGTGATGTAACTACACTAATGCTTCCTGCATAGACATTAAAAACAGGCTATAGAGTTGGACAAACCCAGTTTCAATTCTTTAGCTACTGTTCTCTGTTAAATTGAAACTTCTTAGCTTTAGGTTCTTTTTTTTTTCTTTAAAGAATTTATACTTTATAGCACATTTAGGTTTACAACAGGAATGAGAGGGGTATGTAGAAAGATTGCCCATATATTGCCTGTCCTCTAGACTCTCTCTGTATCAACATCACTCATCAGAATGGTTCTTTTACTACCAAGGAAGAATCTACATTGGCACGTGATAATCACCTGAAGTCCATAGTTTACATTATGATTCACTCTTGATGTCATACATTCAATGGGTTTGCACGAAACTATGATGATATCATTATAATATATTGCAGAGTTTCACTGCCCTAAACACCCTGGAAGTATGTGTATTAACACAAGAAATAAAATAGTTGAAAATGCTCATTAAAAAAGGATATATTTATTATTACCCTCTAGGTTTATTATAGGATTAAATGTGATAGTCATAACATTCAGCATCTAAAGAAATGTTAATATTATTGTGTTATTAATGATATTAAAAATAGAATTTTCCCTCCCTTGTCCCATTTCTCCTTTCCTCTCCAAAAGCGATTCTACTGGCCTGTAATCTCATATCCCACATGGAAGTTATAACATGGGTGCATTTTATCATGTCTTTATGTGCATGTGCACACATATGCTGTGCTTTAACTTTAATGTAAACAATCAAATAACGTTTGCGCCCTTCTGTGCCTTGTTTTCTCCCTCAATTTAGTTTTAAAAAGTTAATCATGCCTATGCATAGGCCTCTTGTGCACTTAAGTGTTACACAGTATTCTGCCGCATGAAAACCCCGTATTTCGTTTATCTTAACCTTTTGATATTCTTTTTGATCACTTCTGATGTGGAGCAATTATAAGCCGGGTTATCATAATATTCTCATGCATGAAATCTTTTGGCATGCAGCTGAGATTTTTTTTCAATAAACTATATACCCAGCAGTGGACTTGTTGAATTATAGGCATGCCCATTTTTAGTTTTACCATTTCCACATTCCTTCCAAAGTGGTTGTACCAATTTACATTTCAGTAGTTTGAGGAAGTCCCTGTTTACCTACTTTTCAGACCGTGAGTGGTAATACTGCACTTCTTATAATTTTGAAAAATGGCATTTTATTTGTTTTGATTTACATTTCCCTAATTGCCAGTTAAAGGGAACATCTTTCCATATTCCTTGAATACCCGAGTTTCTTGTTTTTGAAACATTTTTTTCAAATATTCTCCTTAATTCTTCTCTTGAATTACATGCCATTTTCTTCTTGACTTGCTGGTCTTTAGGCTGAATACTAATCTCTTGTTGGTTGAAAATTATGATTTAACTTTGCTTATGGTATCTGTGATTATACAGTTTCTGCTTAGTTTTATTAATCTCTTAAATAGCCACATTTATTAATCTCTTATGTTTTAAGCCTTGGTTTGCAATTGTGTTTTGGTATAGATTTATGCTATTTCTCTGATGGTCAAAATTTAGCATGCGTAACACCCATTTGGAGAGCTTATTCAAAGTACAAATTTACGACCTCTCTTGAAGACTGAGGAGGTGGGGTATGAGCACTGGAAGTTCTTTAAAAAGATCCTCATGATAGGTGATCTGCAAACATACTTTGAAAAATACTGGTGTGTCCCACCTTGGAACTACCCTTCCTCAGACGACCAGGAGACTGCCTGGCATAGAATCCTTTTCCTTTTTATTTTATCCTTTTGGATATTTTTGTCTGAAGCAGCTGTGAATCCGGGGAAATGCATGGAGGTGGATCACTCTGATAGCAGTGAGGGCATTTTTTTTGTTTGTTTCCTGAAACAAAGACATTTGAACTATCGCAAACCCAATGCTCCCAGTGGAAGTAAATCCATGTTATAATAAAGGTGGGCAATTAAAAAAAATCCAGCTAAGGTACATTTTCACTAATTTATTCATGTCTTCAAGTGAATTTTTGAAAACAATTCCTCCAAACAGCACTTGTGAAATAAAAAATAAGTAGAGCATGAAGTGTTTAAGACATAGGTTTGTAATGAAAACAATGTGTGGGATAAAGGCAAGCTGAAGAACAGTAGGAAAATTGGGGGCACCAGGAAAGTTTCTTCTTATATATTTTTTTTTTGTTCGAACTTGAAGGAATTTTAGAGAGATTTAACTTAGGCATTTTTCTTGTTCTCAGCCAGATTTATTTCCCTTTTGTATTTATGTGCAATATCAAATGTTTTAATGTTGTGGATTTGTTCAGAACTCCATTAATAAAGAGGCTTCCTGTCTTAGTTTAGGTAGGCTATTCACCCAATTTAGGAAATAACTGATCCATGTTTTGAGACAAAGCTCTTTTGTTTAAAGGACTTGAAGATTAGAATGACAACCAAGGGACATTTGACCCAAATCCCAGAAAGTCCTGAGAATGGCTTTTCCCTGGTTAGCACATCACCGCAGTTGAAAACATTAAAGCAGAAGAGAAATGGCTGGGAGAAAAGCTGCCATTAAACCCAGCAAAAGTTGGGGAACTGATATATCCTTTCCAGGGGCCTTTGTTTATACTCCTTGGAGGACTGGATGGATTCTCGTTAGGTGTTTTGCTCAGTTTCATGAGGAAGTTGACTCAGGGCTGCATTGCTGTAGCCCCCAGACAGAAGGCAGGAGCCCTACTTACAAATCTTTAGGAAGTGCTGAAAGCTGAATCATTGCAGACGTGTAAACTCTGTTGCAACAAACAGCCCACATTTGCTTATTTTGGGCAGCTAGAGAAAGAAAAAAAATGCTAGTTGAATATCAAAATAGGAGGCTGGATGTAAAGAATGGTGTGGGACAGGGAAGGCTCTATTTCTATTCTTGGGGTGCCCTGCTCTTCCTTAAAGGATCTGCACTAATTCCCACCCCACCTCCATCTCCTTCATCCCAAAGAATCAACAGGAAAATTGATAATCAAATATGAACTCTTCTAGTTTTGATTCCCAGTCAGGGCATATAACCAGGTTGAAGCCACTTCTCCAGCCAGGTCCCCAGTTGGAGGCAGGTGAAAGGCAACCATACATTGATGTTTTTCTCCCTCTCTGCCTCCTTCCCTTCCCCTCTCTCTAAAAAGTAATAAATAAAATCTTTTAAAAAAATATGTGAACTCTTAAGAGGAAGTTACATGATGTACTCTTTGGAGAAAGGTGTACCCTAAACTCTAGGATAAGTGTCACCTTTATTCTGAGAATGGTAAAAAATATTTTAAAAATGTACAATGTTGAAAGATGTCTTATCGATCCTTGCTGTATTCCAAATTGATTTTTAAAGTCTGTGGTTCAACTGAGCGAACAAAAAACCTTCCAAAAGAACAGTCTAGTTATTATTTTTACCATAGAATCTCCAAAGCCTTAAAATGAATGCATAAGTTTGGAAAGGGCCTTTGTAAAACATATAATTTCTGTTTAATAACTCATCATTTGACAGAAAATTCTTAGGTGACTTTCCCCCCCATACCCACAGAGAACCCAGGTGTTAAACAAAGACTCAAATTTAGGCAATGTGACTCTAAGCTGACGGCCTTAGCCCATAAGTCCATGAATGGCCACATGTCTCACCTTGCTTCTGAACTCTGACAGTAAATATTTGACTGGTGGAGCTGGTGAGGACCTGAATAGTAAATATTTTACGAGGGGAAATGGAAACTCCCCTTTGCTCTGTCCTTCCCTTACATTAAACATATTAATTTATATTAACTAGGAACCAGATAATTCTCTGTTTGCCCCTGTCAATAATTAGTCATCATTTTGAATCCTGAATCCTGCTTCTATCACAAATAGGATACTTTTTTTCTTTTTCTTTTTTTTTAACCAGATTGGGATACACCTAAAAATCAGCAAAGGGAGTATGCTGATCTTGAGAAGAATTGGGAGCTAAGGTAAAAATATAGCTTGCCTCGATAATTTATTCTCTGATAACAGGAGAATTATCAAGTCCATCTTTCTGTAAGTGACTTAACAAATGGGGTCCTAGGCTGCTGATCCCCTGCCTATCTGAGCTTTTAGACTACTTGGCTGTGACTCCCCTTTTTCCCTCTGAGGGTAACAGCTGGTTCTCATTATGCATCGGATTATGATACACACCAAAAAGAAAATGGTCAAAATGAATCAAAAGGGAATTCTGGTAATACTGTGGTTTGTTCCTGGGGGTGTCAAGGTGAAGAATCCATCCTGTTCTTCAGACCACTGTAAACTTAATCCATTTCATCATATACACAAGTGAAATGCAGCAGTGTTTTCTTAAGAATCTCTGTCGCTTTTATTTACTGTGGGAGAGGCCCCTTGGTTTTTCTTTCTTCTCCTTCGGTATAATGCTAATGCATTTTATATGTCCTTTAATCTCAGTTCCAGTTCTGTCAATATTTGAGCTTATCTTAAAATGAAGAACTCCAAAGGAGGGTCAAAGAAAGTCAATTCTCACTCCGGAAGGCAAATAACAATTATTTCATTAAACATCCAATCCACAAAGCAGCCCTTGGACCAGTTCTTGATAGAAATAAGAGGGTGCACTTTCCCCCAAATTTGTCCCTTGTGATGAGTATTTCAAAGCCCCATTTTCTAATAGGGGGTGAGCTTTCTCAACCTGTATTGTTCTGCCAACAAATTCAGCAACAAGTAACTATAAGAGTGCTGGTCCCTGTGTGATGGGGTCCCTATTTTGGAAGATGAGAGGTGGGTGGAAGGGACATAGATATGGATTCCAGGTTGGCCCACTGTGCCAACAAAACATCGCTGGAAAGAACAGCTCAGCAATTGGCATTTTCTACATGAGCCCAGAAATTCATATGCCTTTTGGTCCTTCACACTGCGATGCAGACAAAAATCAGGAGGCACGGTTGCTCCGTTTGTTCCAACAGGTATTTATTTTCCTGTAAGCTTCTAGTTGCATAAGCTCTGGATATTCTAACCTCTTAATAAGTGTGAGCCTACCCTCAACAAAAGCATCACAGAAAGGCTCACTTTTAATTTCCCATACTGTAGCTTTTGAAACAATAGGAAGGTGGCCGGTGTGGCTGGTTGATAGCATCTGCTGTTCAGCAGGACTTTTTCTCTCTCTGCCAGGCAAGACACCACACACACACACACACACACACGCACACGCACATGCATGTTCACAGACCTATACTATTGCAAATGATGATGACTGGAGGGTTTTCACACTCGCCTTCCTCCTGGGCCCTGGCAGGGTTATCGAAGAGACGCAAACATTCTATTAGCACGGTCACTTGGGGGGCATTCTGTGTGGACAGTGTGAAAGTTTGGTTTGTTTGCAGATTCCACACTTTGAGGGCAGATTCCACACACTGTCTCGGCTCCCTCCCCCTTCTTTGGACGCTTGTGCTGTGGGGAACCCGGGCTCTATCCTGCTGGGAGGCAATCACATCCGCACACAGGTGGCAAGGCCATGAGGTGGGGGGTGGGGGGGAGCAACAGGAAAACAGGGGCTTTGAGGAGGCTAAACAAAGGAACCTGGGGGGAGGGGTAGCTTCCTCTGGACATGGGAAATGGCATAGCCATCTGAGGACCCCAAAGGTCAAGTAATGAGATCTTGAATTTGCATAGAAACTAGAAAAGTCAAACCTAGTGGAAGAGGAGAGTTGGGCTGAGCAGTAGAATTTACTTCAATGAGCCAATATCCTGTGATCTACACTATCGAGTGTCCATGAGCCACACGTGGTTAATACGCAAGTTAAATATGGCTAACGCACCTGAGGAAGTGCACTTTTGGGGTGGAACTGAATTTTTTATTAATTGTATTTCATTTGAACAGCCACATGTGGCTTGTGACCACCATGATGGAAAGTGTCCTTATCTTTTTTTGTGTGTGTGTGAACCTGTTTCTATGTTGATATCATGACATGAACCCCAAATAAAGAACTATTTTACATAGTGTCATAAGTTCTTTGTGTTGGACTAACACACATACAAAAAACATTTGAGATGCGGAGTTTCCTTCTAGTAAACCTCACTATATTAGTAAATGCACCCAAACAAAATGATATCAGAACCACCCCCACCGAGGAAGGCATGGTGAGCTAAGACTTTGGACTCAGATGGAATTGACCACACATCCTAATCGCATAAAACTCTGGTTCTGTGACCTTGGAAAAAAACACTGAATCTATCTCATTCTCTGCATCCTCATTTGCCAAAATGAAACTATAATTACCCCATTCACTAGAGTGTAATGATGAGTAAATGGAGTTACTAAACATTATGTGTTTTTTAATTGAGTACATCTGGTGTTTAATGATAGGTAATTTATCCCAGGATCATTATAAACTTAACAACAACAAATAACATCAAAGCAATAATAATAATAACAAAATAATGATAATCATCATCTAATTCTATTTAGTACTTTATTGTATTATATTCTCTATGCACAAGTTAATTAGCTTTGCTGTAGTAAAGAAACCTCAAAATACAATGGCTTCAAGAAGATGTGTATTTCTCTCTCTTCCATGTTACTGCCCTAGTTGAGTGGCTCAGGCTGAGGGGTGACTCACCTTGTTCCCCCAACTCTGCAAAATGCAGCTCAGAGTTCAAATCCAGCCTCCAGCCTCTTTTGGATTACAAAGTGTTATCACAGCACCTCCATACCTATTTGTGTATGTGTCATCTATGGTTGTTTACACACAACAAAAGCTGAGTTGAGTGCTTCAATGCCTTCATGGCCACAAAGTCTGAAATGTTAACTGACTCTTTACAGAAAGTGTTCATAAACCCCTTTATGACCCCTTTTCAGAATGCTGTGTGCTCATGCAGTGATCGAATCTGGATCACCAGCTCCACTGTGGGCCAGGATGAATATGAAGTGGCAGATATTTTTAAGAGCGGCAGATGTTGTGCACATCCCTTTCTTTAACACTCCATTATTTTATTCACTCAACAAATATTTGCACACTAATTTGTGCCAGCCACAACTCTAGCTACTTTAAACACATCCTGTTGTGGAAAACTTGGTCATATGGCCACCCCCAGCCACTAGAAAGTTCAGAAAAGCAATATAATCTTCTGGTAAGACTATGTGGCCAGCTGATTATTATTAGTTTTGCACTTTGCAACTATAATGTGTGGTCTGATTAAGAAAAGCTTAAGAAAACAATGAAGAACAGAGAGCCTTGGATGAAGAATAAGACATCAAAAATGACACTATTATATGGTTAAGGTGCACATTAAGAGACTGGGTTCCTTAACTAATAAATATTCACCAATCTTCTGTTCAATGCCAAACTTTGGGAACAGAGTGGCAAAAAAGCCTCATGTTTCTGAGAACTTTGAGAAACTGCAATGTATGTCAAAGTCTGAGAAGTTACTGCATGACAATCCAGGTTCTTTCTGAGAGGCTTACTTCACACAGAGAGAATAGTGATGCTTTTCCAACCTAGCAGGCAGCTTTCACTTAAGGGAGAAGTCAGCGTTCTGTAAAGACACAGTCATATTCTCTTCTTCAGTTTCTTAAGTTCAGTCTTAAGTTTGAACTGCACTGTATCAAAGTATTCTAAATTTGCAAAGAAGTGTTCTGCTATGTTTGCAATTTTGTAAGTCTTTGTCCTATGAAACCTCTCGCAAGCTGGACTGGCTTGAAGAACAGTTACTTACCATTAATTCATGATTTTTAAAAATGATTTTATTTATTACTTTTAGAAAGAGGGCAAGGGAGAGAGGCAGAGAGGAAGAGAGACATCAATGAATGGTTGCCTTTCACCTGCCTCCAGCTACAGACCTGGCTTGCAACCTGGCTATGTGCCCTGGCTGGGGAACCAAACCAGCGACCTTTGGGTTTGCAGGCCAACACCTTACCCACTGCGCCACCGGCCAGGGCCTAATTCATATGAAATTTTTTTCAAGCCAAATAGTACATAAAACCTACACTGACCTATAGCAAAGAATGATATGATGAATGTGAGGTCTATCCAAAAGATATTCAGTCTTATACTATGAAATATAGAAATATTTATTGGAGAAGATCCAAGATCCAAGAGAAACTGTACATAGGACAATGATGCCTCAGTCCCCTTCAAAGTAGGTACCTTAAAAACTTCGCATAGTTCTCCCATTCATCATCAGCTTCCCCATCATATTTCCCTAAAGCTCACCGATGGTCTGAAATCTCTTCCCTTTCAAATGTGATTTCAGTTTGAGGAAAAGCCAGACATCTCAGGGAGTCAAATCTGGGCTCCAGAAGTACTAAACAGTCTGGGTGATTTGATGTTTTGCCAAAAATTTTTGCATGGGATGTGATGCATGAGCAGGTGCACTATTGTGATGAAGCTGCCAATCACCAGTTGCCCCTAGCTGCGGCCTTCTGGATCATCAGAATTGTTTCCACAAAGAAATGTTCAAGCTTAATGCAAAATTCGATGCAGATTTGTTACTCTACTTGCTCAGTTATTTTGAATGAGACAGTCACACAGTACCTATGCTCACTCAGCGGTATCTACTACTACCCCCACTGACTAGTACAGTGAAGCTGTCATTGTTCACACATGCGCATTCTAGTCCACTCTCCTTGGCTTCCAGGTTACATCAATACAGTGCAAACCATTCCTGTTACATTAACAATGGCTGGATTTTTTCCAGACAGACATCTTACACATCACTCTTTGTATCCTCAACCACATCACTCAAAAATAGACCTCCCTTTTTATCCATTACTGTTGACCAAGAGAGACAATTGTGCAGACGCAACAGGAATTTCTGCAGCCTTCAAGATGTTTTCTCTGTGTGCAAATAGTATGAATGGTGGACACAGTCAAGTTCCATACACACACAGTGTCTTTTTTTCCCCACTGTGACCAAAATGCTTAAAAACATCCACTTTTATGCTAAGTATAACAGCCATACAAGCTCTTTCAGGGCTGTTCCAGTACCTTAGGACACACCTTGCTAAGGGATGCACAGCATAAATTGAGATACAGAGCAGATGCTCCCGACAGAGTTTGAAGTTCTGGTGGTTGATGCGGAGATGCGGAGTGTACTTCAATGGGGAAGGAGTTTGCAGCGGCCATGAGCTTCCTCTGTAATGGCTTGTGCAAAACAAGCATTCAATGGTATTTTCCCTTTCCCTTTTTTCGTTAAAAGCAAAAATCTGCTTCATATTTCTTTGGGTTAGCCAAAACAGACATAATCTAGGCCTTTCATACAAGGAAAGTGGCTGAACGTGACCTTTCGAAAAGTGGGAACACCTGTATTATAATTCCAGTAGCAACAAAATACCCAAAGAGCCACCAACTTAATAACACACACTGGGTATTTTCACGCACAAGTCAGTTTTGTAAAAATTATCTTGTTCGATCCTCACGGAAACCACTTGATACAGATAGGATTTTGTAGATGAGAGAGACAAGAAATAAAGCTAAGGATGGGAAACCTGATCTTTTCATTATGCCCCTGAAGTGCATCTCATTTATTTGAAAAGTTAAAGCTAACGAGCATGGAAGCCTAACAGGGGGATTGTGTACCAAGTTTAAGTTTCTGGTTACAATAGACATGGTTACAGTTTGGACAGAAGTTTACAATAATAAACTAAAGCAAAAAAAAAAGAATGATAAAACCCAGGCCTATGAATGAAGCATTGTGCTTGTTTGAGTTCTGGATGTTGAGTCCTAGTGAATCATACTCTCTGGAAAGGGGGCCCCCAAACCAGGGCCATTTAATTAGCCACCTAAGGTGATTTTGATCAATCGTCAAATTCGGAGGCTACCATCTAAAAGAGTGTCCCTGTGTTCTGGGTTGAAATAAAGAGGCCATGACGCCGATGCTGGCAGCGCAGATGGAAACGAGAAAGGCTTGTGAATACTTTTTCGTTTACTGATCAACAAGTATTTATTAAACACGCATGCTATGCCAAGTGCTGTACTAGGTGCCGGGAGATGGTGGGGAGCACAGGAGGCCAGGGAGCTCTACTCGGGAAGTTTACGGGGAGGATAAACATCTGAAAGCCAAGGCAGCACATGATGACAGGCTGGGTAGGCAAAGTAAAGCAGAGGATTCATCTGTGAATTACTCTAACATTTCTAATACTGCCTGTGAGGGGGAAAAGCAGGCCTTTACTTAAATGGAGAAATTGGGGATGGCAATGGTTAGGATAAAAAATATGTTCATTTCCATTTGCGGTGAGAGAGGAGAGAGTGGGTGTCAGCTGATGGAAGGAGAGGTTGGGTTTGGGATAAATTCTGGGAAAATAAGACAGGGAGACAAGGGCCCAGGTTGGGGACAGGCCTCGATAAGTAGATACATGCATAGTCCAGATTTTTGAAGCCCTGTGAGTGAATGACTGGGCCTAGAGAATGATCCTACAAGGAGGAGACCAATGATACAAGTTTTGGACTTCCTACACACAGGTAAGAAACAAGGCCAAGAACATGGGGATGTGAAGTAAAGGCAGAAACAACAATGGTAGCAGAAAGAACAGAATTAGGAAGCCACCCTGTTGGAAACCAAGGGAACATTCTTAGGTTGAGGATGGGGTCACAGGCAGGTCAAGGAGCCTGAAGATTGGGGAGAGCCATCTGAGTAAGTCCCATTTCATGTATGAGAGCGTGGATGGAGGGAGATGGGGAGCAGAAGGGAGATTTCTGGGGGAACTGACAATGAGTAGGGGCAACCGATTGAGCTGCCAATGAAGAACAAGAATGGAAAAGTTACTCCAAGACACCTTAGGTTCAAGTTCAAGTTATAGAATTCTGAGTTCCTGTGAATTGCAACCAAAAAGTCCAAGCAAAACAAGTCACTGAAAATGATAGAAAATTCTGTAAATGGAGAAGAGATGGGTCCAGAGGAATTTTAACCATTAGGAAGAACGGAGAATTTCAAGTCATGATATTCTTTTTGAAAAATCACCTAGATCCATTTGCATGCAATCATGAACAGTTTTTACTTCGTTTACTCACTTTAGGTTCTGTACATGGACAGAGGTCAATTTTTATGCCCCAAGGCTACAAAGCCATGAAGTGACACTACCAAGGTAAAACTGTCCAGACTGTGTACTTGTGCTCCCCCACACTTTCCCCAGGTAACCAGCGAACCCCCTCATTACTTTTTCCACCAGGTGGCAATGCCCCCTTACTATTGAAAAGCTGAAAACATAACTTGGAGAAAACAGTGACTACTTGGAATTTCTGCAAGAACATTCTGACAACTGTCTTTGTTTAGAAAGTTGACATTTTCATCAGAGTTTCCTCCTGGAAAATCCATCACAGGTTCCCAAACCAGGGATTATCACAACCTGAGCAGAAACTGAAGGGAGGGTGACAGAGGGCTGTGTAGCCAAAGAAGGTCACCTCATGTCTTGAGCTCAAAGGGAGTTTTTCTAGAAAGAAGAAAAGGAAAAGAATTTCCAAAATCTGAAACATTGGGAGCATTGGGCAAATAATAGGAACTCTGAGGTATTTGCAAAAAGGAAAGGATGGGTGAGAGAATTGATGAAGAAAGATGGCAGGTGAATGGAACATGAGGAAAATTCAGCGATTCATACATATTCCTTAATTAGTAATCAAGACATACTTGAATGGATGAAGGAGAAAAAGAGACCCTTAGAAAGTGCAATTAGAATCCACTGCTCTAGAAGTTATTGAAAGTATAAATACAAGCTCTAAAAATCAAGTTTAAAGTACAGACTATGACGAGGTCAGCAAACTATGGTCCACAGGTCCAGGGTAGTCTACTACCCATTTTTGCAAACTCAGCTTTGTTGGAAGAGCCACACTCTCTCCTTCATATCTCATCCATGGCTGCTTCCAAGGAGCTGTGACAGCAGAATTGTGTATTTTCGACAGAGATCCTCTCCCCAGCAAACCCTAAAATATTTCCCATTTGGCCTTTGACTGTGAAGTTTGCTGATCCCTGCAGTAGCATGTAAGTGGAGCGTGAGCTTTGGGATGGGAAAGCCCTCCGTCCTAGTTCTAATACCTGATAGCTGTTAGACTGAACCAAGTGTGAGGGCTGAAGAAAGCCCTGCCTTTAAAAAGCTGAGTGCCCTTCTGGTCCATAAACACCCTTATTCATTGCTATCTCTCTTTCAAACACCAACTGAAAGGTGAGAACATTTCATTGCCTCCCATCAGGCCTCAAACACCAAAACCGAAATCCTTTGTCATTGACGGGGTAAGGGCTGGGAGCAAGAGTAGCTCTGTGTTTCTTTCTCTCTTTCCTTTTATTTATTATTATTTTTAAAATTCTGATGGGGCTGCTTTACCCAAGTAACCTATTTCTCCTTCCTAAGAGTCAAACTCTGGGGGATGGCATTTAGCATGAATAAATGCCGGCTCAGTTTGTGGCTGTCCAGATTGGGCACTGTGCACAGTTTGGACCAAAAGCCTGGGTCCTGAACCTTAGGAAAAGCCCTGGAAACAAGCAGAAAGGGGACCGGGATGGTGTTCCGAGTTTACCCTCAGGGCTTCTGACTCCGGCCATCTGAGGTCCAACTCTGGCTTACAGAAGGTGGAAAGATGATTTTGATGGTTCTCATTCTCTTTTCTAGCTAATCCAGCGCTTAGCTTCCAGTAAAGGTCTTTGGCAAACACCTATAGGAGAAGTGTCTAAATGTAAAGTGTGAATCACTGGAAATGGGAACTCTGTCAAAATAAGGGAATTAAGTTCATTAAAGGTGTGGTAGCTTCATCTACTGTGCCAGTACATAATGATCGGGCTGGCGCTCCACACTCCACCAGCACAAACCCACCCAAACTTGGCAGGAGAAATGACCCCACCAACCCAGCCTCTTGGCTGTCTCTCTGGGTTAAATGTGCTTAAATGAGTAAAAATTGGGTTTGGACTGTGGGCCTTTCTTGTCTTCTAGATTGGGGCTGCGTTGTATCAACACCATTAGGAGGAAAAGCAAAGAGAATTCTGCCTGTGGGGTGGTGGGGTTGACATTGGCAGGTGACAAAAATTGCTTCCAAAGTCGCAGGCTCTTTGGGAGCGCTATTAGCAACGGGGAGGAGAAAGTGTGTTCAGACTCCTGTAGACACATATTTCTAAGGCTGCCCTCAGGTCCCTGCCTCTTGAGAGAAAAGTAAACTGTTCCCAGGAGAAAGAGACTGGAATGCCACGGGCCACTGCAACCACACTAGTAGAGTCAGCGGGTAGTGGGTGGGAGGTGACAGCAGCCCAGCCTTTGGCACACAGACCTGAAACCCTAAATGAAGCTTATGTGGCAACATGTCAAAATAACATATCTGCTTCTTTCCACGAGGAACAGAGGTTTCACAGTCATTGAAGCCGTACCTGTTTCAAGGGATACTTTCTCAAATCACGTCGATAGGTCTGAACCGGATTTACATAGCTCAATTTCTTTATCAGAGATTCTCTCGGTGCTTTTCTACTTGGCTGGCGTAGAGCAGGAAAGTGCCCACCCTGTCCTCATAGGACTTAGATTCTAGTATGGGAGGCAGGCTTCCACCCACCCAGCTCAGCTTCTGTCTGCATGATGGTAACTAGAAAATTAGGGCAGGGTGCTGGGCCAACAGAGGTGAGAGTCAAGGAAATTAAGCAATGCTTCATCAAATGGCAATGCTGGACTTGGATCATGAAGGATATGTAAATGGGACAATGTAGTTTCATTTCTTGGCCCTCTGTTCTTCATTATATTTTCCCAAAAAGATCTTCTTAAAGAATAATCATAAAAAATAATAATAGTTATAGATATATATTATTTTTCCCTTTTCTTAACAGTACATTGTAGTACTGTGGTTGAAATTCCTTAAAATCTTGGTGAAACACGCAAAAGTTTGGGGGATAACATGCAAAGAAAACAGTGTACCTAAGTTTCATTTCTTTGAAACTTCTATTAGTCATAAATAGGCAAGTGGGAACAGTATGGAACGTTCCCTGACATCAGTCACCTTCATAGTTACACTGGGACATTAGCAGACCTGGCATCCATTTCTTCTTCTTTTCTGTTCTTTTTAAAGATTTTATTCATTAGTTTCAGAGAGAGGAGCAGGGAGGGAGGGAGAAAGGGAGAGAAGCATCCATGTATGGTTGCCTTTCACCTGCCTCCAGCTGAGGACCTGGCTGGAGACCTGGCTTGCAACCTGGTTATGTTGCCCTGGCTGAGAATCGAACCAGTGACCTTTGGGTTTGTAGGCTGGTGCCAATCCACTGAGCCACTTGCCAGGAGCATCCTTTTCATTAAAAGGAAAAAGAATTAGGAAGATAATTTTAAAATCACTTTAAAAGATGTGCTTTTCTTTCATTTGCTTCTTTTTCACAATAGAATCTTGCCAGTCAAAATAATTTAGATATCTACAGTACCTGACTAGTATTTTGTGATGTTTCACACACCACAGCTGGTTGAAATATAGTAATATTTCCTAACCAAACTTAAGCTGGAGTAAATGAGTTGTAGAAGGTTATTTTTAGATAATCCATTTAGTAAACATGCATGGAGCATCTATATGTCAGGCAATGGTATAACAGAAACAGTCACAAGCAAAACAGACAAAGTCTCACCCCCTTCATCTAATGAAAAAACAGACATTTTATCATTGTAGTGATGATATTTTTAAAAAGTCAAAACATTTTTAATTTAGATGTGAAAGATCAAGGAAACTGCAATTGCATGGAAAGTAGGGGTGTGGCTGAGAATGGGAAGGGCAGAAAGGATAGGTAATTAATAGAGAATTGGCTTAAATTTTATTGGCAGGAGGATTTTTCGTGGCCTTTTACTATATAGCCCTCAGGGTCTGGCTTAACTGAAGGATTCACACCAAATGCACTTGCAGTTTAAAGAGGGAAAAATAGAACAAAGAGTAAAAGTGGAAAATGGCAAGAAAAGGCTAATAAAAGCTTAATGATAAATGAAATGAGAAAGAAGAGAAAAATAAGATAGTGGTTTTCTTTTTCAAAAAATGGAACAGCCCTGCCTGGTGAGGCTCAGTGGATCAGTGCCAGCCTGCAAACCTGAAGTTCGCTGGTTCGATTCCCAGTCAGGGCACATAACCAGGTTTTAGGCCAGGTCTGTAGCTGGAGGCAGGTGAAAGGCAACCATGCATTGACTCTTATCTTCCCTTCTTCCTTCCTCACTGCCCTTTCTCTGAAAAGAATGAATATTTTGAAAAATGAGACAGAAAAGTTTAAAAGTTTAAAATTATGTTAGGTTTTTCCCGAGTGGAGTGTGGAGATTCCAACTTCAGTTAATGGGGGACCTATTTTCCTTACCTCTCCATGCTTCATTCACATCCTTTTTAAATTTTATTTTTATTGTTGACATTATTACAGGTATCCTCACCCCCACCCCTGAATTCTGCATTGTATTCTTATTTGCTGGACCCAGCAGAACAGTTTGATTACTTCCATTTTTGGAAGTCTTGATGACTTTTTTCCTGACTGTATTTGTAGAGAAACTGTAAGTAGGAAAATCTGTTCATCAAAATATGAAAGCTCTTTCTGGAGTTAATTCTTATTAGCCTTTCTAGTGTATACCTGTAGCTCTTTCAAGGAAAAAAATTGTGCCCTTCGTCAACTTTCTTATTTATAGTATGAAATACTAGGCAGTGCATAAATGGGTTGAAAAGTCTCATGTGAGCTTTGATCCCTAAGAAGGTCAGAAATTGGCTATAGATTAGCATTTAGGAAGCATTTTATTTTAGTGTACTAACCTCTATAGACATAGTTCTTCAAATTTTAGTAGCCATTTCACATTTATGATATATACAAAATAAAAAATAGAATTGCTTTTTTTGTTGATTGTTTTTACTTCAGTGTTATCTCTAGGCAAACTTTGTGGCAACAGAAGGTAATAATACCAACTAAGAACAACACTGATTTTGTATTATTTTTAGTGCTGCTTTGGGACAATCAAAGACTTTACCCAAATCTTCTCAGGAAACTTCCTACACCTTCAATGAGAGGAATATTATCAGGCGTTTTTGTTTTGTTTTTAAATTCTGTACAGGTCATAAAAGAATTGTAGTTATTGCATATTGGCCATATACTGTTCTAAGAACTTTATCTATCACAGCTCAATCTTCATAATTGTTCCTAATCATTCTTGCAGATGGAAGAAGAATCTAAGGCACGGAGCAGTTAAATAACTTGGCCCAAGTACCCTGCTAGTTAATGCTGGAACCTGGAGCCTAAACCAGGCAGCTTGGTTCTTGTGCATTGAAATACAACAACATTCTGTAGATAGAAGTCAACACACTCTTAATAGGGACATCATGACCTGGGGGACTTCCCTCTTTCCCTTTTTCCTTTTTTCTCTGTACAAGAGCAAAATAGGCTCAGTGCAAATCATCAGACAATTTAAGAAAATCATAGGTACGCACATAGGCACTACCTAACTCACTAGTGATCTTCACAATTTACTCAAGACCTTCTTACCACAAGGAGCTGCAGTGTGGTACTGAGGTTTTATTTTTGTGTGTGACTAGATTAACAATAGTGTCATATTATATTGTGGCTTAGTTTTTTATTTATCAATATATGAAGTCTGTCCCAAAAGTATCAGCCATGCAAATGGTTTTAATTATATTGATTTTGGCTCAGTACTTCCAGGACAGACCTCATATTTGCAACTCATATTCTTCTAAATCAGGCATCAGCGGGTGTCTCTTACATAAGGTTTGTTGTAACACAGCCATGCCTGTCTGTTCCTGTGTCATCTGGGGTTGCTTCCCTGAGCTACATGGCACAGTTCACAATTACAACAGAGTAACAGGGAGCCATGGCTCACGGCTCATGGACACAAACACACTATGCTGCCAACTGTTGGTCTACATCTTGATTCCTAATAACTATTCTAATATGGTGTTAACAAAAGTCTGCAGGGGAATTTAAGTAAATAGTGGTGTGGCGTACACTGTTGGACATTTTCATGGACTAGCAAAACATGCCACTGGTTTGAAGGAAAAAAAAAAAAAAAACTATTGGGCTAATGTTTCCTATGACCCAATAAAAATGCATCAAAATAAATACTTATCATGGGCTTCCTCAAAGAACAATGTACAGAGTGGCCCTGTGACCTTTCACCCAATTTATAAGCCACAGAACAATCACCACGTATCTGAACTGTCCTAGCAAACTAAGTTCTAGGGTCCCCTGCCATTGTTTCACACTCCAGTCCTCATTTTCTTTGTCTAACCAAGTCCCTAACTGCCTTGCATTCACACAATGGACCTTCCCACCTTCTCTCTGCTCTTGACTTTTTCTTTCTTCATTTGCATATGCCTCAAAAGAAAAGAACTCTTAGACCTAGATAACTGGGCATCCTGAATGGCCCCTCTCCCTGCAAATGTTCTCCCTGTGTTGCAAATCAAATCAAATCAATAGATATATAAACATGCATTTTCAGTTTGTCATTTAAGATTTCTATGCCTTCTCTCCCAATTCCTGACAACATCCTCTGCACAATTTGTTCACCAGGGAGTACGTGAGTTTTATGTAGTGCTAGTGCCATTAAAGGGGACGTGTAGAGAGAGAAAGAAAAAAAAACTGATAAAGAAACAAGGAGTTTCTTTCCCCCAAAACGCGCCTTGGTGGCTTGACATGGGCCCCTGCTTGGAAAGGCTGAATCTTGTGTATGAACCTTCAATGGCAAAGGAAAACAGGCCACCCTTATTAGAAATTTTCTACAGCTAAAGATGTAACATCATAGCTAAATTCAGTCGGAGACAGGTCGAGCAACAAAAACCAGGAGCCAAGGCAGTCTAGTCGGCTCTGAAATTTGATTCAGGCACCAGATTATGAATAGATTTAACTAGTTTGCCAAATGAAAATGTAGATTTTGGCACCGTCTGAATTTTTTTGGGGGGGAGGGGATATTCTATATGTGGAGTCCCAGTCCACACTGAGGGGATATGAAAAAGAGCTTTTTATGTTATATAACTACTCAGTGTATGTTAAAGAAGGGGGAAAAAACAATTAACCCAATAAATGCCAAGAAAAAAAAAAAAGCAACCTTTTTTCTTTTTTCTTTTTTTTTTTTCCTACCTAGAGCATCCAACTTTTTCTATTTACCTTGCTTTCAAATGCAGGCTTTTCCATTATTCAAAATGACACAGCACCAACCATCCATAGTCAAGCAGTTACCCACATAAACTTATTATTAAATTGCTTACATCTGTTCCAGCCCCTTTCTGCAGAAACAGTGAGCCGGCAAGAGGCTCAAATCCCACAGCAGGTAAGTCGCACATTGTCAGTGAGGATATGAAAATCACAGTTTAATTGTCCTGAGGTTTCTCAGGTTGCCTTCCCTTTCCGGGTGAGGGTGGCAATGTGTGCCATCGACACAATGCACCTCACCTTCCTTCTACCGCCTTCGCGTTGGCCCTCAGAGCACTATTATGCTAGGCGGTGTGATGAGAAACAAAGATTAAAACAAATGAAAATAAATGAAGGAGCATGGGGGATCTTTCCATGTCAACAATGCAGCTTGCTTCCCCTGAGCCTCCAGCCTAGCCCCACTATGTTTTCACGAGTTTCCCGACTGTCCTGCGTGAAAAGGTACTGTTCCTTTACCGAACTGCACTGAAAAATCGTTCTCCTACTCCTTGATGCACAACAAGAGAATTCAGTAAGAACACATTTGATTAAAAGGGAATGTATTAGTAGGGCTAGTCTATGCAATGTTGGAGAACTCCCTTTCAGCTATACATGGTGATTCCGGATGGATTGAAAGGCCGGTATGCAAATCAGTTTGCTTTTGTTTTGTATGGGTATTGAGTGACTCTCTAAATTGGAGTTATTCTATTTCAATGAAAGAACGGACTGTCAGACTCTCATCTTTAAAGATAGCACAGGCAGGTGTAGGGGACCAAGTTCAAGGGCCCAATAATGGCTCCAACTATTTTATGGCTGCATGACCTTGACCGAGTGTCCTAACCTTTCTAAGACTCAGATGCCTCCTCTCAACATTAAGGTGATTATGTTGATCACATGAAATTTAAAAATACGGTAGATGTTATTAGAGCACTTGACATCTGACGCACATTCAATGAAGATAGGCTACATGCAAGTGACAGAGGGGAACACAGTAATAAGTCAGTGTAGTAGTAGTAGTGTGTGCGCTTTGATACATAATTCTGGGTGGGAAGTCTTGGAAATAAAACAGAAGTTAATAACAGCTGGGCTTAAGATCTGCCAAATAGTCATTTGATATTGCATTTTAGTCAACCTGAGATGTAAAAGCTTTGCTATAACAGAAGCTAACATTTTAAGAGAATTTATAAGTTCTTTGTGTCTGCAGCCTGGTAGGAGCCGGGCTGGGATGGAAGCTTGCTTGAACTCCGCCTACTGACCCCCCTCACTGCTCCTCTTTCAGAAAACTGTTCCCTGGTGCCAAAAAATTTGGGGACCGCTCCTTTACGTAATCATTCGGAAGGAACTGGGGGTTGCCTGTTACAAAGGGTGGGTTTCACCGTAACCATTATTAGGGTAATAAAAACTGAAAAGTGTAAATCTATTGCCTATCTTCAGGTAAAATGTGGGAAGGGAGCCTATGGTATTTCAAATACAGTGGAGCCTACTAAATATGATTTTTATTTTAACATCTTAGATGATTTTTCTCTTTATTCTTCACATCTTGAAAGAAGACCCACAGAGGCATTTTCCACCCCCCACCCCCAAGCAGAAGAGACACACTGATAGGATGATATTGCATTTACCATTTGAATAAATGGCCTACATTTTCATTTCTCTCTAAGATATTGATATGTTGGCAATGACGTTCAAACTAACATACTACACCATGATGGGTCATGCTTGCGGTCTTCGTTAAACATGCACACTTCTTATTCCCGATCGCTCTGGAAAGATGGGACCGTGAGAGGACTCATAGTGAGGAATTTCCTCACTTTCCACAATTCAGTTAATAATGAGATTTGATCCCTGGCATCAGGCCTGATCTGAGATGTTTCCTGTTACCGATGATTTTTAAGGCGGTTTACAGGTTTCCCTTTATTTGCCACGTGTGCCTATGGACCAGGGAAACACATTGATGCGAATAGACTGACTCAGCATACTCTTGGCATAAAGGGGTATTTTTATCAAAGACATCGAGGTGGGTGTTTCTCCCACCTAGGCTTTTAACTACCTCAAGTCTATAGACCACATGTGTACAGATAGAAAAACAAACACGAAACCTCTAGAGGTATATTTTGATTACAGATGCCAGTTACTTGCGGTTGGATTTCGCTCTGATTCTGTTCAGGTATGTGATCGAGGAAGTAGTAAAAGGTAGATGTTTAAACAGTAAAACACAATAAAAGAGAACATGCAAAGGAACAGCCGGACACATGCATTCTTTCTGTCTATTAGTGGTGAAACACTGTGATGAAAAGGGTCTAAGTATTTAGGGTATTTCATTAGCAGAGAAAACACACAGATCTTTTTATTTGCTTTTGCTGGTGTTACCACTGAGACATCAGGCCCAACATCCTCGCCACCTCATGGGTGCTCGGGCGTGGCCACCAGGAGCAATGGCCAGAAGTTGGCGCTAGGATGGCCCCTGGGTGGTTTCCTGCCCTGCAATAAGTGGGTGTTCATTTAAAAGGGACAAAGAAACATGGAAAGGAAAGGAAAGCCAATCCAGAAATTAAAAACATTATATAACTATGTCTTTCTCTGAGCAATTAATTGCCAAGGTTTCTATAAGAGATCAATACAAGCCTAAGGGAAAAAAGTGAAATTATGCACTATCTCCTCTTACTGGGTTAAGGGGAAATACTAGTTATAAAATAATTTGTTGGAACAAACAGTAGGAGATATTAAACACAGTGTAGCAATGTGACATAATACTGTTATAGGTCAAGTATGCATTCAATATAGTATCTATTATTAGTGAGTGGTTAATATGTGCATGTATATCTTCATCTGTTACCTATATACAATCAATCACAAATGTATACATACAGTCATTCTTGTTGCTTATAACTTAGAAAAGGGAATTAAAAGTAATAAAGTTGAATGTTCATTCTGTTTTGCTATAACCATTTTGCTTAAAGGAAGATGGCCAAGTTCTCCCAAGAAAAGTCTAATGAAAACTAAACAAAGCAAACTAAACCTAAGGTCAGTAAGTTGACAGTTTTCACTGATAACTAATATAATTATGATGAAATAGTTATTTTATTTTTTTGTTATTTTTTATTTTAAAAAAGATTGTATTTATTATTTTTCAGAGACTGGGGAAGGGAGACAGGCAGAGAGAGAGAGTAAAATATCAATGGTTGCCTTTCACCTACCTCCAGCTACAGATCTGGCTGGAGACCTGGCTTGCAACCTGGTTATGTTGCCCTGGCTGGGAATCAAACTAGCAACCTTTGGGTTCGCAGGCTGGCACCTTATCCACTGTGCCACCAGCCAGGACTGAAATAGTTATTTTAAAAATGATAGATATAATCCATTTTATGAAGTCCAAAATTACATTTATCAGATAAGAACTCATTTGACAGAGTCTAAAGTCATTCCTTATTTTTAAAGAAAATGTTAAGAACTAGAAATATTAGGTGTTTCTTTAAGGGGATATGCATATCTTTCTCAAAACAAAAAGGTCAACAATAATTAGAGACACACTAAAATGGGCACAGTTGATTTGGAGAAAAATATCACCACCATTGTTAAAATTTGTGACAGACACAAAAATTTTAACATCTGAGATGTCTCAACTGCCTCATGATTGATGAAACACATATAAAAACCACTGAGATATTGTTTCTTATCAAGTTGGTGAAAAATGAAACAAATTCTGTTATGGAGACTAGGGAAATAGACACTCTCATACACCTTAAGTAGACAATGTAAGCTCACCCAACCTTCCAGTGGGAAATATAGCAATACCTGCCAAAAACTACACATACACTTCCTTTTTGACCCAGCGACGCTGCTTCTAGAAATCTGTCTTAAAGGTATACCTTCAATAGTACAAAAATACAATTATTCATGCATCATTGTTTATATTGGCAAAATACTGGAAATAAACTAAGGGGCTAAATTTAGTTAGGAGAGTGGTTAAATCAACCATGGTACAATCAACCAGAAGAATTCCATGCAACTGTAAAAATAATAAGGAGGGATCACTATCAGCTAGGGTGGAGTGATTTCTGGAACATTTGTTAAGTGAAAAGATTAATAAAATTTGCTATCATATGCTTCTTACAAGGATGAAGAGAACATCAAAGATATGCACATATCTTCTCATTTGACAAAAAGAAATGACAAGAATGATAAACCAGAAATGAATGTTAGTTGTCACCTAAAGGAGGTGGGTGTGGATAGTGTGGAATGGTTTGGAATACTTGGAAGAAGAAGGCATTAGAGAGAATGAGAATGTTTCTCAGATTATATCTTTTTTTGTATATACACATATAAGAAATTAAATAAAATCAACCAGATATTTTTTGGAAGAACCTTAAATGGGAATACAAACAGTAGCAAATGAACCTTACTGTATTACTAATGAATAACATAACCAAATTGAATGAGGTGGAGAAGAAAAGAACTAATTTAAGTAACTTGGGAAAAAGTGTTTGACTACATACCTGTAACTACAAGGCACAGGATGAAGGAAGTTTATACAAATAATGTATCTAGTTAGAAAAAAAGTTCACAACAGCAAAACTATTTATTTTGTGTGTATTCTAGGACTGAGACTATAAGTAAATATCTTGTAAAATAATGAGAGTTCTAAGTAATGGAAGTGGAAGGCTAGAATTGGCCTCATGGTATCAGATTAGAGTAAGAGGTGTACGAACCCACTGTTGTAAAACTGAAGACAGACAAACACGTAGGCACATAAACCAATTTCCTAGCTCTGTCTACTGAGATGTCCTCAAAACAGTTACAGCTCAGTAGCTACAAGCACAGCAAGGCCCCAGATCTTGCATTTTGAATATTGTTGTTGAGTAAAATGAACCAAGAGTCGCCGGGCAAGGAGTTGGGGCAGGGAAGGTACAAGGTGAGTCTGGAACAAGATCACTATTCCAGCAAGAAAAGAAGCTTTAAAAGAACATCGGAGGCCTGACAAAGGTCACCAGAGCCCATGGAAGCACCCGTGTCAAATCTGGAGAAGTTCAACAACAGCATAGATGGTAACAGTGATGGATTATAACCCACGCAATCAATGTTGATGCATCCCAAGTTATGTAAATACTGAATACATAAATAAATGAAGAAAAAGGAGAAATGGTTGCTTAATGAAGTATTTCACTTAAGAATGCCTTAATGTGGCATTTTATTATGTTACATATTTACATATTTATACATAATTTTAAAGTAGAATGATTGTGACTATCTTTATAAGATTTTGCCCTATCCTGATAATAAATAATGTTTTCCTTCCAAATTGTGTACATGTATACACACATATATAGAACATTTAGTACATATAACAAACTTGCATAAGTATAATTATGCATATATATGTATATACAAAGTCCTATAAATAAAAAACACAATTATGTCTAGTTATTTATACATATATATTTTATATATGTGTATACACATATACTGTGTGTGTATATATGTACATGTATATATATATGTGTGTATATATATGTGTTTTGCATTTTAATGAATGTGAACTTTACAGTCTTATTTTAAGGTTAATTTTATTTGCATTTTTACAGTACACCTCTGGATATTCGTGGGTTATAAAGAAGAATATTGGAACAGGTTTGATTTTTTGGCAACAGGAAATGGGGTAAGGGGATAGCTGTAGTCGTCAGCTCTTATTAAAGACCATGCCATAATTTGTTTTTAAAAAATCTGTCTATAAGATTGCAAGTATTTACTCTTGGAAATTTTTTACTCTGGATTGAATCTGCTCATTTTTTTGATGATCTTACCTTCAGCAGTTTTATCCTAAAAAGAGATGACAGGAACTAAGGCAAATAGGCTCAGCTCTGTCTTCCATCTCTTGGGGAGTGAGAGGAATACTCCACCCAGCAAGCAGATGCAACCCAGTGACCAGCAACCTTCTCCCCATGCTCCTGATGCCCACAGGAGCATTATTCAATCCAGAAATTATCTCACTGCCTTGGAGGCTAGTGGATTTCACACTGGGTAAGACTTCAGCACAGAGAATCCACACGCTGTTTTTGATATTCATTAATCATCTGGCTAATTTGTTTTAACATGGGAGTGCTGACAGCAAACGAATGTTATTCTAGCAACGGTGACTGCATAATCTCGACCATATTGGCATTCGTTTACAGAGCAGGGAGCTCCATGCTCAGATATGGGCAGTGCTGTCGCTCAGTCTAATTGCAAATAGATCTGTATTTAACTCACATCCAGTATAATCATTGAGTGGATTAGGCTAGGTGAGATACATGGATTACAACTTTCCTCATTTTGATCACTATACTATTAAGTATATTAAAATCCTGGAGTTTATGAATCAATTTGGTTGATAAATTATAAATTTTTATTTTCATATTCTGCAGTTTAAAATGAAAGTAAAATTTACTGTGCAATATACCGTATCTTTATAGTTTGAATTTAGGCATCTTGCATCAAATGGAAGTGAAATTAACCCAACTGTGGAGAAATTTTGTCTTTTTAAGGGAAGTAAAACGTTTCGTGGGTTACTCTTTTGGAATTCTAGAAACTACACTGTCCTGTAAATAGATTATGAATGGCTTATCTTCATATATATTTTAATATTTGAAAATATCTTTCTCTTTGCTGTTTTACATTACTACCACTTCATCTCTAAATGGGCTCTTTATTGTGTTGTTAATCATGAGGCCTAAATAGGTCAAATAAGCATCTAAAGACTGTCAACATGTTAGTGGTTGAATTGGACTGTAATTAATGTCCCCTGATTCCCAGTTCAGGGACTAGTCATCAACTCACGTGCCATTGTTTTAGGTACATCATGGCTTCTTGGTTTCAGTAAATGTATAAGCTGAACTTGGTATCTACATAAGTCACAGAGGTAAGGTACCCCTTTCCTTCTTCCTTCCTATAAGGAACATGAACATCCCCTGCTTCTACCTTCTTGTCAATGTCATTCAAAAAATACCCCTAGGAAAGGAGCTACTTTTTTTTTCCTTAAAAAAAAATTTTTTTTTGAGTTATAATTTGCTAAGAGTCATTATCAGGAAACATTACTTCCTAATGCATTACATGATCCACCTTACTGTCTGAAAGAAAGAATAAATTCATTTAATAGGCTGAGCCATTAAATGCCAGAAAACAAACAAGGCAAAACAAAAAAACCACAATGTTGGAAAGGATTCCTGCTCCCTGCACCAGGGGACAACTTTCACCCAGAAGGGTAACAGAGGAAATAAATGGTTCTTTCCCTGACATGTTTACATTGTTATCTAGAGTCTTTTAAACGGTAGCAGAGCTGTGGTTCTCTTGATTTGCTCACTCATTCTGTTATTTGAGAAATTCTTAACTTCTTCCGTGGGGAACGATTTTTCTGTCTTCACTCTTTTCCTGGGGCCCATTCCCAGTTCATCAGAACACTGTCAGGGAGTGGAAAGTCTGTCTGTGCTGCTTCTTTCCCACCCATGGTGGAGCTGCCCCTCCCACCTAATGAGTTCCTAGGTTCTATGCATGACAAAAAGGCAGTTCCACGTGAGTTATTTTGTTTGTGGATTGCTAGCCATTCAAGTGCTGGTAATCTTAAAGAAATGTGTCTACAAAGTGGGAAAAAATGCAATATGGACATACAGGAGATTTCTTCTTTTTTTAGTTACTATGTAGAATGAAATATATTGATAAAAGAGTGGCTTTTGAAAAAAAAAAGAATTGCTCTCTTTAGCGAGCTGTTATTTTAGGTGATTATAAGTAAATGTCACACAGATTAATATAATCTTCTACTGGTGTTTAAGGAGACTTTTCATTAAATTAAGCCATTTAATTGAGGAAACATTACAACACTAGAACTTTGACCTGTGTTTTGTATTTAAAAAAAAGTTGATGGTCCTGAACCAATAGGTTGTTACAGTATTTTAGACCCTAAAAGCAAACATTAGGTCCCTGTATCTAGCTTTTTTATTTATCAGTATCTTCTTACATCAATTTAGTGTTTTTATTTGCATTTCAGGTCTCTGTGATTTACTTATTTTGCATTATTCATGTTCACTAAACTTGCAATGACTATAAATGCAGAATATTACATTAAGGGCTTTAAAGAGAGTTAACGTTTCCTCAGGTAAGATTTAAAAATAAAACACAGTTCATGAAAACATCCCTTGAGTTTCACCAGTTGAAGACACTACCACCTCAATGAAAATGCTCCTGTGTCAGAAACTTAAAAGGGCTTGTTGAATGTGATCCTTTCTTGTGTTTGGTCATAAGTTTTACGTTTCCTGTTGTGTGAGGTAGAGTATCCATCAGATAATTTGATAAAATTATTAGATGGAGAAGCTAATTATTTTAAAATTTATTTTGGAAGCCGCAATTAGCATCTTATCTTAGAATTTGAGTAGTATTATTATTTTACTATGTAAACAGGTCATTCAGTGCATTTATTTAATTTGTTTAAGCAAATTACTCTTAAGAAAATAAATAGAATATGTACTTTTGTCTGGACCCAGACAAGGATGTCCTCAGGGCGACTTCCTGTTTATTTCCTTCCTTTCATCTCGGGATTCTAAGAATGAGGCTATTGCAAGACTTGGAGCACTCATCCTTCAAAACTAAGCATAAATTAAGGGTGAAAGGACAAATCCCTATGTTAAGATGAGAAAACTAGCTGATTTGAAGATGGTTCTGCAGTGAGTAGCAAACCAGAAGTCAAAATGAGTAGAAATTTTTTGAATGCAAGAGATTTTCTGATGAAACTTTTGCCATCTTATGAATCTCTTTCAATTGTGTTACATATACTCAGAATATCAGAACTAACATGTTAACACTGTTATTAATCCAAAAGTATATGTTGAATAATTGCTTTTTGAAATTATTGTTAATGTTTAATAAAATTGTACTATTGATTCACAGTGAACTGCCTCATTGCTTCTAAATTCTTATAATAATAGCATGTGGGAGAAAATTGCTCACCAATATAAATAGTAAAAATGGATTAGCTTTTTCTTGAAAACCATCTGGTGGTTTCTTGTTTTCAGTTAAAATATGGGAATGCTAAAGTTTAGATAATACAATGAGAAGGGCAAGTCTTTAAAACCTAGCAAAATCATGACTACCCTTCTCATTGTATTAGCTAAGCCAATTGATTATTTATGTATAAAAGTCTTTGTTCATAACCTCAATTTATAGTATTTATGTCTGCAAAAAGTAAAGCCAGTACTTTTTCTATTGCATTTTAATTAATCCTATTTATATCAGTGTAGTTTAATAGTTTAATAACTTCAAAATAATTTTCCCCACAGAAATGCTTTTCTTCTTACTATAATAAATTGTAAAAAAGTGTAGATTCCAATGCTCCTGGGTCTGAGTAAAATGAAAGTAAAGAATTAAATAAAGCAGGGTGAGAAAATATTTGATTTCAAATCTACCTTATCCATATGATTCATAGGCTATAATAAAAAGCATAGTTAAAATGATTGAATTTAACTTTTACAATGTCAACTTTCATATCTAATAAAGTAGCATAAAAGGCATACCAAGTATATTTATCATGTGGATATATTAATGATCACAGTATACTTCTTAATGGCATCAATAAAAAGAAAGACCTAGCAGAGACATCTAATTTTGGTGGAGAAACTTGGCAGATTATTCTGATTTGGCTTTTTGACAGAGCAAGAACCGCCTTAGCACATAACCCATAGAAACATGTCCATAAGTGCAATTCAAGCATTGGTGAAGCTTGAGGACATTATTTATATTGGAAATAGGATCATTTGTGTTTTCCTGTAAAGTCGGCTGGTTGTCCTGAGTTTATGCCACAGAGAAGAGTGAGCCCCCATAGCTCAACTTGGAGCTGCCTTGCCCCCATCCCCATTATCTCTTGTTCTGTGATTTAGGTAAGGAACAAAGGAGTCCCATTCAACTCAAGGTCAGTACTTGATAGCATGCATTTAGTCTCCTCTAACATTTATAATCATGTTCAATTTTTAAACAAAGGTCTTTGTAGAAAAACTTCAATCAAATGAAAGGAGAAGTAAAAGTGCTTTCTTGTAATTTATTTCTAACTAGTTTGAGAGAGAAAGAGAGAGAGAAAGAGAGAGAGAGGAAGGGAATGGGGGAGTGGGGAGAGTGAAGGAGAAAAAGAGGGAGAGGGGGAGTGGGGAGAGAGAGGCTGATTCAGAGAAATCTTGTGAGTACATGGTGTCCTGACATTTCTAACTTGATTTCCAGGCCAGAGAAATTCTGAAGGATACTTGAATGCTGACTGGCTATGCAAGTCAAACTTATGAACCTTCAGAGAGCCATCCTTCATTAGCCTTGACTTCGGTGGGGAACTAGCAGTAAGAACAGATGTGCTACAAGAGCAAAAGGTCTCTATGCTCATCGTATAAGACCAAAGCCACAGAAAGCTCTCCATAGTCAACTTCTGACTGGGTCAACCCCCTACCTGAAAGGGCCTCTCTATGGTCCAGAACAGGTGCCTGCTGATTTTTTATTTTTAAAGATTTTATTCATTATTTTTAGAGAGAGAGGGGAAGGGAGGGCGGAAGAAAGGGAGAGAAACACCCACATATGATTGCCTTTCACCTGCCTCCAGCTGGAGACCTGGCTTGCAACCTGGTTATGTGCCCTGGCTGGGAATTGAACCAGCGACCTTTGGGTTCACAGGCAGGCACCTTATCCATTGTGCCACCAGCCAGGGCCCCAGCTGATTTTTAAAGCCACAGCATGTTTTCTGTATCATGGCCCATGGTGTGGAGACTGTTCCTAGAGGAAGGAGCACCTTCTTCAGGGTCAATTTGGAGAATCCTTATTAGGAATGTGATTTTTATACCACAGGACCAAAGGTTAAGAAAACTAAGGTTTGCCCTCACATAGTGGAGTCAAACTGAGAAGCAAAGGAAAGATGCCCATAAAGCACATATGTACAATTTTGAGTGTTATGAAATGGAGGCCTATGAGGCAGCATCGGCTATTGGTATATAAGTAGCCCTCTGTGAGGAGTGTATAGCAGGCATCATGAGAATAGGCAAATCTCTTTCTTTCCACCTTGTATTTTTTCGTAGCAAGCACTGGAAGACACGCTCATCCTGCAACAGAAAATTCTATGATGCCCATACACATTAAACATAAGAAGAAAATCACAAAGGAGTCATTCTCCCTGTAGCCTCACTGGACTAAAACTTTCAGGCCTACATTGTCCACAGTTGATGGGTGGATCCCAAAGGACCTAACATCTTCCCTGATGGATTGGAAAGCTAGTTCAGCAAATGCTGGGCTTTGGCAGGGCATTCTTTTCTTCTGTTTCTTACAGATTAGTCATTAGACAGAAGATCATGTATTCTGTGTTCTACATGAAGGGAAGAAAAATAATTTCTGACTCTTCCTCCTAGCTCACAGAGCAGAGTGAAAGATAAAAACAAAGCAAACAAACAAATAAAATGCTCAAAACAGCACTGCTGATGTTTTTTATCCACATTTTATTCATTCTCACCCTCCTTCCCTTTAGTTCCTTTTTCTCTCTTCCCATCTCTCTTAGTTTCTTCCTCTTTCTTATCCTCTTCCCTTTCCCCTCTTTCTTTCTTTCTGTCTCTCCTTCTTTCCCCTCTTTTCTCTCTCACTCTTTGTTTCCATTTCCTTCTGTTAAAAGTTATTTTTTTTTTCAAATGACTACTAAAATAAAATTGCAGACCTGAACACTGGATTTCTGTCTCTTTCGTCAGGCTCCTTGCCCCAGAGTAAATGATTTATTTATTAGGAGGAAAAAAGCTGAAATGGGACGGACATTTTTCTTTAAACACTGTCAACATGATTCCTTGGCCTTTGAGATAGACTAAGGAAGAAAAAGGAAGGCGTCTTTCTTAGGCTTTTTCTTCTCAAGTGCCTGACACCAAGTGTAGCTAATTGTCAGCAGCGTTATGAAATCCTAAACCCATTCCATGGCCCTTTAGTTAGGAGCAGACTTTGGCTGAAAATGACTCAAGCAAACTTTCCTTCTTCCCTCCTCCCCTTTCCCTCTCCTGTTTTCGGTTGTTTTCCCTCCATCCATTGTATGGCATCCAAGATTTCGCATGGAAACACCCCATGGCCTGTTTTTCATTGCAGGTTAAAATCAACTTTAATTTTGTTATTTTTTCCCCTAAGATGTCGCCCATCCCATTAAAATGATTAGGCTTTTCTTTTGAAGAGTTACCTGAGGTTAAAGTCTAATTGGCACATTGGCCACTGAAAAATGATGCCAAAGGCAGGACGGGTACCAGCCAAGCTGATCCATGACTGGCCGTCACCCACCGGCAGGGGCCTGATTTCACGCCCTGATGGGAGATACCACGTGCTCAGCCTCAGTGATAAAGACCCATGGTTGTTCAGCATTTGAAAATAGAGCTGTGTTTCCTCAATAGAGAGGAACGAACCAATGTGAACTATATCACATTTATGTGTGTAACAGCCTTATATCGAATGACAGAATGTGTAACAAAGGTTCCTGCTTGCTAAAGAGATGTTTAATGACTAGTTTAGCTGAGTTCAAAATTTTCTGCTGTCTTTTGTTCATTCTTGGAAGCTCCAGTACTGCCAGCATGGGTTACAAAACCGTCCATTTAATGGTTGAAATGAAATTATGTTCTACAAACTGGGTTTTCAATGTGGTAATATGATGCACTCAGCAGTGCTTAAGGAGGAGACATAGGGAAAGATTTAAATAGCAGCTTCACATGTTTCCTTAGCAAAACAAAACGGTACTTCACACTCAGTGGTATATTATAACTAGATCTGACCAGCGATAACAGGAACTACACTGGAGTACATTTCTGTACTACCAAAAAAAAAAAAAATATTTTCTGCAAAAAAAGAAAGAAAAAAACCAACGTTGTTCAACACTGGTGAGGGCAAAAAGAGCTAATAGAGGCCAAATTAAATAGAAAATCTTTCTTTTTTAATTTTTCAACTTTTATAAAACTCCCTATCTGAAAGTGACAGAGATAGATGGTCCTGGCAAATCTGTCTTCGCAGTGGCAACTTCCAGGTATCAAGTGTCAGGTTCATAATGTTCAGAGAAGAGGTACCAGCAGAGCACCAGGGGTTCAAACCAGAACCATTTCCAAGGATTATAACATCAGGGCAATTTCTTTCTTGCCTTTTCAACCAATAGGGTTTGAATCCTTTTCTTCAGATTCCAGTACCTGACATCTTTGACATTAAAGAATGGAAAAGCATTCAAATGCTAGTCCATGTGTTCTTGTGTTCTTAGAATTTAAGAAGAGCCACATAGAATCATCTTTGTGTCTTTGGCAGTCACCATCCCAATTCAGCGATACTCTAACCCCAATACAGCCCATTAAGTCCTTAGTTCTCGGGGTTTAGAAGGTGTTGGCCTGCTTCTCAATGTCAGAAATATCTCCCTTTAGCCCATTGTAAGTTTTTCTTGTTGAAAGCTCAGTGTGTGTGTGTGTGTGTGTGTGTGTGTGTGTGTGTGTGTCTTAGGCAACCTACCATTTTCATTTTGGTCATTAGTCTTTGATTTAGTCATTCTAAGGACAGGAAGAAAGGAACATATCTTTGGAGCATAACATACATATATATATATATATATTTAAATTACAGTTTCACCCCTTACTAATTATATCATATCATTTGGGGAAATTGACTTAACACCTCCCCTCTGAACCCTATTTAGTTTTCTCATCAGTAAAATCAGGATAATTTGATAAGAAATATAAAAATGCTTGGAAGTCACCAAGCAGAGTCCTTGGCACATAACAGACACAATAACAAAAGTAATATTAATAACCAAAATGTCAATACCTACAATGACCCCTCGGCCCACAGAAAGTTCTGTTTCAGAAATCTAGGTAAACTACTTTTATCACCGTAATGTTTGTTGTCAGAAAAACCAACAAACTCCCTGTCTGGTTTTATCAACCATGTATTGAACTAACTAACTCCTTAAGTGGGTTAAAAATGATGTCTTAAGTCTAGGACCCCCTAAGTTCCTTCAGGTTGGTTTCAAACCTCATTAGGAGTTTGAAACTCATTTCTTTCGTTTCTTTAGAAGTCCCAGAACACCTAGGAAAATGGTGAAATCAGTCAAACAGGCATTGGTTGCATCAATGAAATTTTGCCATGAGCTAAGTCCTGGGACTTCCTTAGCTTTCACTCTACATTGGACTATAATAACTATTTTTGGTTTCTTTGGTATATTCAGAGCAGCCTCTACTCATAGACAAAGAACTTGGAATAAGGGGTTGGCTGGCCTCTATGGTAAACACTTTTTGCCTTAGAGGCTGAACATGTTCTTTTTAAAACAAGCTCTAATTTAATATTATGTTGACATACTGCCATTGCTAATATTTTCCAAAAATAATTTCACTGTAAATGTCCATGTATTGTTTAACAGATAAGCAAAATGTGGTATTACAGTGCAATACTACCCATCAATGAAAGAGGAATAAGTATGGATATGTAAGACATAAGTAAGCCTCCAAACCATTGTGCTGTGACAGAAGCCAGACGCAATGACTACATAACCCTGGCCAGGTAGCTCAGTTAGTTGGAGTATTGTTCTATACACCAAATATAGTGGGTTTTATTCCCCATCAAGGAGAGTAGGGGAGGCAACCAATTGATGTTTCTCTCTCTCTAAAATTAATAAACATATCCTTATTTATTTATTTATTATTTCCATAGAGAAAGGAAGGGAGAGAAGCAGAGAGGGAGAGAACCATCAATGTATGGTTGCCTTTCACCTGCCTCCAGCTACAGACCTGGCTGGAGACCTGGTTTACAACCTGGTTATGTTGCCCTGGCTGGGGAATCGAACCAGTGACCTTTGGGTTCGCAGGCCAGCACCTTACCCACTGTGCTACCAGTCAGGGCCCAAGTAAGTATTTCAACAAAGGTCATGTAATGTACTTCTATGAAATATCTAGCAAATGCAAATCTAGAGAGAGATTAGATAACCAGTGGCCTGGGATTGGTTTTAGGAAGGGGCAATGTCTGAAAATGAGCTCCTGGGATCTCATGATGATAATGTTCTCAAGTTGAATTATAACAATGCTTCCATGGCTTGGTAAATTTACTACAAATCATTGAATTATACACTTAAAATGAGCACACTTTATGGTAGGTAAATTATGCCTCCATAAAACTCTTACGGCAACAACAACAAAATCTTCACATTTCTTCTACTTCTCCAAGTTAATCCTGATGGGGGAAAACGCTACCATGTTTAGCATCATTGCCCTAAACATTTTTGCTGTCACAACCCCAGGAGATCATTCAAAGGCATTCTTAAGGAAAGCCCCCAGGGTGTGAGAGCGCATAAGTGACACTAGAGTGGTCAAGTTGCTGTTGATGGAATATGCCCGCACAACCACGTAACTCTCAAACGTGCTATTATTGGAACAAGTAGTGAAAATGTGTCATAGACAGGTTCACAAAGCTCCAAGCCTCAATTCTGGAACTTCAATGTAAATTATCTTCATTACTACTTATATTTAACTTTCTGTCTAAAATATTAAGCCCCCCACCCCCCCAAAAAAAGAAACATATCAGGGAGAGTCATGGAGAAGTATTTATTTATTTGTGTTTGCAGTGCCCTCTGTCAGATGTTTTACAGATTAAGCAGAAGGGAGGGAAAAGTTCTGCACGAGGGAAAACAAAACGAAGGCCAACTTTTCTGTCATTACTTTACTCACCCCCCCCCCCCCAGCTCCCTTCCCCTTCTCTCGGATTTTTTTCCAGCCCCATATTGCGACTTTGACAAATGACAATGCACGAAGAGGATTTATGTCGGGTCTCGGAGATTAGCACATTATCACAAGCAAAACAGAGCCCTTGGCCTCCGCCACGGGGGAGCAATTGGAAAAGTCTTTGAATGTGATGCATGGGTCAAGACCCATTTCGGAAGAAGTGGGGATACTGTTCTGCTGGAGCGAGTCCGGAGAAAAGCCCTTGGGGAGCCAGGTGAAGACACTCAGGGCCGGCTGAGGAGCATTTAGCCAGAAAACTCATTTTGGAAAGGAAAGAGGAACCAGGGAACTCCCCAAAGACCTCGGTGTTGAATGATTTAAGGCTACCTGTAGGAAATGCCTTTTGCTTTATTGCTTTTTAGTCTCCCATCTTTTCGGGGGGCAGGGGGGAGCACAACACAGACCTTCTCTCCCTTGGATTCCCACCAGTAACCCCAGGAAGTTTTAGAAGGAACTCTGTCCTGTCCTAGCTCTTGTAAGTCTCTCCCATGATAACAAGGCGGCCTGCAGGTAGGATCCCGGATGACACTACAGTGGGCAATGGGGGACTTCAGTGGTTGAAATGTGTTCACTTACAGGCATGCTTCTTGTAATAGCTGGCATGCTTAGTTTACAGCATGGGGCCCCAACATCTGAGAACATTAGGCACAAAACAATCTCAAGGAAAACACCAAATACGAGTTTTTAAGCAAAAATATACTCAGGGCCAACACGGTTTTAATTCTTTCCTTAAGTCATTAAAACACCATAAAAATTGATTTGGAGAAAGAAATGCTGTCTCTGAAGGTCATAAATAGGCGGAACATGATTGGACATCTAGCTGGTAGCTTGCTATTCACAGCGTATCATGAGTAATACAGAAGTGAGGATGAAAAAGATGGAATGGTAGATAATGAGGCAATATTCACTACATGACTTCCTGGAGACTAGTTAATGCTCCCTGCGAAAATCACATCAATAGATCAGGGTTTCTCAATCGAAGAACCTAGTCACATGCTGGTCCAATTATTCTTCGCTAGGGGGTTAGCTTGTACACTTAAAAATGTGAGTGGAATCCTTGGCCTCTATCTGATAGATACTAATAGTAGCACTGCCCGCATCTGCATCCATCTAAAAATGTCACGGAGACATTGCCACAGGTCCCACAAAGGTGGGGGCAGGAAGCCAAGTTGGGCCTGGCTGAGAACCACTGATTTAGGCAGAATGGTGTACACGCCAGTGTTGACATTGTTTCTGTGGGTCTTTTTGTGTAAAAGCAAGATGAAGATACTGCTGCTCATGGGATACTTATCTGCGAAAATTATTTGTTTAGCAGTATTTGTTTAGCCTGCATATTTTCCTTGGATGAACATCATGTTGGGTGTCACAGTTATGAGGGCCTGTTACCCACTCATCATGCTTTGCTCTTCTGGACCCACAAGTGTGGAGCAATTCACACATTAGTAAGGACAACAGCAGATACCAAATGCTTCCCATGTGCTATGCATGTAGCTAAAAACTACTTGTACTATGATTTTTAATCTCATAAAATTCACTTGTTATTGGTAATTGTTGTTGCAATATCCATTTTGGGGATGAGACTTCAATGAACTCGGCAAGGTCATTTGGTAATAAATGAATCTGGGATTATCAGGTTTAGGGAAGACATAATTTGGAAGACTGAGGTTAAGGGCACAGGAATGGACACATTTCTAGAGTACCTGTTTTCTCCAGGAATGATGGGCTACCTTTTGCTCCTTTCCTACAGGAAAACAAATTATGCCCCTGGTGATTGCAGGGAAAATTCCAGCTATTCTCTTGAGTTGGCTAAGCCTGAAGACATCAAAATGATCCTATAACCTAAGAGATTCTGCATGTCTTCACATTTCCTGTTGGCCATACCTTCTCTGCTTGCTTTCACATTCTTTTATAGCTCCCTAGATACTTAGACTAAAGTAGGGGTACTTTACATCTGCAAGTTTGCCCCAAAGGGGACATTTGGCAAAGGCTGGAGATTTCTTTTATTGTCACATCAAGAGAAATGCTGCTGGAATGTAATGGGTCAAGGTCAAGGGTGCTACCAAACATCTTACAATTCACAGGACAGCTTCACACAGCAGAAAGTTATCCAGCCCCATGTGTACCAAACATGCTAAGGCTGAGTGAGGAGCCTTAGACTAAAAACAGTGTAATCACCTTTAAATAGTAAGCAAGAGCTATGGTGAGCCATTTACAAATATAAACTCTGTTCATTGTAATAGTGGTTCCTATGGGATTGGAATCATCAGTTACCTCCTTTTTACCTAAGGAAACTGAGGCACACAACATCACATGCCCAATATAATGCTACTAAGTAGTAAATGGTGAGCGCAGGACTCCAATCCATAAAGTGAGGCTCCTACAGGCCTGACCTTCCCACTAATAACTGTGAGTATATAAGGAAAGAGCACCTCTGTGGAGAATACTATGCATTTTCTTAGACATTAAATATTGTTTTTGTTTTCTGTGGAACACTTAATATTTTCTTCAAAGCATTCAAAATGAAGGTACATCTTAAGAAAATATCAAGCAAGTGGTTCTGGAAAGCTTGGAATCATTTCTTTTAAAATATTGCAGGAAAAGTCTGTGCAAAACTTATTTAGAATTACACTTTTTAAAAATGCAGTGGACTACAGAGAAATATTGATAACCCAATTATAGTAGTTACAACTGGAATAATAATATTAATTTTGGGATCTGTTTACTTAGAATAAGGGTCTAACTCTATGTACTAGATTGCTTGGGCAGGTGAGCAAAGTATTTAAGTATATTTTCAAATTTTCTAGACTTCTCTTAGAGTCATTCCTGGGAAGCACCTGCTCAAACTGTTAACATCAGCTACTTTCTTATCACCACCCCCTCACAGTTCCCACATCCTCATCCACATATATACTTTCTATACCTATGAATTTGTCTATATCTACATTCGTATCATCTACAGCCATACCTATGTCCTGGCTCCATTAACTGCTAGAGTCTTCAGGCTTTTTCAGATAGAAGAATCCCATTTCTCTAATCAGAATATCTTCTCTCACATTTTTAAATTAAAGAAGCGTATATTTTCCCTTAGATTTAACTGGTCAGATAACAAATCCAAGCTAGGAAATTAATAGAACTAATCTGCTACCTCATAGTTTTTGCTGGGAAAGCCTTAATTCAAAAGGACGATGCAAAAAAGTAGAAATTAGGGAAGCTCCTCAGGACCGTGAGGGCACACAGTTTAGACAGGAAGTACCCTGAACCCTACATTCACCCCAAAGCGAACTCCTAGAGATAGAGCACTAAAACCCTGGCTCACTAACCCTCCAGGAATAATAATTTAATTTTAGAAACATCGATAATAAAAGATAAAGGGGCCCTAGATAAAAATTTTATAATTACACTTTGTTTATAGTTTGTCAGTCAATAAAAGCATTGAGCATGGGTTGAGATCATGAACAGGTAAGATGGGTAAAGGTCTAATGACCCTACAAGCACACATGTCATTTTTATAAACACAGAAGTGGTTACTAAGGCCAACCACAGGACTGGTAGCTGTATAAACAGCTGACGATACAAACTAAGTCTCTCTTGTTCAAGAAGAGATGTAGATCCCTTTTAAACTTGAAATTCTGTCTTTTACAAGTATATACTCTTTTAATATAATTATCTACATACTTACTCTTTTCTTTTGAACTTGCCTATGCTTTGTTGTGATTCTAAAGAGAGTACAAATATGCATGTGTGTCATAATACATATTCAGGTAGATAGTTGACCAGTGTGTTATTTTTGCTTTAACTCAAGCAAAAATAGTGAAAATAATGAATTTTTATTTTGAAAATTTTCTCTTTTTTGGCATATTATTTTTTAATAATGAAAATTTACATGGATAGTTCTCCTGTGTGGAGGTTTTCACTCTTTAAAGAGATAATTGACTCATCTAACATCTCCAAAGGCTTGGATGAAAAGAAAATCAATGCTTTGTGAAAGTGCATTTGTGATTGCAAACTGTTGTATTAAGGGGGAAAATAATGTGGTTTGTCATCAATCGCCTCGTGTGGCGTACAAGGGCTGACTTGTTGAAATTTTGTAGGCTTTTATTTACAGAGAAAACACAGGCCCTGTGCTGCCCAGAGTCCTATCAGCCTACACATTCAAGGAGTCACTTCGGAAAAAGAGACGGCTTAAATCATAACCTTTATGGATAATCTAATCCATAAGGAGACTGAAATTTTGCCCCTGTGAATATGAACAAAACCTAAAGAATTTAATTATTTGTGAATTATTCATGAATATTTTGATCCTGGCTCAAGGCTACAGTTGGAAAAGGGAGAAAATCACTGACTGTTGCCAATCAGGGTTTCATGGAAGAAAAATATGGAATATTTCAGCCTCAGGATAACACCCCATATTTCCAGGTTTTGTTTAAAAAAAAAAAAAAAGAGGTGTTGCTAGAGACAAGTGAAGCTTGGGTGGAAATAGAAATAAAGGCAGACCCTCTGAGAAAGAAATGGGATATGGACTGTTGCTGGGGAAAAAATTATTACAACGATGTGTGTTGTTCAGTTACAATGTTCAGATTATAAGTTACATTTTGTGAGAAACATATGGCCACGTGCTAAACATCCATATGTCATAGTTAATAAAACTGAATTTCACTGATGTATCTTGTACCACAGATCTTACTTAGTGGTTGGAAAGTCAATAACTGTACATGTTATACAATACATGCACCACACACACACGCACACACACACATACGTGATGCATCTGGTGGAGGCAAATAATTCACATAGACTTGTTGCTTGAGCTCAATAGCTTTTGCCAAAATTATGGACAAATCATGGCTGACCTATCTTGCGGCATGATCCACTTTCTTGTTTCTACATTATCCAAGCTTTAGATTAAAAAAAAAAAAAAAAAGTAGGGTAGTGGCAAGAACAAATAATTTAACACCATAGAGATATTAGCATTACTCTTCTGCTTTCTAGTTGTCTTCTTGGATAAGCAATTTCATCTTCCTGATCATCTATATGAAGAAGAGAATACAACCTACCTCTTAGGGTGGTTGGAAGCATAAGAAAAATTGAGATTAAAAATCAAGCATTATCATAGGTACACAGTACATAATAAATAGTACAGGATACTCTTCCTCTCTTTGTACATTGGTTGTCATTAAACAGAGCTAAGGAATGCAAAATGCCTAGACAGAGAAGCTATCCACAGTTCTCTATCCATAACCATGCTTCAAACCTCGGGTTGTGTTTCTCCCAAGAGACAGCCTTTAATGAAACCACACAGACTGGAAATAGTTCCTAAGTAAGAAATGTACAGTGGACATTTGAATATATCCTATATATTACTTGAATATATCACATGTAATTATAGAAACCATCTGCGTTTTTACTCTTCTCAGGTTTAGGATGAACAATTGAAATATGCTTTTAAATTTGAGGGACATTTAACAAGGATGCTGGTTACATAAGATAGATGTACTTCATGGATGCTGCTTAGTCATATGTACAAGATCAACCCATTGCATTAGTTACCAGCAAATCTGTATACTTAATACTTCCAAACTAGGGGCATGATTTTGAAGTTGTTGATTTCCATTAGCTAATTCAATGAAAATGGTTTATCTTGTGCTGTTGAGTAGATATGGCTTTCAGAAATCTCTGTAATATATATCAGTTATTTATTTATATAACATATGTAAAGGTACAATAAGTAAGTACACTTATTTATTGAGTGCCTCTTTGGGATACATACCATGTGAATCACTGACATTACAGCCCTGACTGAATACATGAGGAAAAGTTGTTTCCTAAGGGACTTGCATTCTGATGAGGAGAGAGAGGTAATAAACTGGTCAACAAATAAATAAGATCATCCTGATAATGATAAGCAAGAACAATAAAATAAGGCAATGGAGATTTAGAGGTAGAGGTATTGAGCAGGGGGGCCTGGGATTGAGAACTACTTTACATTAGGTATTCTAAAGAGGTCTCCCTGAAGAGGTGGATTTTCTTCCATGATATGATTAATGCAGAAAAGTCAGCTAAGAGAGAATTTTTGAAAAGGGAGTTCTAGTCAGAGGAAACGGAACAAGTGTGGGCCCTGAGTCTGGAATGAGTTTAGTGCATTTAAGAAACAACAAAGAAAGCCAGGTGGGTAGAACACGGTCAAAAAGGAAAAGTCAAATAAGATAGAATTGAAAAGGGAGTCAGTGACCAGATCCTAAAGGTTCTTTTGCCTAAGGAAGGGAACTGCATCTTTGGCCAAGTGCAACAACAGAAAGCTACTGGAAAGATGTAAGTAGATGGACTTATTTTTCTCATACATGTAAGTTGGAGGTCCAAGAGTGGAAGAAGCCAGGCAAATCTGGAGGCTATGGCAGTCATCCAGTGAGACAGAACAGTGCTTGGGATCAAGGAGAAAGCAGGGGAGGTAAAGGGAAGTTTCTGGGACCGCACATAAGGGGCCAGAGGCAGACAAGAATCAAGAATTACTCAACCAGAACTAACAATGCTGCGGCACACTGACACAATGGAATATTAGTTGGCTATAAAAAGGAGGAAATGTCACCTTTTCTGACAGCATGGGTGGACCTAGAGAGTACTAGGCTAAATGAAATAAGCCAATCAGAGAAAAACAAATACATCACTTAGCTTATATGTGGAATCTAATGAACAAAATAAACTAACAAGCAAAATAGAAACAGATTTATAGAAAGAGAACAAAGTGACAGTTCTCCGAGGGGAGGGGAGCTGGGGATTGGGTGAAAGAGGTAAAGAGATTAAGCAAAAAGTTATAGATACAGACAAGAAGAATATGGTGATTATAAGATGGAATGGGGGCTGGGTGGAGGTAGAAGTGGGTAAAGGGGAATAAATGGTGACAGAAAGAGACTTGACTTTGGGTGGTGAACACACAATGCAATATACAGATTATATATTATAGAATTGTACATCGAAGCCTATATATTTATTAACCAGTATCACCCCCAATAAATTCAATACAAATTTAAAAGAATTATTCAACACTATAGCCCTGATTCTTAGCACAGCACTTGGAATATAATAGTGATAATGCCGTAAATGTCTACTATAGTAACCAAAAGATAAGCTCCTTTCTAAATGCATTATATGGATATGGATCACTTCATTTGATTCTTAAACCCTGTGGGCTAGATTCTATTGTTTTCCACACTTTACATAGAAATAATCTAAATTTAAGTAGTTTGGTTAAGTTGTTCCTCAAAATTAAGCCACCAGGGAGTAGTGGTCCTGGGAAAGAGACTCAGGTAATTTGTCTGACTTATGTAGAGGTATTTATATTTCTGTAAATAAAGAATAAATGTCAGTCATTAATACTTTTTCAAAAATTATCTACATGGGGTTCCTCTGTAGTGGTATTTCCACATCTTAAATATGTTTTATCCTTGGCTTCCAGTGTTTGTTGGATCATTTTCATGTGTTAGGTACTCTACCAGTTAATTTAATTCTAATTCAAAATCTATGAGGTAGAGACAAGTACTATTTTTATTTTATAGATGGAAAAAAAAAGAAAGAAACAGAGTGTTCATCTCAATTCACTTAACTCCAAGTTCAATGATTTTTACCCCAGAAGTTACTGGAATAACTGATGAGCATATAAAATAAAATCAGGAAAGTGCAAATTAAAACAATATATTTTTTTAATATTTTATTTCATTATTTTTAGAAGGAGGGGAAGGGAGAGAGGCAGAGAGGGAGAGAGACATCAATGTATGGTTGCTTTTGACCTGCCTCCTGCCACAGACCTGACTGGAGACCTGGTTTGCAACCTAGTTATGTGCCCTGGCTGGGGAATCGAACCTGCGACCTTTGGGTTCGCAGGTTTGCACCTTATCTACTGTGCTACCAGCCAGGGCGCAAATTAAAACAATATTAAGGCAAATCTACACTTCTATCAGAATCACTGAATTTAAAAACTGAGTAAACCAAGTGTGGCAAGGGTGTGAAGAAACTGAAAGTCTCATGGAGTGCTGCTAGGGATTAGAATGGAATGGTTAGATTAGAAAATTTATTATCAGTTTCTTTAAAAAAGCAAATATACACTCTGCCATGATCCAGTAATATCAGTCTGAGAATTTTATCCAGGAAAGATGCAGAGGTTTCATGGCAGCAATTTTGATTCATATAACATTTATTGAGTACTTACTAGGTACCAGGTAGCATATTACATTAGTTAAGATTTCTCCAAAGAAATAGAAATAGGGTACACAGAAAAAGATTTATTGTAAGGAATTAGCTCATGTAATTATGGAGGCTGAGAAATTCAGACCCAGGAGAGCTAACAGACTCCAATTTGAGTCCAAAGGCCTAAGAAGCAGGACAACTGATGGTGTAAGTTCCAGTCCAACGCCAAGTCCAAAGGCAAATGAAGATTAATGTCCCAGCTCAAAGACACTTATGCAAAGAAAGAGAATTGTTTCTTACCCAGCCTGTTATTCTATTCAGGTCTTAATGGACTGATGAAGTCTGCCCACACTGGGAGAGCACTCTGCTCTACTCAATCCACTCATTCAAATGTTAAACTCATCCAAAAACACCCTGACAGACACACCCTAAGATGTTTAACCAAATATCTGGGCACCCATGGCGCAGTCAAGTTGACACATAAAATTAACCATCACAGAGGTTAAGCAACTTTAAAATGTTGTCTCATTTTATACATAGTGAAGACCTCCTACTAGGGTGGTCATACCTCTTGCTGTGTCTGTACCTCTGTCCTGGTATTACTATTAATAGCATGCCTCCTCCAATTCAGAGTCCAGTTTGGCTACCCAAATTCCCATCTTTCTTCCTATAAATCTGTTACCAATTTCATAACTGATATAATCTGATGCCAAAACTTTACACCATCCCTGATCCTCCTTCTGCTAAGTGATGGAATAAGCCTAAAGATTAAAGTGCAGTTAACTGTTTTTGTACCTTACTCAGGAATCACATAGCTGTATTAAATTAAGAAAGGCCATGTGACTACATCTTCATAGCAAAATGGCCTTTTCAAATGTTGCATTTGCTTCACAGATCTTTTGGTCAAAAGGATATAGTCTCTTTCATTAACATGGTGATGGTCTCAATGTTAAATGGTGCCGTACCTTTTTTTCCTTGCATTGTAATGTTGTGTTCGATTTAAAAAAAATTAATATGCATTATCTGGTATGATTCTTGAAAGGATCCCTAATGTAAATAGAGTTGATGCCATCCAAACAGGCCTCTAAGCTGTATGATTCTGTGTTCTCTGAGATCTAATGAAAGCCATTACACCCTTGTACCCTCCTAAGTCATTCTTAACATTTATAAACTTCTTTCTTTCCCCACAGTCACTTCGCTAGTTACCTTGGATCTGCAACGGGGCTCTCGGAATGCTATTCCTACACTGTTTTCCATGCTTCTAAAAAGTTGTTTCAAGCCCTCTTTTGTTTACTTATCTCCAGATAAAAACCTAATCATGTCTTTTGCTTAACAGATTCCATGGAGCCCATAGCATGGCAGCAGAGGGCCTTCATCATCTAGTTGCCTCAGTTACTCTTCTTCTTTTCTACACTCTATTCCAACCATTCAGAGCTGATTGACATGTTCACCGGATGTTATTCTATCCTCCCTTGCCTGGGGTCTTGGGGGCTTTAGAACTGCTATTCTTTCTCCCTGAAACTCCATCCCCACATATTACCTGGGTAACTACTATTCACATTTCCTGTTTCTACTTAGATACCATATTTTCCTGGAAGCGTTTCCTGGTCCCCTAAGGCTCCCATTGCCCATAATACTTTGCAAACATTATGCTCTGACACTTCTCTAATCATGTCATCATTGCCTCTATAATTCTGTGACCCACCTATACTCTTCTATACTTTTCTGTCTCTAGGAAACAGACCATTCAATGGCAAGAATTACAGTAATTTATTCATCATCATATTTCCAAGGACCTTTTGGCATGGCTTGGTGAACATTTCTTGAATAAATTACTTCATTTTATAGAAGTAATGGAGACTAAGTCAACTAGCCAATTAAAAATAATCATTACATAAGTGCACACATACATATATAAAATGATTAAAGATAATGGCCCTGGCTAGTGTGGCTTAATTGTTTGGAGCATCATCTGGTAGACCCAAAGGTCTCCAGTTTGATACCCAGTGAGGGCACATGCCTAGGTTGTAGGTTAGTTCAGGGTTGGGGCACATGCCAGAGGCAACCGATCTATATTTCTGTCCCTCTCTTTCTTCCTCCTTTTCCCTCCCTAAGCATGACCTTGGGTGACAATAAAAAGAATGATATAAAGATAATAAAAGAGACTGCAAGACTAGATGGGGGTTGGAGGGGTGGGTGGAGGATGTGGTGTGATCTTTTAGGAAAGGTATTCATAAAGGCCTTTTCTATAAAAGTTTGAGCTGAAGCTTAAACTGTAAGATTCAAGGTCACACATTACTAAGTAAGAACTCACTCTTCATATTTGCTCTGGCAGGAAGAAATTCCCGGAGGCAATGGGACACTGGGCAAGTAAGTTTGGATAGAGAAATTGTTTGTAAAAGGTCAGGATAGGGAGAGATTCTCCCTCTGGAATCACACTAGTAGGGGAATGAGTGCAGACAGGGCCCACCATGAACTAGAAAGAACAAAAAGGTTCAAAGACTCTCACCAGAAAAGAAGAGGAAAACAGAAATGCAGAGGAACTGATGACTAAAGTCTAGCTACGCTGAACTTTTATCTATAGCAAACAACTTTTGTTTTGCGAAGTAAATGCGGCTCACTTTTATTCTAAAGAGATCACTGTTCTGGTGGTGTGCTTCCCCTACGAAGAGACCAAAATGGTCAATGAGGTATGTATACATTCATACATTTCTATGAGCAGAAATGAAAACTAATCAAGCTTTGAAAAAAGGTGAGTGTATTTTTTTCTCAAAACCTATATGTTAGCTTTCCAAAGGGAGTCTATCTTTTTCATAAAGATTCTGAGACTTTATTCCAATAAACTTGTGCTTTTCACTGAAGCAAATGATTACATTTCTGTTTTAGAAAAGAAAACATTAAGAAGTTGCTGAGATCATTTATTGTTGCTAAATTTTAATAGAGTCTAAGTAAGAAGGGGGTCCGTACGTTTTTTTTTTTCTTGTTTGTCTGTTGTTTTTTCCACCCCTGCTGGACTAGTAGCCGCCTCCAAATGACATGATGCTAACTCAGACCTTTCGTTTTTTTTCTTTCCAATTTGAAAGAAAAAAAGCAAACCTCACCTTAGCAGCAAATGAGGCAGTTCATGCTGGTTTTGGAAAAGGAATTAGCTCCAGAGAGAAAAATAACAAACCCAGGCCTGAGGTCTTTCCTATATATTGAAAAGACCAGCTTGGAAAGGAAATGCGGAAAAACAAACAGAAGGTGCCCACATTTCTTTATCGTACCTGGAGAAGGCTGTGCTAAGCCGACGCGGCCCTGCCTTGGCGCCAGGTCTCCATTATTTTTTCTGTTTTAAAATGGCACCCACCGCTCCATAAAATGATCTATTGGGACTTCAAAGCGGTGGCAATTGCATGTGGCACAGGATGTACGCAATTAATTATGTGATGCTTAAATGACAGGGTGTAGGAAAAATAGGGGAGAAGAAGAAAAACGTTGAAAGAAGGCAAAAGAAAGAAAAAAAGCAAAAAAAAAAATCCAAAGCACACTGAAAGACCTGGTTGTCTGCCTGCCAAGAACCGGTAGCAGATAAGGCCTCCGGGTTGCTGTGGAAACTCAGGTCTCCAGGAGCCAGAATCCAATTTCAGAAACCACAACATCAACAGAAACGTGTGCAAAAATAAAAAGGTTTGTTTGGCAAGAAATAAGGAGAAGGCTACCAATGTATAAAACACATGAACCGGGGTGACCTCACCCAACGGAGGCCGTCGAGATGAGGAGGTCCGAGGGCTAAGGCAGCCCCTCCAACTTGCACCATAACGAAACACAGGCCATGCTGCTCTCTGTTATCCAGTAATTGCTCTCTTTTTGAAATATTAACCACCCACCACCTCTTCTCAAGCAGCACCTCAAAGAATAGACCACCACCCTTCAGGAAAGCAATGTGACGGACGTTCCTTTTAAACCAAGAGGCCAGAGAATAGGCAGCTAGACTTTTTTTCCTTGCTCCTTAGATCATGAATTACATGCCATACCATTCGAGAAAAAGAAAAAGAAAAAAGAAGATTATACACACAGACTCCTTTATCCTTTCTGTAACATCGGCAAGGAACAATTTGTAAGCTCAAGTTGAGAAGCATGCTTCACAAGCAAACTCTTAATGATCTCAAAACTTAATCTCATTCTGCACTCTTGATTTAATTTATTTAAGTTTGGAATAAAGAAGTATCATCTAAAATAAATGCCCTTTGATGGGTGGACAGCTTTCAATTCATCCTTACACTCCCAGAAAGTATTTAGATATGTAATATTATTTTTGTGTCTTTCCTTCATTTCCATCGGAGACTAAATGCACTCCTGGACTCACTTCATCAGGAGGTTGATTACTTACTGGCTTCAGTAAGACCAACTTTGTATTCTGTCTGGCACTAAATGTAGAGGTCTTTCAAGATAAATTTTAGGCAGTCCACGAGCTTGAGAACATAGAGATCCCATGTAAGTCATACGCATCTCACCAAAATATTAGATTCTGAGAAAGTGACCTGAAACTCTTTTCTTTCTTAGGGGGAATTCTGAAGAGATAAATGCCTAAAGAAAGAAACGAAACATAGCACATAGAAATGTTAATTGTGCATCAATTTACTATAGAAAGATCCCCATTCCTTTTGTTTCCCCATCCTAAGTTTTTGCTCAAGTTGAGAATAAAATTTTAAATGTGTAATTAATTGCCTTTACAATAGCCATATGTCCTGTGACTGAGCTCTGGCCAACGCAGTTGATGTAGGCAGAAGTGATAAATACCACTTTCAAGAATGGCCCTACTAAACCTCTTATGATGCTCCATACCCTGTCTGACCAGTTGCCCACCTACCAATTAGATACAAAGGATCCAACAAAAGCCTTCATGTTCCTGGGCAATAGTGTATCTCATAATGGAGTAGGTTGGGCTTTCTGGTCCACCACCACCTGGTCAAGATCCAGGATGGATACCTGATCAAGAGCATTCACACCAGACTTGGCAGGGATGACAAGCTTTGCATAGGTTAAGCCACTAAAGGTTACCTACCACACTGCACACCCTATCTGATACAACACCCCTCAAACAACAACGTAAGCATTGCCAACATCTGTGAAGCAATTCCTGATACCTCTCAAAATGCTTCTAGAAACACCTTTGCTGTTGCATCCAACAACACACCCTATCTATCACAACCCTAGCCATGTGGGGTTGTTCCATAACTGATACTTTCATAAGCTTGCTTTTCAATCAATATTGTCCAGGTATAGCATGGTATTCAAAACATATGTTGATTCTTAGAGTCCAGAAAATGGATTTATCAATCTGCAGCTACCTAGTAAAGATAGGGTTTAAAAGGCATTTTCTTCTTCCTCCGACGATAAGCTCTTTTGGAAGCTATTAAAATAGACCATTGGGCAACCTGGACAACTGAGGGAAAACTCAAAATCCTTAGGTTATGCTTTGATGAATAAAGGTATGACCAGCCACAGTGACGTAAACTTCTTTCTGTAAATGAAAAGTGGTAGAGAGAAAGCTCAGAGTCCTAAACTATAGTCAGCATTGTGCTGCATTTTTGACATTTAAGTATCAGTGACCATGAGCAAGGCTGCCCAATATAAAACGCTACCAAGAGTGGAGAAAATTGCATATGACCAGAAGCCTGAGAACCTAAGGATTGGAAGAGTCAGGGGAAATTGAGAACACTTCTTTTGGTTTTCATAGCTACTTAGGAATTAAAAGAAAGGAATCATAATATTAAAGGGTGCTCATTCGATGCACCTCATGAGTAGAAGTAGATAACGCCACATCATTTTCTCACTAGAAGTTGAAACTTCAACTTTTCATAAAAATTCTCTTATACTGAATACTCACATGTTGGATATATTATTGGTGTAATTATATGATAAAATTTTATGCATACCTTAAAAGGCATGTTTCTAAGAATATTTAATGACTTTAGAAAGTTTTGATACCTTGTAAGTGAAAAAAATTAGGATATACAATGTAATTTAATTCATACAATAAAATATTTTTAAAAGGAGCTGAAATAAATATATCAAAACAGTCAAAGCTACTTCATTCAAATTATAGGTGCTTTTTAATTTCTTCTTTGTAATTTACTATAATTTCAAATTTTACCTACTAAATAAACATTATCATTTTGTTGTTAGAATAGATTGATATGTTCTTTGTTAAATAAATTCTGACAATCTACATGCAAAATGAATTTAATTCAGCCTTCCACATTAAAATACTTACATAGTGTATTAAAAAATAGAAGAGATCATGAAAAATTAAGTAAAATTCTATAATAATCATCATCATATAATATGTTGGATATTCTTTCAAATATTGTATATATATTAACTAATTTAATAATATCCCCATAACATCCATTAAAGGAGGTAATCATATCATTTCCTTTTTACAAATAAGACAGTTGAAGTACAGAGAAGTTGAGTAACCTGCCTAAGCTCACTCGTGGAGTTTGCCTTGACTGGGTTAGGTGTTGTTCTGCAAGCCAAAAGGTCACTGGTTCAATTCCCTGTTTGGGGACATGAGAGAGGAAACCAACCAATCCTCACATCAATGTTTCTCTCATTCTCCTTCCCACTCCCTTCCCTTCTCCCTAAAATTAAGTAAATACAATCCTTTGTTAAAAAATGGAGCTTGCCCTTGGCTTACTCTCTCTCAAGGCAAACAGCAAATGCAAATTATATAGATTTATCTTTCTATTCTAAAAACACAAATCAAGATTCACCTGGATATAAAGATGATTTCCTTGGCCTACATTTTAAGAGGAATGGCTTATTAAACTTACTGTGTGCAAAAGTGGGCAAGATTTTCAACTGTGTTATTACGGAATATATAGAAGTAAAACAGTCTAGAAAACAAAACAAAACAATGAATCCTTTTTTGAGTTCAGGAGGCACCACTTTTTAAACCTTTCGTCTTTTTGTGGGCAAAGGTGGATTATGATATGTTCTTTTTCTGAGAGCAGAGGCTGCTGCTGGCTATACTTTGCTTTTCCCCCATTTTTCTCTTCATGATAGAAAACGACTACAAATGCCAAGGTAGAACAGAACAGCAGAGTTCAACAAAATCTCTTCGGCAAGATCACATCTTCTAAAGGGACGTGATTAATCTAATAATGTTGCACATTAAATCAATTTGCACCCCCAAAATGAAAACCACCCATGGTGGTATATATATAGCCTGTGGGAGGAGCTCCCCAAAAGGACCCCAAGCCCCAGCCAATGTTTCAGTCTCTTGCTACTTCTTTTATTTTATATAGAAAATTAAATTGTAGCAGTTGAGTTCTATTTTCGTTTAGAATGTCCATTAAAAGTCTGGCTGTAATATTTACGAATACCAAAACAAGACCACCAGGGCACGTATCTGCTAAAAGCAAGTCTCAGTTTCAGATTCACTGAGCAGGTCCTGAGACATACAATAAAAAAAAAATAATAATGTAAAAACCATGATCTGAAGCAAACTATTACAGAGAGGTTCAAATTGGAAGGTAAAAAAAAAAAAAAAAAAAAAAAAGACTAAAACATTTTACATATGATAATGAACTTCCTCGATGTGATTTAGAAGCCCTTTTCTTCCTATGACATCAGTGCTGGGGTTAGAGCATCTAGATTCAGGTTCAATGAATGCTCATGAGATTTCATTACAAAACCTTTAGAAAGACACTTGAGAGGAAATGCTCAAGTAATTTTGTCAAGAATATGCTAAAGTTTAACCAAATAATTTTTCATCCCAAAATGTAATGCGGGGGGGTGGTGCAAAATGTTTGCTCATTTCCTACTGGATTTTCACCTCCTCTTGTTCAGCATGTTTAGACTGACCCAGGATAGAGTAGATAGAGACACAACAATTAACTGCAAGATTGTGAGTGGCCAATGCTATGAAGGGATAAACGATAAAACACATTAAAGATAAACCATATCATAAATAATAATGTGAGCTAATGGAAAAAGAAGGTTACTTTTGGGAGAAAAAAAAAGTGTTCTATGCCATTTTCCACCAGTACCACTTACCCGTCCAAGCTAAAACTGCAGGCTACCCTTGGCACTTAGAAATACAAACATGTTTTTACATGATGAATTAATTCATATCTTCAGTTAAAATATCCACCAGAGATTGCAGGTTCAGCTTTGTCTGTGAGGAGGTCTGTCATGTTCTCAGGAGGAGCTTGGTAAAAAGGTTAAGATTTTCTGAGCAGTGTCTGTCAAGACTACAACATCTGTATCATTAAATTATTACACTGCACCCCAAAACCCAGCACACTGGGGAGGAGACATAAAAGGGAAAGAAGAAATAAGAGGAAAAAAAGAGTCTTTCTTTCCACTTTTCCAAAGTCTTGAAACGTTGACCTGTCCTCTCCTAACACTCAGTAGCAAACATTTTCTCCCCCCTTCTTACCCTTCCCTGCTAACCTGATGGCAGCGGGGGCTTCATTTATGCACCCTGGACTGGACTCCATCAAAAGTCTCTGTTCTTTCACATGTTTCTGGGCACAGGAATGAACTTATGCAAAGCCTGGCCTTGAGATTGCAGAAGTCTGGATGGTTCCTGCCAACAAACTGACTTTTTCCTAAACATTTCCCCCCCTTTTTTCATATGAAGAAAGAAAGCCTCTCATTTAAACTACAGGCATGGGGAGAAAAATGAGGAGAGAGGGTGGTGATATGGAGCAAGAGGTTGGAAAAAAAAAAAAAAAATTGCAGCCGAGTTCTTAATGGGTTTTGCTCTTGAGCTGAGTTTAATTTAGGAGCATTTTTCTGGGTCACGGGATCGGAATCAGAGAGGACTGCGGTGCCACCGTGTGCTGTGACTCAGAGGGTCTGTGTGTGTGTTCAGGAGCAGGGTGACTTGCATACTGCAGAGCACCGCTGAGCTAAAAATCTTTCCGCCGTGAAAAGGGGGCATGGTTTTCTTCGAGGCAGCTTTCAAAGGGCCTGCTCTGTCATCTGGCTGCGGAGCGAAGGTGGTCCACCTAGGCTTTGCAGGGCAGCCCTGCCTGGGCCCGCTGCGCGCTCTGCCCCCAGAATGGCACGCCGCCAAGGACTCTCTAGTTAATCATGGGCTCCGTGGTGTTCAGTGCTCCCTATCGCTTAGGGCTGTGGACCTTTGAAGTGGACCTGTTCTGGCTTTGCTCAATCCCCTGCCATTCTTTGGAATGCCTCTGCATGACACTCGGACTGGAAAGGACGGTCAGATTGGAACATCAAACTCTTGGGACCAAATTTTTAAATCTGCACAACTGAGGAGAGCCAGAGTTTGGAGGATTTCCCCCATTATCCTCTTTGCCATCAAAGCACAAAATCTGCCCCAAAGTGTTGGTGGCTGTGATGCAGCCTGGAGTCCTGAGTGTGCGGGTGGACGGATGGGACAGGCCAAAAAGAGTCAGGAAGAGAACAGTAGTCATTTTTTTGTTCATATGATACTCATATCAACCGCTTATCTTGACAATGATGGAAACTATCAAGACAGCCTTGTCCTTAAATAAAAAAGAACATGGCAATTTCTTCAAGATTGTCCCCAATTATTTATGCATTTCACAATGATAATTTATTGGAAAATTTAAAATATGATTGAGTGGTGAGACAGGAAATTATGCCTTATCTTTTGTGCTTCCTTCATGTATTATCTTTGGTGATGTAGAGACCTAGTTTTACAAACTTTCTAATTAATCCTACACACATATTACTCAAGGTCATCCATTAAAATAATAAGTCTTAGTCTACGTAAAACATAATCGACCAGTTTATTAATTGCTAATTTCATTACTATTTAAGGTTGCTCATACTCAACAATACTTAGACTATTTCTTAAAGTGAATTGACTGTATAATAATTTTTTAGGCATTCTTATTGCATGTGTATCCAGAAGATCGTTTATGAAGTAGATTCAATACTTGTGACTACGCTACCTTGTAAAGAATATATCTGTTATCAACCTAGGTCCAGCATTCTTTAGACTCTAGATCACTACTGAAGAAAAATGGGGTCTATTTTTATAAATCTATAGAGAAATAATAAGAATTCCCCAAACTAAGAACATACTCATTGACGTGTTCTTTTCCAAAAGATTTGCTTTCATTAATGTATTTAGTATATTGTCCAATAAATGTGACCTCTATGTGACTACGTTTTTAACCATGACAACTATATATGCCAACTTATATAATGTTTGAGAAGTTCCAGGACTCCAGAAAAAGGGAAAAATTTGAAAAATTACTATTTATCTTCCATTTCAATCCATATTTTGTCTATGAAAAACAACATCTGATTCTCCATCAGGAATAAGATGGACATCACTGCGATTAGCAAATAAAAGACCTTAATTAGAGAAAATGATGTCAGTTTGGAGAGCGTGACAAAACCTTACCCAAGACACAATTTTATAGTTCTTTCCTCCCACAGTATTAAGAAAAGGTCCACATGGTTTGAGCTAGGTACACTGTCGGCTTATTAGCCTGAAGGAACATGAACTTGAGGCCCCTGTGAGATCTTTTATGGCCGTGTGAGCCTGTGCAATGTTGTAGTTAATTCTGGGCTATCACCTCACACACAGAACTAAATGTATTTGCTGGCTGGATTCCCTGTCTCTGTCAGTGCCACCACCATTTTTCCAGCCACCCAGGCTTGAAATTTTGGAATTAGTATTCATTTTTTTGGCTTCCTAGCTCTTAACCCAGTCACTTACCAAATCTACTAAATTCTTTCATATCCCTTTCCCATCCACGTCTATCTTGCAGGTCCCATTGAAAGACCCTAATTCAAACTCCAATTATTTTATGCCTCTTCAACTGCAGTTCCCTTATAATTAGATTTCTTTCCTATTCAACTGGCCCTGTTGTCCCCACTAAATTAATCTTCTTTAAACAGCACTTTGATCAGGTTATTCATCTTCAGCATCTCTGCCTGGTGTTTATCTGTGTTGTACAGCTGGTGATGTGTTCAGCAACAAAAATCATGACATTAAATACACTTGGGAAAGATTGTCAGTGCCTGTGTAGGAAATTCACATCGCTCCTTAGCATGTGAGTGGCTTGAAGAAATCTCCCCATGCAAAAACCTGGTTCATTTTATTTAACAGTCCCATTTTTCAAATTCCGTTGCACAGGGGAACATTGTTTTTCTGTAAAACTCACATGAATATCTCTTAGGCTGAATATTTTAAGTAACATACTTCGGGAAACAGTTGTAGTATAATATTCCAACTCCTCAGCTTGGACACGTGCCTTCACAACTATGCCCTATTCTGTCTGGTCTCACATGAACACTGCCAGGAAGACTTACCTACTTCTCAGTCTCTCTGCTCAGACTTATTCCTTCTCCATTAACTTTTACTGGCTTGTTAAAAAAAATTTATTTGTATCCTTCAAGATCCAATTCAATGCCACCTTTTTAATGAAGACCTTGTAATGCTTCAGTTTCAGCTCTGACAGGTGGGGCACATAATTGTAACAGTCATAGGGTAATTTCCAATCCATCCAATTCAATTTAGCAAGAGTCTATTAAGCACCTCTGGTTGCCAGACACTGATAATAGGCAGTAAATTATGAGATGCCCTACACTAAAGGGCTCACTGAGGTGTGTGAGGAATTGGAGATATGTCTATACTAGTGACATGCAAAGCCTGAGCTCATTTTACTCGGGAACTCAGGGTGGAGGTTCCTATGAAGTTACAGGAAGATGGTTTCTGAGCTGTCTCTAAATATATTCAAAACACTAAACAGTTGTCCTCCTTAGACAATGAATTCTCATGACCCTATGTTCCTGTATTGAGCAGAAGCTCTATTACCTGGCTGCACGTTAGGAGACAGAGGGCCCTTAATCACCTAAAACGATTAAATATCTTTTGGTTGCTTAGCCTTCAGGCTACAGAAACCCAGTTCCTTTTATCTTTTCTCAGAGGTCTGATTTCCTGGCCTTTAATCATCATCCTGTTTCTGTGAACTGCTTCCAAAGGCCCCATGCCCTTCTTTCCTTGTGGGTCCCACCACTGGTTACTATGCAGCGTAAATAGCCAAGGAATGTCCTGGACACCCGTACAACGGGCTGAGGTTTGGGGCAGTTAGGAACCCAACGCACAAATACGTATTCAGAATATCCCAACCTTGTAGTGCAAAACTTGGCTGTGGATCAAAAGTGTTTTAATGGCCTGTTCATACAGCATTACATGAGGGTGATGATTTTTTAAAAATTCTTCTGGGCATAATATTAAACTACAGAAATCCCCAAATAAGTACATCCGCACACCACCAGATATTTAAGAGCTATTTATGATTTCCACTATTTACTTGTTTAAATAAATATGACACATTAAAAATATTTAAGATCTGTATCATACACACATACTATACTCAAATATACTAAATATCCAGTTATATAAAATTAAATAAGGCATGTAACAGGGATTTTTTTCATGTGGTTTAAGTTTTGTGGCATGTGTAGTCTGCAATAGCATGTTTCTTACCACCAAATAGAGAGGAAAAGTTGAATACAGCCTTAAATATAGGCTAGCATCCCTAAAATAATCAAATCCTAATCTATAAATTTGTGGCACAATAGGTAGAGGAAAACAACATCTCACTGTCAAACAGGTAAGAATTAGACGAGCAGCAGATTTCCCAAAAATAACAACAAAAATGAGAAATCAGTGGGTTCTACCGAATAGAGAACTTGAGAAAATAACTATCAAATTAGAATAGTGTACTAAGCTAATCCAGCTTTACAAAAAAACAAGGATAACATAATAATATTGTTAGACTGAAAAAGGATTTTCCACTAGGGGACTGAATTGAAAAATATATTTCAAAGAGAAGAAAAATATGTCTTGGAGGAAATTCAACATGTAAAAACAAGTAGTAAGAAAAAAAAGGTGAATATGTGTTAAATCTAGACAAACATTATCTGGTTTAAAGCAGTAACAATACTACTACTTAAAATAAAAAGTGATTTTTCACTTGAGTAATCAACTATGCATGATAAAATTTCAGAATTGATCTCTAAAAGAGGAGAAACATGATTAATTCTAACTCTAAATTGTTTAACTATTAAACTGAGAGCTTAATTAAATATTCATGATATAGTTTTGAGAGTAACATCTAAGAAGGCCAATATAGGTTAACTGAAAACCCAGTGAAGTTTTTAAATGTGGAAAAGTTAAAAAAAAATCAACTACAGCCACTCAAAAAACTCAAACCAATCCTAATGAATGCAAGAAAGGAGACTAAAAGAAAAAAAGAGAAAAATACATAGCAGTTATAAATGTAAATCCTATAAATGAGCTCAATAACATTGACAGTAAATGAACTGAAACTTGCCATTTAAGAGAGGGTGAACAAATTGTACTTAAAAAAATCTTAGCTTATAAATATGCAGTACAGTATTTAGGATATACCAACTCTCATCCCTATATATGCATAAGATACTTTTTTATGGCATAAACAGATTATTTTGTAAATAAAAAAGATTATAAAAGATATACCCAGGGTATAGCTGACAACTCTACATTAATATGATACAAGTGACACAGTAAGACAAAAAAGCATTATCAGAAATAACTAGTACCTAACAATAAATTCATCAATAAGATTTAAAAAGTTGAACTTTTACTGACCTGTTAATTTAGCCTCAAAATATAAATAAAAAATGAATAAAACACCAAAAAAGAAATGAACAAATTCATGATCATAGTGGGAGATTTCAAAACATCTCAATAAAAGGTTACAAACAAAAAAATTAAACCCATGGAGTATTTACCAACACTATTAATAAGCTTGATTTGATGAACATACATGCAACTATGCCTCTAACAGTTGGAGAAATACAACTTCTTCTTAAGCAAGTGTTAAACTTTTAAAAAATTGAATATATGCTACCAGGCCATAATTCAAGGCTTGAAAAATTTCAGAAAGTAGGTAACTTTTAGTACTTGTTTTTGGTAAATAACAGAATTACATTAAAAGTCGAGAAAAAATATCAATCTATAAGTATTTGGTAATAAAAATGCACTTCTGAAAAAAGTAATGGAGATGTAACATAATTGTTGAAAAAAATAAAAGCAGTTTTTCAATTAATTTTTTAAAAGATTTTATTTATTTCCAGAGAGTAAAAGCAGTTCTTTTAAACAATTGTGGAATGTATCAGAAATGAAGCCTCATGGATTTATAGTTTTAGGATAAAAAGAAAGGCTGAACATGAACAAGCTTGTATTACAAATTACACAAAGAATAAGTACGTAATTCTTAAACTAAAAGAGGAAGGAGATAGTAAAAGTAAGACCATAAATTAGCATAATACAAAATGAAGATTCAATGAAGGAATCAACAAACCAAAAACTGGTTTTGGGACCCTGGCTGATGGCTCAGTGGATAGGCGCTGGCCTGCAAATCCAAAGGTCACTGGTTCAATTCCCCAGTCAGGGCACATAACCAGGTTGCAAGCCTGGCAACCTGAAAGGCAACCATACATTGATGTCTCTCTCCCTCTCTGCCCCTTTTCCTTCCCCTCTCTGTAAAAATAATAAATTAAAAAATAATCTTTTTAAAAACCTGGTTTTGGGGAAAGATTGAAAAATAAACTTCAAAAATAATACTTAGGAATATGAATGGTGAAGAAATACACATACAATAGAGCTTTAAGGTATAAGGAACTTCTTTTTACCAACCCATCTGAGAATTAAATAAAAGTAATTCATTTTTTAGATTTTAGTACTCAGAGACTATCCTGCAAAGCCTTATAGTTACACTTAGAACAAATGTATATTTTTAAAACTCCCATAAAGAAAATACCATGTTGACTGGGTTTAACAGGAAAAGTGTTTCTAAAATGGCAGGGATAAGATTATTCCAATCTTATCAACTCTTCCCAAATGAAGATCCTGAATTTCAACTCATTCTTTGATGCCAATATAATTTTGGCACTAAGCCATGGAAAAGGAGTAAAATAAACTATTAAAAATTAAATAAAGCCCATTTTTTTCATGATCTTGGCTACAAAAATCGCCCCCCCCCACCAAAAAATACCCTCCAATTGAATTCCACATTTTCTAAATGAGATTCCACCATGATCAAATGAGTTTTAATTCAGCAATGCAAGGGTTGTTGAACATTTTGAAATCTAGAATCTTAGCTCATCACACAGCATTTACCAAAAGGACCTGAGACACAGACTAAAACAATTGTTCAAGGACTTGCATCCATTAAAGGGCTGAACTGGGACTTATATGGGAAAAGATTAAACAACTGTCTCCCATGAGAAAGATGTAAAAATTAAATAAGATAACACTTCTAAGGGGCAGCAGCTGACATATAGGAAAGGGTCTTTGAGTAGAAAGCAAACATATTTTCAACAACTTTATATGTTTTGCCCAATCCTTCCCTCCTCCCTATCAGAGTCAAGGGTGTGAAGAAACAATATCAACTGTAGAGTTATCTTTTTAAAAAGTAACCCACCAGACTTTAGATCATTCAGATGTTCTTTATTGTGAGGCTTCGAGAAGGATGGGACCATCAAGGAAAAAGGTGAATCAAGGGTGCTGAATTGCTTCAAAATGACCCAGAATAGCCAAACAAATGTGTCACTGGGGGTAAACTGAGCTGTAGTTTAATCGTTCCAGGTCACAGAGGTGGAATCAGAAAGAGCTCTGAACCCTAGTGCTAAAAGCGTATTACCAGTTTTATTGCATCGTGTATGAATCCGAGAAACACTTTCCCGTGTCATTCGACGTTTCTGAGTATTTTCTCTAGGCCCCGCTGCTAATTCCTGGAATCCCGCCACTCGGCGTTGGAGGCATAATCAGGTTAGGCTAACTGATACCAAGGCAACTGCCTGTATGTTTTCTTTCCACTGTATTGCAGTGGACGCCAGCCCACGGGCTTCAGAGGCCGTCAGGAAAACGAAGCCTGTTTCTTCAGGGGCTGATTAAGCAAGACAAAGTCAATTAACATCTGAGTCCTCACAGGTTTCTGCGAGCAAATTGTTCCAATTACCCCAAACCAGTGAGCAAATTGTGAGATAATTAAAAGGGGCAGTCAGGACTCCTGTGACAGGGTTCTGACACCAAGCTGTAAGGAATTCTGTAGAAGTCGCATTCAGGGGCAACTGTCAACGTGCACAGCAATTCTGCAGCAAGGGAAGCTGTCCTCGACAATGTGTGTATAGATTAAAACACAACTCCCCTCTCTTTGACTTCATTTTAAGTACATTTCGAGTGTAATGAGTTTGTCTGCCTTTTACGTTGTTTTGTTTTAGCCGTTTATTGCTTTCATTGAAATATAAAATAAAGACCACATCTTTACAAAGTGTGCTTAGTGTACACGTTGTCACAGCCAAGACGTTTTACAACTCCATGGAATCAAAGATAGACTCCACTGTACTGTTTATAGTCTGTAATAGGCAACATAAAAACAAAGTCTACATTAGTTATGTAGACAGCATACTTTTACGGGTCTGTTAAATTTTGTTTTCACAGGCTACTTAGTCATTTTAAAGTAGAGCCTAAACAAACTACCTGTATATTTATTCTGTTTGTCACCAAGAATTAACATTCGATCTCATTATGTAGGTAGGTGGTCATTCATGCAGAGTTGCAGAAATGTCTTTATCAGGTTTATGGAAGAAGCTACCAAGAATCAAAATGGCATGGAGATGGGACCAGGAGACGGGACAAGCAAGGTTTTTCCTTCAAATGGATGGAGTGGTGTTTCCTATGACCTCCCTATGAGCCTTCCTTCAGAGCAGAGAAGAATCAGACTTTTCTAGCTGATGTGGTTTGGACAAAGGACTTGCAACTGCTGTACCTAGACGAACTTATAACAAATGCCACCTCCACCTGGAAAGGGGACAGAGTTACAACTTGATTTTGTTTGTACTCTCATGATAATTCAAATGAAGCTTTTGGTTCCTAGTTTTGTGTTTTTTTGTTTTTTTTTTTTTTTGAAGGATATAAAACATCCATCAAATGCTTAAAATAGTCAGAATGGTGACTCATAAAAAGGACAAATCCTGTGGAGCACACTTTCAAATCAATAGCATCATTTAGGGTGGATGAACTAAGTCAGTTGGCTTCCAACACTTGAAGGGATGATGCTTTACCCTTGTTCTGTGGGTCCCCAGAATACGCAGAGATCTGGCCACGTGATCAAGTATGACAACGAATTCCCTGATTTCTGTAAATTCCCATGTATGGCATTTTAATTTCATTGGTATACTATGATTTCCCTCTATAATGCAACTTTTAAAGGATTAAATATAATCTTAGAATACGTTGAGGAAAATGGATTAGGGCTTATCTTATGTCTACTGTGCACCAGGCAGCCACTGGGGTGATTGACACCCATTTACCTTACTTGATGCTTACAGGAAGTTTATGCAATGAAGATCATTCTTTGCACTGTGTACAGAAGAAAGAGGTTCAGAGTATTTGAGTGATTTGCCCAAAGTCACATTGCTAGTCAATAAGGGAAAGCAAGATTCAAACTCATTTTCTACCAGCATATCTGTTTTCTTTACTATAGGGCCCCAGTTAATGCTTGCAGTCCATTTCTTTTCAAGTATTATTTGTAAATATATCTTTCTTATTTATTATATACAAGGGACTATTCTAGATGTGGAGACTATATCATTTAAATCAGAGAGCAGACAAACAATTAACTAGTAAATAAGTTATAAAGGGGCTAGAACATGTATCTACTATAAACACAGAGGATGGGTAAAAAGAGGACTGGGGCAGTCATGTGTTACACTTTTGAACAGGGTATACAGTCATGAGGGAGGTGAGTTAATCATGTGGCTTTCTGGAGCAGAGTATTCCCGGAAGAGGAAACGGCAGAGACTACAAATGAGAGTAGGTCAAACATTTAAGAGAAACAACCCAAAAGCCAAAATGACAAGAGCAGAATAAGGTATTTGAACTTCATAAAGAGTATTTATATGATCAAAATATGAGGTCTATCTATCCAGAAAATATCTAGCCATGTACTATGAAAAATAGAGGCATTTATTGCAGAAGATACATTGTGCACTGGACAATGACACCTCAGTTCCCTTCAAAGTAGGCAAACTAGGTCTCCCAGTGTCTCTTCTACTGTTGAAAACACTGTGTAAAATCCTTTGTTGGAATCACCATCAGCTACCCCATTGTATTTTCCTGAATTTTATCCATGGCCTGAAATTTCTTCTCTTTCAGAGGTGGTTTTAGTTTTGGGAAAAGTCAGAAGTCGCAGGGCACCAAATCTGGGTTCTAGGGGGCTGGGTGATTGGAGGTTTTACCAAAAAATCCTGCAGGAGACATGATGCATGAGCAGGTATTGTCATGAAGAAGTTGTCCATCACCAGCTGCCGCATAGCCATGCCATTTTCAACATATTGCATTTCTCAACTGATGAAGAACATTGAGGTAGTACTTCTTATTTATTGTTTGGCCTGGAGTGGCATACATGATTCATTTCTGGTTATGATCTTCTTGAGGAAATTTGGTTCATTGGCAGCCATTTGAAGCAAGTCATTAGCAACAGCAGCACAACATTCCTTCTGCCCTAGTAACAGAAGCTGCAGAATGAATTTTGCCACGACACATTTCATGCCAAGATCCTGCATTAAAATCTTGGACACAAGAGTTTTTGGAATCCCCAGATCACCTTCTAGTTCTTGCACTGTGGGTTGCTGACCTTTGCTGGTTGCAGTCTGTACACATCCAACCTTCTCCAGTGTTCTGCAGGCCTTCCAGAATACAGATCATTTTCAACAGATTCTCAACCATCTTTGAAGCATTTGTGTCACACTTTTATTAATGCTGCCCTCATTGCATCATCACTGAAACCCTTCTGAATCACACAAATAGTTTCTGTGGGGGAATGTTCAAGCTTAATGCAAAATCTGATGCAGATTTTGTTGCTCGACTTGCTTAGTCATTTTCAATGTGCCGGCCACACGGTACACATGCACATTCAACAGCATCTACAGCCCCCACTGACTAGTACAGTGAAGTTGTCATTGTTCATGCATGTACATTCCAGTCCATTCTCCTTGGATGCCAGGTTACATTGATGTCACACAAACAGTCCTTGTTACATTAATAGTGGCTGGACTTTTTCTGGACAGACCTCATATAGCTAAGATACTAGTTCTTACAAATCTCACTTGTATAATAAAATTGGTATGATAAAAATCAATGGATGAGCCCTGGCTGGACGCACAGTGGTTAAGGCACCAGCCTACGAACCCAAAGGTCGCTGGTTCGATTCCCCAGCCAGGGCACATAACCAGGTTGCAAGCCAGGTCTCCAGCCAGGTCTCCAGCCAGGTCTGTGGCTGGAGGCAGGTGAAAGGCAACCACACATTGATGTTTCTCTCTCTCTGTGCCTCTCTCCCTTCTTCCCTCTCTGGAAATAATAAATAAAATATTTTTTAAAAAATCAATGGATGGCAAAATACTAAAACATAAATGGAAACATTACCATTGTGGTCAGAAAAGAGACAAGGATATCCACCAATTATTCTAAACATTCTGGTCAATGCCGTAAAACTGAGCACCAAAATCATCTAACTTTTGTGTATTTGTATCACCTAAATGAAAACCTCTCCTAGTACGATGGAATGCTGGATGTGGGGATGGGATTAAAATACAATTTAATCAACAGACTTGGTCTGTAAGCCCAAACAACATGGAGCTATATTTATAATAATTATCCAACTGTGAAAAGGACACAATTACCTAGAAGAGCATTGGTTCTCAAATTACCTGAGTACTTATGAAAAATTTTTTCATGATAATATTTTCTATTTTTATAATGTAATGATTAGCTGCATGCATATCTAGAAAAGAAATTGGAAGGGAGCCACTTCAAGTAAAGCCTGACAAAAGGGTGTCATTGTCTGTTAACCTTAACCTCTACCTTCAGCCTAGACATCCAATCACCCTGTTTAAAATGTACATGGATAGACAAAGGAACAGGATGAATTTATTGATGTCAGGTAGCCAAAGGAATATAGGATTTAATGATTTGTTCACTGATGCTGAACAGAGCTATCAACAATAGCCCACACTAACTAATAGCCTAAATCCCTGCCTCTAAGAAAGGAGCTGAATGAATAGGACCTGAGTCTATGTGTGGCTGACCTGGAGCAAAGCAGCAGAGGTACCTGTCTGTGATTGTCATTACTACTGGGCTGAGTTGGCTGCCCTGACTTTTAGCCAGAATATCCTGTTTCCCTTCAATATTTCTTAACCACTTTGGCTCTCTGAATCTGTTTCACCTGAATGTTCTGGCTATCTCAATAGGATCCATAAGCTCGATCAAGACCATCAAAAAAAGGTAGCTTCTCCAGGATCACGTATTCTGGGCCTCCATCAAACCTGCTTTGTCCCTGAGCAGATGGATAAAACCATCATGTTCCGAAGAAGGAAAGAAACCTGTCCAATTTCTAATAGGCTTATGATTCATTCTCTGACGGCTCACAGGCCTCTCTGGACAGCAGTGATTGGCCTTCTGGTTTTATTGGGGATGATAAATTCAGCAACAACACGACTCTTGGTCCTCTGTCCCTCTAAACCAAAGTCACAAATATCATGAGTCAGATGTCCCCACCCAACACCACAACGGCTCCTGAGCTTAAATGCACCTTTGACATAGCCCATGCCACCCAACTTCAATTAAGCCTGGGCTACACTTCTGCTGGAGGCACTGCAATTTTTTTTCTTCAACACCACACACACACACACATACACACACACATACACGATTTTTTATTTTTTTTTTTAGGGAGACAGAGACATCAGCCAAATAAACTACGTTAAGCAGTGGGTTCCATTTTAGGTGTTGACAGTGTATAATAAATCCAGGCCTACCTAACATTTACAGGAACGTTATAAAATGAGTGAAATGGCATGAGCTGGTTGCCAGGCCAACCAGACAAACACAATAAACAGCAGCTATGACAGGAGTAAGTTACACCATCTCTCCGGTCTGAAATATATCACTTTACATTAGTCTTTGACCACTTTGAAAGCTCTTTGTTTTATATTTTTCAAAATGCTCTTTTACAGCATAGATTACCATTAAATCTTTTCAAATGAGGAAGTTCCTTTTTTTTTTCTTTCCAAACTTGCATAGCTCTAGAAAGGGAATACTTATTTTTATTTTAACTTTAATTAAAAAATAAATTCAAGTCTTAAGAACAATGTTAAGTCTCAAATCCTGAAGGTCCCTTCTGGCAGATTAAAAAAAAAAAATTTCCCTAGACTAGAAAGAAAATAAACAATAACAGTAGTTAATATATTTTGTTGGTTTAAAATGTTCTATTAAAATGGCAGCATTTGACAGTACCATTTAACTCTTTAAAGAGCAGTCTCCACTCTGAAAAACTTTCTCTTCTGATGGAAAATACCATAAAGTTCTAGAACCTCATAGCTGGAAGGATCTTAGAAATAATCAAATAATGCCTTTATTTGACAGAGAAAAAAAGAAATAGATAAACTAGGGCTGTTTATATGAGTAATTATTTAAAACAATGACATCTCATTTCTGTTCTTTATACCACACAAAAGTATTTATTTCTATTCCTTTAGCCAATATTCATGTAAGTGACAGAAACAATATCTCACTTATTAGTTTTCAGCTCATGCTTTGAACATCATAGTAAAGTGGAATAATTCAGAATTTTCTATAAAAAAATGAAACTACTATACCTGTAAAATATGTACAAAACACTTTAATAATCAGATTATCCAAATTTACTTGAATCATACAAGATATTGCCAGATTATCAACTATCTCTTCAAAAGGCACACTGGTGGCTAGGGTGACCAACTTGTCCCAGTCTGCGTGAGGCATTCCAAGACAGTGCAAGTCTGGTCTCAGAGAACCCCAATAACCTGGGGAAACAGGTGCCACTGTGGCCTACTTGTGAAAGCAATTTATTTTACTCTCCTGATTTTGTAATATATTTAATCAATACTTGTTTATAAATTACTCAGACATGATTTTTTTTTAATGCGTATTGTGGTTGTTATGTAATATTGGGGCAGTAGAAAACTGGTTGAAAGTAGAAAATTAAGGAGCCACTAGAAGCCCAGCCCACATAAACAAACTTTGTAAAAAGTTGCAAAGGGGCTTTGGTGTCAACACTTCAGAGCAGCCACCTTAGGATTTGACTTCATCTAGTGAAGCCCATACCCCAAGCCATTCATTTAATGGCCACATGCTCTCCCTGGTTGTTCAACGATTCTCCCCAAAGTAACAGCACCTCACCATGTACTCAAGCAAAGGATTTTTAAAAAATCACACACACTCACAGAAACAGACTGAGCCTCCAGCAGGAAATTTCCAGCTCCATAGCTCACATTGAAAGAGCCCACGAAGTCAGGACCATGTGACAGTGACCCTCTCAAGTTCAAGAGCACCAAAGACTGTCTGAGGAGGGCTGTGGCTTATTTTTTGGAAACTTTAGAAAATGGCAACTGATGACTGCAGTTAGAGCTAATTAATCAATTGGTTCAACAATATGCTTTTCAGCGCTCCACCCAAGCCCAGCACACCCGCTGTGTTTCTGGAGAAACTCATATATTTAAGTGTGAACCCTGGTGATCAGCTGCCTCATTTCATATTTTAGCCGATTTTCATTTCTGACCTAATATTGCTAACTGGGTACTCTCTTTGTGACTCAATTCTTTATAGAGCACCAGTGAACAAACACTTAGAACTTAAATTTCCTAACTCTAGTATGATCAGAAGTCTAGCACATAGTAAATGCTTATTATATAAATACAATGATTAGAAAAAATTGAAAGAGATGATTAAATGCTCTATTAGAAGAGCTAACTTATGTTAATAACTAAACAGAATGATAGATAATAATAAAATGAAGAATAGATAACAATAAAATGAAGAAATAATGTTAGAAATAGGGCACACTGGCAAGATAAGATACTTTCTATTTCAACCAGGTATTGGAGAATCCTTACAATTGACAAAAGACAGGTATTCTTTGGGCTACAGGAGGCAAAGACCATCTTTCTGGAACTGGAACTACTTGACATCAGTCTCACCACAGCACATGACCATTTCTACTACACAGCTTCAAACTAAAAAAAAAAAAAAAAAAAAAACTAAAACACATTTTATTGACCAATCATGGTCACCCCCATCCTTGACATTTGCCCCCAGACACTAAAGTGTGACCACAGGGAACTGAAAGTGGTCAGAAAGATTAATGTGGTAAGAAAAATCAATACTGAGTGTCATGGTCAGCCCTGAAATACAGGAGGATGTATTTTGTGATACCCAAAATGGATAATACTTCAGTTAAATGAAGGACGAACTATCTGAAATGTTTAGCTACAAAAATTGCCAAATAATGCATCCTTGAGTGGCTGTCCCCAGCTGATGACAGTGGGTGAACCCATTCTTGAGTTTTGCTCAGGTTCATCCCTGTAGTGTTATTTCCCTCAGCTGCCCATCCCAGGCCTTGCTCACCATGCTGTCTGGAAGTCTCTAAAGGAAGGGTGGAGTGAGCCCCATGACTCCTACTCTCTTACCATTTTTAGCTGCCTGCAACCTTTCCTGGCTGCTACAGTTTATAGACTTGGGCTTGGTGGCCCTGCCAAGTAACAAGCGTCTGGCTCATGAACCCTGAGGTGGACCCCTATTAAATGGGAACATGTCCACTCCACCACAGAAAAGCAAAGACAGGGCCCTGAAATGTCAATGTGAGAAAAGTCAAGGTTAATGGGGTGCAAGATTTTTACAAGACAACCACCACCCTGCGATGACTAATTAAACTGAGTGAGGTCCAGATGGCAGGCTTCTTTAAAGATGCCAATTATAGATTCAAATGTTTTCATGTGACACTGTTTTCCTAGAAAGATTAAGGAGTAATGATGACTTAGTTTTCACATTAGACGCCATTGTGTTCTGTCAGAGATCAGACCCACGGCTCTACAAATGGGTCCACTTGATGTGGACGTCATTAATATATCAGGCATGGAGAAGTCACCCAGAAAATTCAAGCACTCTGACCAGCCTGGAAGAAGGGAGTGGATCTCTAGTCAAGGATCATATTCCCTATATTCACACTGTGGGACTCTGGCTAAGGTACCCCAGGTGGGGCTGTGGAGAATGTAACCCAAAGATACTTGCTGGATGTCCACTAAAGCCAGGTAAGTTCAGTTCCCATAATCCCCTGCTCCAGGAAGAGTCCTGGCCTGGTTCAAGATAAGAAAAAAAATTAAAATCCCCAAAAGATGAAATTAGGTTGAACAAAGGTGAAAGATTGAAACTTACTAGGCATAGGGACAAATTAGAAAGAGAGATACCCAACTTCTTTCACATTGGGATACAAAGGAAATTGATCTTTTTCCTCTTCTGAGTTTCCTGTCTGGATGCTACTCTTTAGTTTCATATTTTGCTCAATGGTCCTGCGCAGGATGATTCAAGAGATGTTATTAACAGATTCCCATGTTCAAAACATCTTAGCAAACTAAACTCTGCATTAAACTGGATTGGAAGGTTTCTTTAAGACTTCTCAGCCCCTTTGTCTTATTATGATGGACCACTGAGTCCTAAGAAGGATGTATCAGATACTGGCCCTACCTCCAAAACACACATGACATCAAGGGCTTTCTGATGTTAAATTTTTAGATTAAAAAAAATTAAATGTAGATTGAGTGCAGTCCTAAATGATGAAGGTTTCTGGGAGAAGAAAAATGACAAAATCTGATACTTTGAGGCATTAATCTGGCAAGGGAGTCCGGATATGATGGAAAGTAAGAAAGCAAAGAGATTAACCCCGTGTTTGTTTTGTTTCTTACTATATCCTTCTAGAAGATGTGGAAAGAAAGAAGCTGTTGCAGAAGGAGAGGAAAGGGAGACATGGCATAGGAGTCATGTAAGGGCAAACTTCCTGGGTCTGTGGAACCTTCTACATGCTGGAAGCAAGGAAGAGGCCAAAGATAATTCTCAAGGTTAAAGACTGGAAGAATATAGTATATTGATACATTTGGGATAGGAGACTGGAGAGATTCCTGTTTTGCCTTGATGGAATTTATATCTGTGGGAACCTTCTGTGGGTAGGTTGGTAAAATGGAGAAGGAGCCTAACAAGAGTAATGCATAATCCTCAAAAAGATAAGATTTGTTCCAAAAGGAAGGAATTGAAGGCTTTTGATGTCAATGGTAGGCTCCCAGAGCTACACTGTATGATAAGAAAACAGGTAAGAAAAATGACCCCTGAGACACACTAGAAGGGCTTCCAGGAAACATGTCTTAACGGGTTTTATGAAAGTCCAGGGTCACCTAACTGAATTAGATATAGAGCTGAATCAGATTTAGAAGGGGTGAATCAGATTTAGAAGGGGTGTGTTCGTGTAAGAGCCGAAGAGTATAGAAAGACACTTGGAAATGGGTTGACTTTTATGGAACTCAATGGTAATAATTTTGGTTAATATAGTGAGCACTTTTATTAAAGTCCAGGTATCTAAAGGTGGGCAAAAGTAGGTTGTGAGTACAAAAGCAGTTTATTCTTGTATTATTATTTATTTGCATTACATCTGTAAGTCTAATTTTCCCCACCCCTGCCTACTTCACATAGATAATACCAGTTAATCTTGAAAAGTATCTTATAATGCAGATATCACCTGTATCCTTTGTTTAAAAAATTGCATTGTGGTGTATGCATAAAACAATGTGCCTCTATTAACATCTACCCATGTTTAAATGTATGCTTCATGGGTTTTTAGCAAATTTACGTGCTGTGCACCCATCACCATAATCCAGTTCCAGAACATTCCCTCACCACAGTAAAACCTCTCACCCACAGGTAGTTACTGGCTATTCCTATCCCAGCTCCAAGCAGCCAGTAATCTACTTTCTGCCTCTGTACATTTTCTTCATGGACCATTTTATCCCCAGACAGCAGCTGAGAAAAGTTTACCTTATCTCTCTCCTAGTTCTAAATAAAATTGTCCCAATTGGTATGTAATAGAAAAAACAAATGCCTTTGAAAAGCATTAGACACCAGCAACAACAACAACAACAACAAATAGCAACAACAAAAAAGAAGATGGAAGAAAGCTCTGGTAATAAGTGAATGTTTTTCATGTTCAAGGACGTAAGGTAAGGACTGAAGGTGATCTGTGGGCATACAAAGCAAGATTCTGCAGGAGAAGAAATGATGCTTTATGCTGACCCGAGGTCTCAGACCCAGTGGCCTGTGGGGACTGGCAGTGGCCTTCCCTGGGGGGACCCCGATAGGCAGCTTGCACTGCGAAGGCAGCCAGTGCGCTCCGTACGGCAGTTGGACTTGGCCCTTAGCTTGAGAAGGGAGCAGAGAGAGACCACATGGAAATTGGCGCTCAGAGATATTGCATCTGGAAGGCAAACTTTCCGGGCTGCTGTCGGCTCAAAATGTCAAATTGTTTGAAAAAACAAACACCATGACATAACAGACACAGGCAATGAAGCTTTCAAGATGTTCCCACCAGAACAGCATGTAGCACTTGGCACAATGGGCCTCTTCCCCAACCCCCACACACTGTCCCGGGAACCGAAAGGAGAAGGAGAAGAGGAGGGAATTTTGAGACTTGTAACAGAGTTGAAACACCACCTCCCCTGGCTGGATTCGTCCTGAGCCAGTTCCATTGACACAGTGATAATTAGATATTCTCTATTCATCGCAGCCTCATTTCCAATATCCCTGCCTCATGCATTGGGTACTTGGGTATTCCACAGCTCTGAAAGAGTCTGAATGTTTTATATGTATGAAAAGATTAAGTCTCCTGGAGAAATCTGTTCAAAATTACCTGGGTCCTTTAATGAGTGATCATCAATAACTGAGCTGGTAAAGAAGCCATTGGATATTTGAGACAAAAAGAGAGCTGAGAAGAAGTAGGAGATGCTAAATCTTCCAGGAATTGTTTAAAATGTCGTCTGGTTATACCAAGCCTGCAAATGAATTCTTTTTCTCTAGGAAGATATTTGTGGCTCACTGGGAGGCTGCTTGGGGTTTCAGTTGTGGTTTCTTTATTCTCTCTCATCCTTAAAAAATGTAATGAGCTTAATAAGTTTTAGGTCCACTTCCAAGGCCCAGTGTAGATGAAGTGTCCCTGGTGGGACTCCCTCTTGCTTTTGAAAATTATCTTTACATCTCATTCCAATGCCTGGCATTCCATTATCTTCTCCAATCATCTGTTTGTATCATTCTGGTGTCAAACCTATGATAGTGTCTCCTGGTCCAGCAGATTGGTGTAGCCTTGTTCTCATGGTGGCAGTAGCAGAGTTCCCAGAAGAAACAGAAGGCCAAGTCTCAAGATACAAGGTCTTTCCAAGCCTCTAATGGTATTTGCCAGTGGTCAACTGGCAAAACAATTCACACAGCCAAGCAGCATCCAGGGGTGAAGAAACAGACTCCCACTATTTGAAAGGGTCTGCGTGGAGAGAATGCATGGCCACGTTTGCAGTCATTAATAATCCCACTACCCAGGGGCGGGGCGGGGGGAGTGTAGAACTGCTAATGTTTTGGGTTATATATTTTTAAAAACACACAAATCCACAGTATATTAAAAACACATTGTAAGTGTATCCCTACACCAATACAGATTGGTTCATTTTATTGTTTTAAATATCCATACCATAATTTATTTGACCTACCTTCCGTAACTGAGCTTTAGAATGTGTCTAATTTTTCACTTGTAGGCGGTCATAAACATTTTTGTGCATTCATTTTTCCAACTACCCCTGATTATTTTCCTACATAACCCCTCCACCAGCTCATTATTCTCGCTTCTCCAAAGCTGCCCAAAATGCAGCCTTTGTTCGTTAGGAGACATGGGGAAAAAAGACAGTGCGAAGGGTAAATAAAGAAAGGCTAACACCTTGATTGTGGACAATGTGTGATCTATACTGAAAAGACGAAAAAGTAAAAATAAAGATGAAGATACCAGAAACTCATATTTTAGAAAAAATAATTTGTCAGTATATTCTCAATTTCTTTTTATCTCCAGTGCATTTAATATATTGCTTCCAACATGCCATACAGGGCCGTTTTATTATTTTTATTTTTTGCTTCTTTTGCTGGCATCAGCCAGGATAGGTATTTTCCTCAGCAACATGTTGTCCTTTTCTTCAGACTGTTGGCATAAAGGTGTTGAATGTCCTGCACATCCTGACTCATTGGCCTCTGATTACCTCTTGGTCTGGACCCCTGGGCTTAGCCAACCTTCACTGTTTATTGCCACCTGACTCCAGGGCACAGAAGAGATCAGTTCACCCAGTTTGGTTTCCCCAGCAGTGATAATCTTGATGCCATGGATCAGCTTCCCCACCTGCCCTGGGGCCTCTCCAATTCACTAAGCACTTCCTCCTCACTTTCCTCCATCTCTAAAACAAGGGGGAAACTAGAGTGCTTGATGTGCACCTGGATGTTGTGGGTACCCAGCAAGCAAAACAGGAGAAGAAATAAAATAAACACCTTATTATAGTCAAGCTGGACCAGGGCCAAGGAGAGGTCTAAAAGCTTTTGTTGGTGGTAAACCAAACTCTCAGGGCTGATAACAGTGACTGGATATCAAAGGTATAATAAAAAAATAAGGTTCTCTAAAAAAAATCCAAAAAACTGCAGACATCATAACATCATATTGTTTTCAACATCCCTATTTAGTAGCTTTGTTGTGTGTATGCATTAGGGCTCGCATTCATGCCAACAGAAGACAAGAACGTTCGAAGCTTGTCATGACTTTTATACATGATTTCCAGAATGAAGTTTGCTCACATGATTTCTTTATTCATCAGCATAACAGATATGATAAGTTGGAAGAAGAAGTAAGTGAAGGGTCTGAAAATATGTTCCATTTGATTGTTTTCCTTCATTGCATGTCAACTGCATTTTCAGGGGAAAAAATATCCATTCTTTTTATTTTGTGTTTAATGTTTTTTGGCTCTTTTTCAGATTCCTGATTCCTAGTTTGTGTGTGTGTGGGGTATATGTGTTATTTTGCTCTATTGACCCATTAAATTTGCTTTTTTATAAAGAATTCCTGAATGGAAAGATTAAGGCAAAACTAGGAAGGAAGACCTTCCTAAAACTCCATTTGGGACCTAGGGCTATAGGATTATAAGGATCATCATGATTTATTTTCATCTGAATAGATTATAGGATGGAAGTCATTCCATAATTATACAACTAAGTTATTATTTTTATTTTAATTGATTCTAAAGATTAGACAACAAACTTAGTATTTGAGTTTTCATTTACTAGTTACTCAAAATCTTGTTCAAAATAAAATGAAAAAAATTTAAGTCTATGGTTGAGGACATAATTATTAGTGCTTCGCTCTTTCTCTGTAAGGAAACAAGAAATGTCTCCGCTCATGGAGAAAAACCAGTTTCATTTTAAGCATGACTACTGATGTCCATGGCAAGTCTGCTGACTGAAAAGAAAGTGTTTATTGATTCAACCTTTCCATAACCCTCTATGAAAGTAAACATGTCTGAGATAACTAAGCAAAACATCAAATTTCACTCAACTACCATGTGGTCCTCTTTGATTAAAGAACTTGGCATGGGCCATTAGTCCAGCCCAGGTCCCAGCAGTGCAGAGGATGTGCATTTTATATGGTACATTAATCCTCCAACTACCAATTTTCTCTCCCATCCCCATGACACCTTCCCGAGCACTCTCCGCAAATCTTTCTCCATAGTCAGGTAATTGCTGATGGCAGAAAGTTTAGCGCCATCCTCTCTATAACACTGTTACACTGTTGTGGTCACTTTCATCTTGCTATTAGTTGGGATAAGCAACTTCTCTTAGGAAATGAGGGGTGAGTCTACAGCTTCAGCATTTTTGGGAAACTTCACCTTGTTGGTAATGGTGTAATAATGCATCACCCAGTACTTCCACATATGATCCCAAACAAGAATTGCATTTTTTTTGTATTGAATTTTTTAATCCTCACCTGAGGATATGTTTTGCTGGTTTTTGAGATGGAGGGAGGGAGGAGGGGAGAGAGAGCAAGAGAGAGAGAAGAAGCATTGATCAACTGCCTCCCCATATGCATTCCAATTGGGGATTGAACCCAAATCCTAGGTATGTTTCCTGACCAAGAATCAAATCTGCCCTCTCTTGTTGCACAGAATGACACTCCACCAACTGAGCCACCTGGCCAGGGCAAGAATTTTAGACTTTAAATGCCCAAAGTCCCCAGCTGAATGGCATCTGTGAAGTGTAGCTGAACCTCAGATTTTACTCAACACGGAGAAACTAAGGAAATATTTTTACATGCCACAATATGGTTTTCCTAGAATGTCCACCATCACAGAAGCAGGATATGGTTAAAGACGTGCATGGATTAGAGGTTGCTTCATGATCTGTCTTTGCATTTACCCTCAGGATTCATCTGACAAATACAAATGGCCATGTCCTCTATGTGAGGGACCATACAAACTGCTGAAAACACAATGACAGATAACACACATTCTCTAGAACTGAGAGTGCTCACTTCCTAGGAGAGAAACATAAAGGTAGTTATCATGTAGACTGCATATTAAAATAGCCATCCAAGTAAAAATGGATAATTCATTTTTGATGCAGGTGTGCTTTATTAAAGGAGAGGCATGGTTTTGAGTTTCCTTAACAATGATTTTTAGTTTTCACTGTTCCCTAAAGCCATTCTTGGAACATAACTAAGATTATGTCATCTTTGTAAAGGGGGATTTAAACTTATTTTTAATCTTCTACTGCAGGACAGTTATGGATTTGTTGATTTCATTTAATTTTTTAAAAAGATTTTATTATTTTTAGAGAGAGGGGTAGGGAGAGAGGCAGAGAGGGAGAGAGACATCAATGAATGGTTGCCTTTTGCCTGCCTCCAGCTACGGATCTTGCAACCTGGTTATGTGCCCTGGCCAGTCATGGATCTATTGATTTTAAAGCTATGTGAAACTACAAAGACTGAAATGTTTTTAAAATCCCAGGACATACCTTCTAGTACAGAATTTCAAATTATACTTTCTTAGGGGTCAGAGCCCATTTAACATATGATAGTATAATCATAAGTACCCTGACTGAGATTTAAGAGATTTAGATTTAAAAATTAACATCTTTCAGATGGGCTTATACAGAATATCTGGGTGTAAACATTTAAATTTGACAATGGAGTGATACAATGCTATTAACAATTTTAGCTTTGTACTTGTTATTCAGTCATACATAACCATGTGGTCAATGCTAAAACAACTATGTTGATCCTCTGCATGCTTGGTACATACAATATCTGCTAAAACTCAGACCTGAAGTCACTAGTTTGGAGACATTCACGAAATGTCCAATTTAAGAGGAATGCAGATAATGTTTTCTACTTTTTCTGAGTTGGGTTCTTCTTAGCTCAAAGTGATGTCTAGGTGAGACAGGGTATGTAAGGACAACAGCCCACAAATAGCAATATTTGAATAGTGTCAGTATTTTGTAAGCATCTCAGGGAACTTTTTCACGGGAGTATCAAAAGGTATATTAAACACAGTCAGGTTAGCAGGTTATAAAAAATATTTTAGTTGATATTACTGCCCTATCTAGTACCACATTCAAAGATTTTTCTCCCCAAGATCCAATTTATTAGAAAGTAAATGGTGTCATCTTGTCCCCTAACCACCACCTCATTATGAGTAAATCAGTATTGGATAGTCAACCCAAGATGGTCCATAGACCAACTACCATCCATACTACCAAAAATGGTATTTAAGATTATGTCTTCCGAGTTCAAATTCAGTTCTACCTCTAGTTATGTGGCTTCAATCAAGCTATTCAATTTCTCTGTGCTTCAATGTCCTCATCTATAAAACTGCAGTAATAATACAACTTACTGGTTGCTGCTAAGGTTAAATGAGAAAATATATTAAAGAGTTTATAAAAGAAAATGAGATACACTTAAACCCACTAATTACTACCATGTAGTTGAATTCTGTTGGCATATGAACTGAGAAGATAGAGAGGGTAGGGTGTAACTCTGGTAGGTGTGGGGAAGAGTGTAAGGGAGTGAGGAGAGACAGACATATGGCCCATAGAGACAGAAAAAATATAAATAGAGATACATATTTGGAGAGAAATAGTGTACTTTTTTGGATCATAAACTACTTCTTTTGGACTAAAGAAGGCATCCAGGCCAAGTGTTCCACTTTAATCCCTGAATCTTACCATTCTAGTGAAGATTGCTGCTGACTTATGAATGAGTTCAGAAGAATCATTGGGGAGACTTTTTAGACTCAAGCTGTTAGGAAGGTAAGAAATTGTATTAAGAAGCATGACATGGTGAAAGGTAAATCCTAAAATGGTAAAAGCTGTATTAAATGTAATTGGTACTCAATATGGCTGTGAAAATAAATTAATAGATGGCAACATTAGGATCTGTATTTATATCATAAGGGGAACTAATGTGAGAAAGTCACTTTTAGAGACAATTAAAATGTGGATAAGAGCAGGTTATAATCTATTAATAAAACAGAGCTCCTAGTACAGCAGATGTTTAAACTGAGAACGAAGAAAAATCAGATGTTGGATAAATATGAACAAAGATCTGATTGGGAAGGTTCATGCTAAGTCTGAATGCTAAAGCCTATGACCAGCAGGGAATTAGGAAAGAAGTTTATTAGAAGATTCTCCTAGTGGGTTTTCATACACAGGACATTTTTATACCATCCAGATAGAACATGTGCAAGAGGCAGTTAGGTAAGTGTTCTGAATGTAGGACTTCTAAATTAGGCCTCAGTTTAATAAAGAATTGCTATAAGCTTGAGTCTCACATTTTTTATTTTATCTTAGATACAAACTCAGAAAGGGTAGAATTGTCTCCCTAAACCAGTGGGCCTCAGCGGAGGGTGATCTTATCCACAAAAGTCTTTCCACAAGAGATGTTCACCATGTCCAGAGATTTCTATGGTTCTTACAATTGGTACTTTGGTGTCAACAGGGGTGACAGGGTGAAGTGGGGGTGGGGTGGAATGAGGGCAGGTTATTGCCATCAGTGGTTAGAGGTCAGGGATGCTGCTAAACATCTTACAGTTCAAAGGGCATCCCCCACAAAAGAACAATGTAGCCCCCAAATTCAATAGTGTGGACACTCAGCACCCCTGCCGTAGACATAAGCCTAACTTGAAAATTATACTGTCCCTGCCTAAACATCTTAGTATAGATGGTTAACATTTCTGGCTTGAGGATAGTGAAATGCTTTTTCAACTTTCTATAATTTCCCTAAGTCTTCAATGGCTTTCTTTGTATTTGTTGAGAGTGACTTGAATGGTTATAAAGAGTCTCTCAACACCAGAAATATCCATTTTTTCTTATTGATATTTCCCTCTGGGCAAGTGATGCTGAAAACCAGTATCTACATAAATCAGCATGCTTTCATGACAAAAAAGAAATACTCCCAAAAAATAAATTAAAAAAAGAAATACCCACTGTCAATGACCAGATGCTAGTAAAATATGCCAAAGATAATGTTTTTTATTTCTAAATGCAGGTAGCTTCACAGAGGGCATCATGTAAGTTTTCCTTCCTACACAGATCTCAGTGAAATCAGGTGGGATGTGCTGAGTGTTTGGAGTGGTAAAGAAGGAAGATTGGGGAGAAATGATCACCTTTGCCTAGTTACAGAATGAAGTAGCCCAGAGCACAATCACTAAGCTTTAATAGCACATAAGTTTTAATCCTAAAATCTGATTAGAAGCACTTATTATCCCTCAGTGACAAGTAAGCCATGACACTCATGGCTTACACTGTTTTAACTTCTAATTAATGCCATTAGAAAAATGAAAGAAGACCCGATTACCAGCATCTGAGGTGTGTACGTGATTAAAGATGTTGTCCCAACCTCTGGTTCGCTCCCTTCTCTCCATGTTTACTACTACCTAAATATTGCCCTCAGGGCTTACTTTCCAACTTGAAAGTTATCTGAGGCCATCTCTGAACCTTCTCCAAGTTTCCTTCACCTCGCTTCATTTTATGAGGCCAGAAAGAACAAAAGCACGACAAGGCCAACGCAGTAAAAATCTAACTAGTACATTACAGAAGTCTGAGTTTATGACTTCTTCTTGCTTGACTGCCAACAAGTTCTCCACAGTTTCACAGAGACACACACATATGAATATATTCACAGTACACACACGCACATACACACACACACACACCTTGGTTGTTTTTTTTTTTTTTTTTTAATTTTACATCGAGGCTTTCTTGGGTGAGAACCATACTTCACTAATTATACTCCATGCCCCATCCCCCTCAACTAAAATGGCCAAAGAAAACAGTTGAAATCTCTCCATGGCCAGTGTCTGGATGAAGCTGTCTGGAGAATCATGGAATAAGCAGCTACCTCTGTGCGTGGGGGTTGTGGGGGGGAAGGGGGAAAGAGAGTGATTATGTTGTATGCAAGGCCTTTAAATGGAAGGAGAATTAACTCAGCTTATAATAAATCACTGTTGACATCTTCACTAAAGACTTCATGCTCTCCCAAGCCAGGGGGGATTTTTAGCTGGTCAAGAAGGAAACTTCACAAATGCTGGCTATTCTTTTGCATGTGAGACCTTCCTATGGGGAGCTTCTGAAGGGGGTTCCTTCCCTCTATGGCCTGGACAAACCCACCAAGAATAGCTACCCTACTAAGACAAACACAGGTTGATGAATAACTTATCATCTCTTCTAAGTGAGACTTTGGAAAATTGTAAGAGCAGAAGGCCCTGGCCTCACCTCGCTTGTTTTTAACTTACATCTTGGTCTTTGACATACACACATAATCAAAGTAAAAAATCTGAGGAGAACAACCCTTCCTTCCATGGTTTGAAGGGAAAATATGTTCTTTATTTTTTCCCTTGTACTTTTCAAGTAGGAATCCCTGGTTTACCACCTTTCATGAAATTTTAGGGATTTGATAGCATCTCACTTGTGGTCTTATGGATTATCTCATTTGTCCCTTGCAAAGTCCCTGGGGAGATGAGGCATTCTGAGTGATGGTGTGTTCAGGGAAAGGAACTTGACCCTGAGAGACAAAGTGTGACATAAGGGCATCTGGGTAAGAGGAGGCGGAGGTTGGAGTTCACCTGAGCTGCACCCCAGAGCCCATTCTGGGCCACATCCTTCCCAAAGATGGTGTGTTTCTCTGATGATAGAACCAGATTTTACATGAATGGTATGTACTGGAAACATGAAAAAAGCCTCAAAGTGATACTAAGTTGCCACTAGGATACTTTTTTTCTCCCATGACTATTATTATGAACTTTTGTACTAACAATACAATAATAATATAATATGATTTACTGACAATTGGATTCATAAGGATTCATCTCTGTATTCTCAAAAGAGTTTGAGCCTTACTCTGGTGGAAACTAATACATTTCAGGGTTTTTTTTTTTTGTGGGGGGGGGGGTGGAAAATGACTTTGAATTAGGTATAAATTAACTGTGTATACATGAGATTTGAATGATGGTTCAAATTAGTAAAGTTTACTTCAATGAATGGATTATTCCAGAGAAGAATAAAGAAAATCAGAATAATTAGAGGTCAGCCTGCATTCACTGGGTAAATTTGTTTGTTTTCACATACTGTGGTATTACCTTGAAGTAATTATCATGTCATGACTTAATTTTATTGAAAGGCCATTTTGGATTAATTTACATAATCAGAGAGAGAGAGTAAAACTAGATGGACATACATAGCAATCCCAACTATTCATTTAATGGTTTCTACTGCACAACTTACAAATGTAGATACCCTACGTCACTCATATTCTGATTTCGTGCTCCCAATAAACAAACAAGGAAACAAGATAGTCAGATGGTAAATGATGTATATATATTTCCAATTAATTATAGCAGTTAATGCAGGACTTCTGTGGCTCATTGAATACTACTTATTATTTTCTCTTGCAACACACTGCAGCATTTTGGTGAACTATTTGGGCAGCCTGGTATTCCTAAGTATAGTCAATAGGCTGCTATTAATACAGACAGGTGTTTTGAGCTCAGGTTTTAGCTTTTGGAAACCACACTGCTAAAAGTGTCCCCTTACAGAAAAAATTACTCCATTGAAACATAATCCCACCTATGTACATCTACCCAAGTTTTTTGGCCTGTGAAATGAGAACTGATAGACAGAAATCTATATATTTAAAGTTTGTGAGATTCTCAACAATTACGGACTCTTACACAACAGGAAAAGATTTATCTATTAGAACATTATTTTTTTACCCCCTGGAAGGTCTGAGAAGCACTAGCAACAGATCATCCATGACCTAAGTATTTAAGGAATGGGCAAAATTGCCAAAGATTAAAAAGTAATATCCATCAAGCTCTGGACATCACGTGATAGAATATGAAGTCATAACAGTGGGCTCCTGAATATGACTTGCTTGTTTGGCATTGCTGTGTGTGTGTGTGTGTGGTGTGTGTGTGTGTGTGTGGTGTGTGTGTGTTTCTTGTCTTTACTTTGCAAAGCATTCTACTCAAGCAGCCAGGGTAACAAGTCAGACTAGTTCTCCCACAAACAAACTCAACACTGTTAATCAATCACTCTTTGCACTCTGAGCCTTTACTTCCTCCTGAAAACCACTTGTGAAACGAACCATTTTTCCTCCTCTTTGGGTTAGGGAATTGGGACAGGGGGATCAACACACTCACAGTTCTATATTGACATTTTGAGACAAGCGGAATGGAAAGCAGCCACGCAAGTGGATGGGGCTCGGTTCTGCCAGGCACAGGTAACACTAGTACAAGAGTCATTCATCACCCATCTGTACGGATGCGGCTGTCACTTTCTAGCTTTGTATAGTAACACTGACAGCTGAACCCTGTGTCCTTTGCAAACCCAGAGGCCAATTACCTCACCATCAGAGGGATCATGAGCAAATCCAAGAAAGAGAGAGCAGAGAGGACCCTGGAGAACAAATTTCATGCCCTTCCCTCAAAGGAGGGCCACCATGTGTCTCCCTAAGGTGCTGTACATTTTCACTTTACCTCAGCTTTTCTCCAAGTGTCCGATGGTGGGTTTTCCACTGAGCAAAGAATCCTAATGGGGAAAATGTGTGCATGAATTGAAAAATGAAACAACATTTTATTGGGTTTGTTTGCCACCTAATTTCTCTTCTCAGAAGCTTTAATCCATTGCTGTACTCGGCGAATTTCTGGAGGATACCATATGGGCTATTTCAGAATTCATTGGAAACCTGCCCCTTGTGGGCTTCTCACCCCTTTAGCCAACATGGCCATAGACAATTATACCAAATTGATTCTCGAATCTCAAGAAGTTTGGGAGAAAATAACATAGATTGGTGGGGAAGATCATTAGGGTGAGGCATAATTATGCCATTGACTTATAATAGCTGGTATCGTGAAGACTGTATAGGGAGAGGATGAACACAGACAGAATTCGTCACACGTGATGGGCTGGAGCCATTTTTGGTGGTGACACTCAATTCCACCCAACCCAGTTCCGGAAGATTTGTTGAGTTCACAAAAGAATTTTGGTTCTTCAGGAAGGACCTTCGACCATCCCAACGAGGGTCAGTAATCAAACATTTAAAACTAGAAGCTGAGTAAGACATGAAACATCACCTCCTACAGCATCCTCATTTCACAGAGAAAGAAGCTAATTCTAGGAGACCAAAGTCAGTCAGTCGTCATTGTTTTCCTTTTCCTTTCTTTCTTTTCTTTTTTTTTTTTTTAAAGATTTTATAATTATTTGTAGAGAGAGAAGAAGGGAGAGAGGCAGAGAGGGAAAGAAACATCAATGTGTGGTTGCCTTTCACCTGCCTCCTGCTGGGGACCTGGCTAAAGACCTGGCTTGCAACCTGGTATGTGCCCTGACTAGGAATCGAACCAGCGACACTTGGGTTCACAGGCCAGTGCTCAATCACCACCAGTGCCACACCAGCCAGGGCTTCGTAGTTGTGACAGGCTCCCCAAGCACCACAGTAGGGAAGTCTGGCTGCACCCAAAGCTGGCAGTGCTGCAGGCAGACTTGGGCACTCAGCAATGCCCTTGGGAGCCATGCTGGAGCCAGAAGGATAAAGGAGGACATGTGACCTGCATGCCTGTATCAGCGGATACTCGTGCGTTTTGAACCGACTGAAAAGAAACTCGTCTTGCGTTGCCCAATCTATTTGCTCACCCTTGTTACCATTGTGAACTGCTATCACCTTGCCTGGTGAACACAATACTGGGGGCGGGGGGCCTGAGCACCACCATCTGATTGGAAGCCGCTGTCTCTATCACAGGGCCATCAAACAAACAAAAGCTTGCCTTTATTTAGATGTTTATGTTTTGTATCATGGATTTCTTGCATGAATTTTGATTACATATCACATATGTGTGTCCACATACTTAATATTATTTATATACACACATATGTATAGTATTAAAATATCAGTTATCTTGAACCCTGAGTTGAGGCTTTGGTGTCCCCTCATCCTATTCCCGATCCCAATATCCCGGCCCCATGGAGGTGGCCTGTTTCACCTCCATAGTAAAGAGCTGCCTCACCAGCAGTTCTTCCCTAGCGGCCAACCTTCAGTAACTCATAAATTCGGGAGGTGCCCAGCTGGGGCTCACCGTGAAGAGTGTGGTCTCAGAGCTCCATGCCAGGTGAGTTAGGGCTTCTCTGGAGCCTAAGTTGTAAGCAGACATCTCCCTCCTCCCACTCCCTTCCAGAGGTGGGTGGGAAGCTCAAGAAAAATTCATAGAGACATGCCTCGCACTCAGCTCCATCTTTGAGAATGCTCCCTGGGGAATCCCCTCAGTGGCAAATGCCATGCTTGGCCACTTCAAGGTTTTCAATTGATGTTTATATGTGTTTTTATTTTACTGTCTCAATGACCAGTAAGAGCAACACAGAATTTTTTGTGGTATTACAATACATGACACACGCTGCAATATCCTATCAATGGATAAAGTGACAAGACCTGGTCCCTGTGAAACCAACCTGCTATGCTGTAATTAGTCAAACTTCTTTCTTCCCTCACTGGCCAGACTATGATAAAGCTATTTAACCTCATGGTGAAGACTCACATTTCAGAGCATGTCCCTGAAGGAGATAGAGGAGGGGTTCATACATTTTAAGGATCTAATTTTAAGTATTTAAAATGCAAAGTAAAATTCACCAAAAAAAGGTATGCTTTGGTTTTTTAGAAAGTGCATCATTTTCATTTTATTTTCTCCTTATACTCTGGATAAATGAGACCTTAATGATTTTTAGTAAATGTTAGTGCAACTGTTCGAATTTAATGTTTCATAATCTCAACATTTTGACTTATTTTGAAGTAGAATACCATTAAAAACTATAATAGCCCTGCCTGGTGTGGCTCAGTGGATTGAGTGCTGGCCTTCGAACCACCAAAGGGTCCCTGGTTGGATTCCCAGTCAGGGCAAGTGCCTGGGTTGCAGGCCAGGTACCTGATTGTGGGTGTGCGAGAGGCAACCACACATGGATGTTCCTCTCCTCTCTTTCTCCTTCCCTTCAAAAAGACTATAATAATATATCGACAGCATTTATTACCTCTACATAGAAAAGTGCCAATACATTTCTTTGTCAATTATAGAAATAAACATCATCTCTTGAATCAAAAGATTGACTTTGCAGGATCCAATGTGGGGCCTCACGAATACATGTGAGCTTTTTAAAAAACGCAAATCACCTATTTTAGAAATTGCTTCAGTGAGTAGAGCTTTCTTTTTCATTTTTGTCTGGATCATTTGCTAAATCATATTTCTGATCTCACTCTGGTATACCTTTTCTTTTCACAGTATGGTCCCCACATTTCTGAGCCTATTGCATTTTATGTTCAAGTCCCTGAGTGTTATGGTTCATATGAAATGGTGCTATTTATTTATTACAGGATCTCACATTTGTTTTAGCCATCACAAGCTAATGTTTGCATGAATTAGGCCCTAGAGATGTAATATCATCTTTAAAAAGGTACCCCAAAGAGAAAATCTGAGAATCGAAAGCAGAATTAAGAACCAAGGTGCACAGTCCGAGTTTCCAAGTTCATATTTCTTGCCTGTGAACAGCTTAGATCCACAAACATCCCCCCACCGTTTTTGGTGAAAAATAGTGGTTAAAGTACAAGAATGTGCCAACCATGGTGATGACTGGATAGAGATGTCTGTCCAAGACAGAGTCAGAGCCAAGTCAAAAAAAAGGCAAATGATGTTGTAAAGCTACTACTTTATCTTTACCTTCACATCTCTCAATCTTTTCAAAAACAATGTTATTTGAAGACTGCATCATTTTACCAATTGATTTTTGAGCTATAATGACCCCTAAATAGATTACTCTTCAGCAAAATGGTTTGCAATTATAAAATTGTTGAGGGTAGCTGGCAACAAAATTTAACCTGTTCCAACATTAGAAAGGTACTGCTCAATTTTATCAAGGAAGACAGTTGGTTTTCCGGGGAGCCAAACATACAATAAAAAAAAATCTTTTAAACAAGAATTTATAAAATATTTTCACGAGCCTGGCACAGTACCAAGCTCAAGATTATTCCTTATACCCACCTCTGAAGAACTCAATATTAATGGAAGACTTCTTAAAAATGTAGGCATTTAATTATTACTATATTAAACAATTTCAACTGCTAGGCAAAATGCTCACTTATTAACATGTTAGGGCTGTGTACATAAATCACATTTCAGGTTATGTCCATTTAGTTTATTATTGGAGGCCACACTGGAGTGTGTTCAGCTGAAATAAATTCTGTGGAAATGTCCAAGGGAAAAAAATTCACCTTTCCTCTGAAAACCTCAAGGCTCTTCAGCTGGATGTTAAAGTAAAACCTTAAGGTCAACTGATGGCAAATGGAACAAAAACAATGTTCAGTCCAGCATCTCAAAATGTAAAGAATCACCTGATACTACAAGGAGGTATTCATACAACCTAAAAGACAATTCTAGATGTTCTTAGGTAGTTCCATACATTTATGGACATGAATAGGACTATAGGAGAAACTCTACTGGAAACCAACCATCATTACCCTTGTCGCAATGTCATAAAAACATTCTCTATCACACCTTGAGGTGACAACTGGCCTCTGCTCTGTTTCCAGACCATTCTGAACATTTTTCCTGTTCAAAGTGACTCATTTCAGGCACTTTTTAGGAGTTGAACATGAAGCTGACAAAGTCCCGGCAGAGGTGTCTCTGTGAGGCTGATGGAGGGATGACATGGTGCCACCGAGTCCCGGATTATCCACAGCCTTTGCAGTGTGTGCCCCTACCCACATGCGTTTTCCATGCCAGCCGATGTTGAAATGATGTCCTGTTGGCACAGGCTCTGTTTACCACATCGCCTTGACTTCATGAGTTGGGGCACATTCTATTTGGGCTGAGCAAGCCAAGGTCCTGATTGCCTCAAGCAGGAGCCCACAAATGGCCGTTTCTTAGGTGACCTGCTGGTCTGTTCCCAGTGAAGGCGGAGGGCGCGTGACCCTGGGTTTCTCTGGGACGTGGCAAAGCAAACTGACTCAGAGTTCCTTGGTTGAATCCAGGAAAAAAAGTCAATGATGAAAATGAGTCACTGCTGAGCAAAACCCTTGTCTGCCGCTCTCTTTAGAGATTACGTGCTCTTCTAAAATTACTTATTTGGATTGATAGATTAATGTGGCTGTATTGTGGTTGCCTGGAGACAACTTGGAAGCCACTGAGTTGGAAGATGATGTTCTCTGTCAGTGATTATATCATCTTAGGAATCATGCTTCACTCACACCTTTCACAAGCAGAAAGTAGCTGCTTTTTCTTACCATGGAAAGAAAAGGCACTTTATTTATTTATTTTTAAAAGATTTTACTCATTATTTTCAGAGAGAAGGGCAGGGAGGGAGGAAGAAGGGGAGAGAAACATCAATGTATGGTTGCCTTTTACCTGCCTTCAGCTGGGGACCTGGCTGGAGATCTGGCTTGTAACCTGGTTATGTGTCCAACTGGTAATGGAATCAGTGACCCTTGAGTTCACAGGTTGGTGCCAATCCACTGAGCCACACCAGCCAGGGCAGAAAAGATATTTTATATAATGCCTTCCTCCTTGCTACTGCAAGGAAGGCATTTTACTCATTTGGAAATATATTCTTCTGGAGTGCAATAGATTTGTAAATCATTTGGATTCAATGATATCACTTTGAAGAGACTAAGGAGATGGAAGAGCCAGGAACTAAGGATGAAACTCTCTCTCTCAGGACAAGCTTTGTGGATTATTTGGGTTTTTCTTTATGTACCCATTCAACAACTTTAACAATCACTACATATAATTCTGGGAGTGAGATTTTAGGAAGAAAATGAAGATAAATAAAGTGTTTGCTCCACTCTTCAGGAGATGCTGTAGCCCACGTGTCATAGATAAAACAAAAATGCTAGGAGGTTATTGACAAAGTGTCTGTGTGGTCAAGGGTGGAATGCTTGCCTATGGCTGAGTGAATCAGAGAGAACTTTGCAGAATTTCTTTGGTCCGTTCCTCAAAAGAACATAATTATTGATTATCTGGAGATAAGAGGTCAGGCTTTTATGTTGCATACACCAAGGCAGAGAGTGTAGAACTCACAATTCAGGACTGATGGATTATTTGGCTCAGGAAGGCTGGTGGGTTTGTTTTTAATGGATCACAGCAGGTATGGGAAGGTGACAGAGGGAACATGAGGAAAAATATTTCCATAGCTAAGTTAAGGATCTTGGCTAATGTCATGGCACAAGATGTTAAAGGCAACATGTATGTGTGAGGGAGAATGCAAGGGGACATTCCCAAGAGCAGCTCTGGGTAAGTGAAACTAAAACATGGGAAATTAGTTCCCTTTTAGATTTTTGTTTTATATGTGAATGTGATGCCTCCCAGGTGGTAATGGAATGTCCACCAGATAGTTACATCTATTGGACACAGCACTGGGATAAGCACCAAAATTTGAGAGTTTTTCAAAGTACAATTTGAAACTAGAAAGCTAGAAAGACTTGTTCTGGTCTTAATTAAGGCTGTATCTGTCAAGAACCACAATTTAATGTTTCTGCTAATTTATTTTTGGATCAAAACAAGTGAAAGATTTCTAATTCTGAGATGAAAGAAATGTACTTTATCTTATTCTTCCTGCTCCACATTCCTGGACATCGCAGGTAAGGTAAACATCAGAAGACTCTGAAAGCTAGAAAGAAAATGCCAACTGGCTACCCACCCCTGAGACCCAGGAGACAGCAAAAAGATGTGTTCTCTAGGTTTTCTTTGTGCCTCACACATCCCAGCCCTGGAGCTAAGAAGCCAGTAATCTAGAAACACCAGTAAGTACAGGCACAAGAAACTCAGATAAAAGCCCACTCTCTCAGCCTAAGGGCTAGGAGAAAAGGGATAACCTCACAAGAAAAAACACGGTGAGACAGTAAGCATTCTACTCTAGGCAAAAACCACAGAAATGTTGTGGTCCTACCCCCAGCCCTGTAAGCAAAGGTAGATTAAAAAGCTAGATTCCCAACACCTCCTGGCATTGATGAGGTGGCATGAACTTCCCTCCTCTGGTACTGATGTGTCCAAAATGCCATCTAAAACAGGTGGCATAAAGAAGATCCAGATTCTAATGATATCATACCAAAATATTCATGTTTCAATGAAAAATGTCACTCATCCCAGCAAGAACCAGGAAGATTACAAGGTGAATAGAAACAAAAGAAAACAGAATAGATGGCAACACTGAAATGACAGAGATGATCTAACTGATGAACTGTCAAAAATGTTAAAGCTACTGTCACAAAAACAATTGCTTCAATAAGAAATTATAAAATACACATGAAACAAATGGGGAAGAATAAACTTCTCAGCAGGGACAGAAAGGTACAAAGAACCAAATGGAAATTTTAGACTGAATCCTTCAATAACCAAAATTTCATTGACCTGGTTGCAAAACAGAAGAAGCAGAAGAAAAAATTAGCAGTAAACTGAAGGCTGGGATGACAGAAATTGCCCACTCTGGAAAAGAGAAGTAAAATAGAATAAAAAAGAAAACCATTTCAGGAATCTAGAGGGCTATAACAAAAGATCTAACACGTGTATCATTGGTATTCCAGGGGAAAAGGAAGATACCTCACCAAAGAAGACACAGAGATGGCAAATAAGCACATTAGAACCTTTAACATCATAGGTCATTAAGGCTTTGCAAGTGAAAACAATGATTAAATGCACTACCTGAAGAGCCAAACAAGAAAAACTGACAATACCAAGTGCTGGCAAGGATGTGGAACAACAGGAACTCTCAGTCATTGCTGGTGAGAATATATGGCACAGCCACTCTGGAAAACAGTTTGGTAGTTTCTTATAGAAGTAAACATGCAACTACCATAAGATTCAACAATGGCACTCCTGGGCATTCAACATGGAAAAATGAAAAGATTTTACATAAATAGATGTGTGTGACATTTAAAGTTGCTTAATTCATAATAACTCTAAACTGGGAACAATCCAGATGTCTGTCAACAAGAAAATGGCAAAACAAAGCTAATTTGTAACATGGATTGCTACTCAAACAACAAAAAGGGAATAACTATGGATACATAAAACAATTTCAATGAATCTCCAAAGAATTTCACTGGCTGAAAAATATCCCAAAGCTTATATACCATACTTGTATAACATTTACATAACATGGTTGAAATAACAAAAATAAGGAAATGAAGAACAAATTAGTGGTTGCCACAAGTTAAGGTGAGTGTTGGGGCAGGAGGGAACTGGATGTGGCCATAAAAGAGTAACATGAGGGACCTTGGCTTTATGAACATGACCTGCACCTTGACTGTGAATATACCCATATTCTCATTGTCATGTTATACTATGGTTTTGTAAACTGTTGCCATCATGGGGAGCCAGGGAAAGGATCCCTCTGTATGATTTTACACAGCTGTATAAGAATCTATATTGCAAAATAAAAGTGTAATTAAAAGTATACAAACAAAACTAAATCACAAAATATGAAGGTTAAGATTGCATTGATAACATCCTGTCCAACACTGATCGTATATACAATTCTTGGACTGCTGGGTAGGGTTCTAAATGTATATTTTATTGTGAGGGATACAAAATGTTGGGAAATCAATGTTATTATGAAAACCCTACGTTTTACTTCTTTTGCGTTACAGAGATTTAAATCTGCAATCCTAAAAGTACACTAGTATAGGAATATCTTATTCCTCCCTTGGACTCCAAGTCTGCCTGTTCTGTTCTTCACTGACGATGATCCCTGTTTCCTGGAAGACCCAATCAAGCTTTCCATCCTCAACAAAGCCTTCGCAGTGCCGGCCGCACGCCAAAGCCTTCTCCGCTTTCTTCGGTAGCAATGATCCTCAAATTTTTCCTGCTCATGGTGCACATAAACTAATTAGGAAAATTTGGTAGCCCTCCAAAAATATATTTTTGTTGAGCTGACAAATAACAGGTATAATTTTCATCGATTTACCAATAATAATGACTACTGACACTTTTTGCTCCAAAGTGACTTTTTAGAACATCAAATACCTATACTTGTCTCTAAGGATTTCCAGTACTAAGAACTGGCCAATCAGATGCAACCTTATTATATGACATGACCAATGAGATGCAACTCTGTTATAAGACCTATATATTTATGGTTCAGGACCAGGCATGCACACCAGATAGTTGTTGTTGGGTTGACTGCTGTCATTTACTATTTGACAATCTAAGGGAAAAGTAGTTGCTGTCCCTGGCTAAAGACTCTTAAAAAGTCTTGTAGCATAACAGTTGAAAATCTCTGTTCAGTAGCAATTCGTGCTCATTTTAGGAAGTATTGTCATATGTTAAAATGCATTGATCATTCATATATACGGTCTGTCTCCCCAATGAAATTTCTTCTTAGAGAGCAGGAACTATGCCTGACTTTGAAAATACATCTGACCATCTAGCACATTTCTTGAAATGTAGTAAAAATGCAACAAATGTTTGTTATTTGTTGACAGACAGCTTCTGTCTCCTGAAAGCTGGCTATCTTAACCAGCTAAGTGATCATCTGGTAGGCCTGCTTAGGAGAAGTGTGAGGTAGAGTTAAAACCCCAGGATACATGATTGTGACAGATCCAAAAGATTGTTTATGTTTAAAATAAAACAGAGGGGAAAATATAGATTTGGATTGAGATGTTCCCTTTGCAAAAATATGATGTTCCTTATCTTCTTCCCTCCTGAACACTCTGAATCCATATAACATCCTTATAAAGTTTAAATTGGCATCCATACCACGCCAAAATACATGCTAAAAAGGGGAAACTAGAATCAAGCATCTTGCTGTCTTACAACAGGCCATATTCTAATATTTGGCAGCAGCCTAATGACCAACCAAAGTTTTCACTTTTCATCTAGCTATTTTGGTGCTGCATAGACACCGTCCAACGACTGGAGCAGCGGGAAAATTGCCACAGCCATGCTGAGTTTTACTGGCTTAGCAATGAGGGGAAACTCGCATATTGTGTGCCAGAAAAATAACTGGCTTTAGCTGGTGCTATTAGTCTCACGCTTTTTAGGAGCACTTAATTTAAAACAAAATTGTGGGCTGCACTCCCACCCTAATGTTTTGAGACCGCTGTAATAAGCAAATGTTCAAAGTGTTCTTTATCCAACCAAGTGGGTGAGTTTCTTGTTCTAGCTCCATGGACAACAAAAAGATTTTCATTTGGTGAGCAGTGATCCCTGAGTTAGCACAAGTAAACAGATCAAGATGCATTCAGGCTTACAGCACCGAAATCTCTGGGCAGGGCGGCTGAACCTGACAAAATAATCACTATGGAAAAACAACTTACAAATCACACTAGCCACCAAAATAGAAGCTTGGTTTCCTAACTGGCTTGTAATGGAAGCTGTGAAACAATATGAGGGATTGTTAATAGAGGGTTAGAGTTACTATCTTGTGCCTGCACCTTAAACATCATTCTGGCCCATTGCTAAAAAGTCTGTACCCCATCAACATGGGAAGGATGATGGGCTCAGTCCCTTCCATACTCAGAGTATCTTAAAGGCTGTATTATATCACAGGACGTATAAACCTTTGACTCTTCGGTAATGATGTTCTGGCTTTAATCTACATTTCAGCTCCATCAAAGACATGGTTTACTTGGATAAGAGTGTTCTGAGAAAACGTAGAAGAAAAAATGCCACTTAAAAGGGGTGAAATAACACAAATTTCTTTCTCCAACGTGGAACCATGGTTTCCTTCATCTATGTAAAACTCAAGCTTTTCATAGAAATAGTATTAGGTAATGTATAATATTCCCACCTCTACTACTATTAATTTTCCTAGGAACAGCATCTGTAATATTAAAATGCCATATTTAATGTTTTACTCCTTCATTTACCATACCTGGTACCCACTCAAGTACCACTGTGTCCAACTCTCCACAGGGCTGATGATAAACAAAATTAATATACATAAAATAATACTCATTATCCTTTCTTGAAAGCCAACTATTTCCAGACATGCTATTGCATATCCAGAAATATTACATCTTCCTTTGATGAAAATCTTGTACTGCATAATGCTATTTTAATAATTTTACAAATGAGGAGTGCAAGTTTTGGCATTTACTTATAGCCTTCGCTGCATGAGTGGAAGCTGTATTCAGAGAAAATGGCTAATGTGTGCCCTAGTATAATGTCCTCTCCTCCATAACATAATTGAGAGGCAAGTCCACTTCTTGCCTTTCCTCTTCTAATTATAATAGGAACTTTTCACACAGGATCTACCCCTTGAACACATTTTTAGGGACACAGTATTATTAAGCATGGGCATGATGTCTTACAGCAGATCTCTAGAACTTAATCATCTTGCATACCCGAAACTCTATACCTGTTGAATAACACCTTCCTCCTTCCCCCCTCCCCCAGCCCCTGGCAATCCCCATTCTAGCCTCTGTTTCTATGATTATTTTAGAAACTGCATACAAGTGAAATTGTACAAGATTTGTCCATGTGAGACTGGCTTATTTCACATAGGATAACGTCCTGCAGGTTCATCTTAACAAGACCGCAGATGCCCCGCATTAATGAGAGTACTATGTGGCAGAGCTGCACTAAGTGAACAACCCTTCTACATGTATCCCTGTGTCAAGGACACATAAGTAAAGCCAGACCAAGAGATGAGTTTTCTGATGACCCTTGTCAACCTAGAGAACCAAGTTGGAATAAAGGGCTCATACAAGGCCTTTTATGATGTTAGTCTTTTCTGCAAAGTCTGCGGCTCTTGTTTTAGCATATACTGTAATTTGGTTTAAAAAATGCATAGTTGAGGGTTATATAATTGACTGAAAGCTATTGACTCAAATGATTGGAACGTCTCAGGAGCCATTAGTAAAATCTGACGTCTTTTCATTTCCCACTCTCCAGATAGACAGTGTAACGCTTACAGGGTGGGAATGAGTCAGCGCTTTCCTGACTGTAAGGTGCCTTCATTTTACCAGGTCAGCCTCATAAACAACATTCCTAGAAGTGAAACAAACTTGCATGTAATTAATGAGAGTAATACATGTTTCGGATAGTTACTGTACCATCTAGATGAGAAATAATTTGAAAAACAAAGATGTAATATTTTCTAAGTCAAAAAAGAAAAAACAAAACAAACAAGGACACAAAGCTCTTATTTTCCACAGGAGTAAGATTAACTAGTATCAGAAGGTAGAGTTTCTTTCTCTTTCTCTTTCTTTCTTTCTCTCTTTTTCTCTCTCCCTCCCTCCCTCCTTCTCTCTGTCTTTATCCTTCCTTCCTCCTTCCCTTCCTTCTTCCTTCATTCCTTCTTAAGATTTTATTCATTATTTTTAGAGAGAAGGGGCAGGGAGGGAGGAAGAAAAGGAGAAGCATCAATGTATGGCTGCCTTTCACCTCCAGCTGGGGACCTGGCTGGAGACCTGGCTTACAACCTGGTGATGTGCCCTGACTTGGGGCCAAACCAGGAACCTTTGAGTTCGCAGGCCGGTGCCTATCCACTGAGCCACCAGCCAGGGCAATATCCTTTCCACTGAACCACGGGTTTGGGAAAATTTCTTTCTCAGCAAACCATTTCTATCTGTTTTAATTAAGTAGTGAAGACATATTTGGTACACATTCAGCGTAAGAATGCTGAGACCACGGATGACAGTTGTTAGAAAAATTGAGACTCATGATTCCCCAAGGCAGAAAGGTGGGTGGTTTATCAGAGATGCTGCATGCTCTCTATCGGCTTCGTTTCTAGCTCTATCAAGCGTAACCTGGTGAATAACTTCGGTAAGAGTTAAGCCTTCATTTTCTCATCTGTAAAGTGCTGATAATAATAATGACCACTTCCTAGGGTTGTTGCAAAGATTAAATGAATTTATGTATGCACTTAGAATAGAACTGGAACATATTAAGTAACTTATTAAAGCTATGATGTGGAGAACTTACACATACCTTGTGATGTGTGTGCATTGTTCCTTTCAAAATAAAAAGTATCAATGGAGAATACTTAATACTATAGTAGTTTTCTTTTCTTTTTTTTTTAACTTCAGTTTTAAGCCCGTGGGATAAATAAACTCTAAATCAGGATAAGGGAGTAATGGAAAAAAAAAAAAAAAAAAGGGAAGGGGGGATGGGGGGGGGGGGGGGGGGGACTTGAAGGGCTTAGAAAAGTTACATGCCATAACAAATATCCTAAGTAAGAACAGTGTCTGTGACAAACAGCACCCTTCACTTTTTTATTAAATTAAAGGCTGCTGCATTCAGCCAATCCAAGCTACACCAGACCTCTACTTACTAATACCGTTCCATCTCTGTTTTAAAATAAAATCAGCTGCAGAATGTATAGACAATTTACAAGTCTCAAAGATTGGATTTGTCCTCGGGTCTCCCAGCGTAGAGGATCCAAATGGAGGACCCGTTGGCACAACATCATTAATCAGACAGCCATGGCCGAGGAGGTGGGTGGCTGGTGATAGTTTTGGCTCATTGGAAATGGCTTTGGATGGCTGCCAGGTTGTGTGTAAAATTTTGAAATGTTTGAAACAATACAGTCTTTACAATGTTATAAAATACTAGGGTGGTTAGAACTGGGCTGCAGACTGGCTCATGGCCAATAAAACCTCAGGATTCCAGTCAGCTGTAACCTGGAGTTTAATGTTGTCTGAGGTACTCAAGGCCATCTCTCCCCAATGTCCTGCCAGGTCAGCCCAGTCCTTGTAAAACTGCCTGACTGAGCTTTGGCTCCCCAGTCCTCCCCATTCAAAAAGACTTCAGTCAATTTGCTTCTCTCGCACCCCACCACCTCCCACCCCTGAAAAATCATGTGGAGAGTTAACCTGAAAAGTCTTATTGAGGAAAACTCAAAACTGAACTTGCTTTTGTTCCTCCCTATTTTAATACTGCACGCTTGCTACTGACATATTGCTAAACTAGAAAAACAGAGGAAGAAATCACCCCTAATTCTCTCCACCAGCTATATTAATGGTGAACTTTAGCTCTTTCTTCGTTTTTACATATTTATAATCATACTAAATAATTGGTAACCATTTTCTTCCAAACTTTATAATAAATTCTATGTGCTGTGTAGCAATACAAATTATTTCTTCAGCCTAATGTTAATAACTGAAACTATTCCATTTTGTGTTTATTCATGTTCATATTATTGAATGCTAATCACATTTTCTTTCACCAAGAGAGCAAACAGTATTACTATTTGCATGAAGCTTTTCTGTGTGTGTTATTATTACCTTAGGATAAATTTCCAAAAGTAAATTCAAGGGCCAGGGAAGATGGGCCTTTTTAAGAGTTTTGACAAAAGGATGGAAAGGCTTTCAAAAGGATTTTTCCTGCTGGTTGACAGCCTACCAGCAAACTATGAGGGGCTTCATTTCTTTCCCTCCCCATGGGCAGTAGTTGATAACAACTGTCCTTCCACAGGAAGTAAATACCTTAGTGTTACAAATGGAAAGGTTTCCTCTTCTAACAATGTACAGATTAGTTTGGGCGGAGGAAGTACTCAGGAGTGATGCACAGAAAGGATCAGGGAACTACTCTGTGGGAGATTCATTTTGAGTTTGTTCTTCAAGAAGGAAGAAATTCTTCTAAACAAAAGGGAATTTAATTCTGGGCCGTCACCACAGTAATGAAATGTTGAGGACAGATAGAACAGAGGATAGAAGGCTTCCAAGAAAGAAAAGAAGAACAGCAAAAATAAGCATCCGTCTCAGATCGTGAGTCAAGCAGCCAACTTTAGGAACCTGTTGATAAATGAAAAAGCAGAATTGGTGAAAGCCTGCAAGCAAAAAACTAAGAACAGCCTATGACTGTAACTAAGTCCTGGAGACAAGAAGAGGATATTCCATAGTAAAGTTACCCTTCTTGTAAAGGAGGAGGATGGAGTAGGACATGTGGAAAAGGACCCCAGAGAAAATACCCAGACCCAGTCAAAAGAGAGACCTGGTTCACTCTCGGGCAGTGCCAGCAGCATGGCCGGCTTCATAGGGGGAACCTGCAACATCAATTTGAACAACTGAACAATACAACTTACACAGCTGCCATTCTAGCATGTTCTTTGGTCAAGTCCCAAGCTAATCAACCCCTGTACATATATGCCTGGGTTAGCTGGAATGCATCTTACAAACACAGGTTAGATTTTGCTGCTTGAAAGAAAGAAATGCTGCTTGAAAGAAAGAAATGCATTTTATTTTGAAAGATTTTATTTATTTTTAGAGAGAAGGAAAGGGAGAGAGGCAGAGAGGGAGAGAAAAATCAACGTATGGTTGCCTTTTCACCTGCCTTGAGCCATGGGCCTGGCTGGAGACCTGGCTTGCAACCTGGTTATGTGCCCTGGCTGGGGAATTGAACCATCCATCTTTGGGTTCGCAGGCCAGTGCCTATCCACTGTGCCACTAGCAAGGGCAGAAGAAATGCATTTTAAAGTTTGTGTTTAATTTGGGTTCCTAAACCCCAGGGTTCTTCTCTGATTATGCCCAGTATTATCTTTCTTCATCATTAAGGCTCTGGTGACGTGTCTGTTTGCTTCCCCACTCAGGCTGACATTACTCCCATTATCCTTCAGTTCTTTTGTTTTTCATCTTTTTTTTCTCTTGTTGAGAAAAATGAACTACAACAGCTACCACCCATGATTACTTCATGTTAAGTGAAATCTAATCTACAAGGAAAAATCAAAACTCTATCAGATAGTCTAGTTTCTGCAAAACTAGACACCTTGCAGTTGTTGGTCCCTTGAAGTTTTCCATCTGTAACATGATGCATCTTCATTTCGGTACTGATGTCTGTTAGTTCACTGAGCATTACCTTCTCTGTTTTTCAGCCAGCTCTTCCTTAAATCAGAGGTGAAAATACTACCCACCCTGTGGTATCCAGGAGAATGAACCGAGTTAATACTTGGAGTGCTTAGGTCAGTGCTGACCCAGGGAAATATACATGAGATGTGAGCTGTGACATTAATTATTCCAAATCCTCAGACCATCCTTCTTTGCTCTGGGTTCACTGGCTGATGATTCTCTAGACCATTCTGTGTAACTTGCTACCCAGCAACGCATTTTCCCTTTCTTCTCCGGTGAATTGTTATAACGTGGATTCTGTACATCATTCTTTTGTAAACAAAAATCCCAACCCACTAAGTCTCTTGACATCGAGGAGGCTATATATAATTTCACGAGCTAAAATATCAAGTTGACTTTATTACCTAAATGCACCCATAAAAACGAGAGGAATCTAGCATAACATCAGTAACTAATGAAATCAATACTTAATATAGTAAGTGTTCCTTCATGAGTCTTCAAATTCTTGTTTCAGGTGAGCTGAAAATTATAGTTGAGTGTGCCTTTAAATTTATGACACACTTATAGGCAGTATAAGCTAATCTGAATTACTGTTTTCACATTTTTGTCTCTTATTTGTTAGTCTACAACTATATCGTCGATTATATAAGTAATTGCCCAGAGGAGCATAAGTGCTTCCTTTGATTCAAATTCATTACCATTCCAGCATTTTAATGACTGCCCATGTTTTGGATTTCTTTAAAAACAATTCTACCATAATTAAGCAAAAAAAACAGTTGATTGATGACATTTCAAAGCAGCTATGTCAAAAATAAACAGGGCTTTGGGCCCAATAAGCTTTCCTTTTTCCAAACATTGCTGGGTACATAAACACACCCATGTCCCTGCGTCCTCCCCCTCCTTCACGCACAAAAAAACTATTCCCAATTAGGTGTTTCCCTATTTGTGGGGTTTTTTTTTCTCCCCTCATTAACATCATTCCCGGAGCTTCACCATCCTCACTCATGGCGTGGTCTACAAGTCTTCTTTACTGCTGAGCCTGGACGCTAGAAGATTCTACGTTTACAGCAGACCGTCAGTAAGTACACTTTGGAAACTCTGGTGAACAGCTCAGCCCAGCGCTGGTCTTGATGCTTGGCCAACAGGCTCAAGCAACAGACATAAAAGCTAAATCTGTACTTCCATTCAGTTAGGCGGTTGCCAAGTGAGTTTTCCTGATACTGTACCTACAGTATATCCATCTCCCGGTGCCTCAGACTCACTTCATTAACTTCGTGACATCAGCCTCTGATGTTATGAACTCAATTTTGCTAATATAAATGATACAGTACCATATAGAAATTTAAGAGGCTGTAACATTAGAAGTCTTTTCAAGATTCCCAGAACCCATTCTTGCTGGGAAACAGTTCCTTATGCATGATCTTAAGGCTGTTCGCCCTACCCCCAGCCTCTTACTTCTGATTCCCATCCATGTTGCAAATAGCTTTTAATGATAGAACAGGGAAATATATTGTGGTTTCACACTTTCAGGGATTTTATGGTCACTTACTCCTAACTAGGAGATAGAGACACATAGCAGAAAAGTGTTTTTTTTTTTTTTTAAACATTAACCAGTTTAGTATATTGTGCTCTTTGTTATAAGGGCAAATGTATTTAAGAAATAACACTATTCAAAGATCAACTAATAGAATGCTATTTTCTTAATGGCAAGCCTCTATATTGGTAATGCTTGCCATAAGATGGATTTATAAGCTTAGCCACTAAATTGGTGTGGTGAAATAATTTGGAAACTCAAATCTGCCACCAGGCATCGACATTATAGGCCATGGAGAATATGGACTCTAGACACACTATTGTTCCCAGAGAAGTAGTGGATATTTGTCCAACATCAATTATGCTCACAAAATACAGCTTATTTCAAAAAGCCAAATGGAAGGAGCTTTGCTCATGTGCTTTAAAACTTACTTTCTCATTTCGCCATTTCTCTACCTGAGGTTAGCAGCTGGTGGTCACAGTGCTACATGTGAGTTACTAGACACATATGTACCTAGAAGAGTACGGGCAGGCAGCCATGTGAAGATGCCAGTCCACCTGGGTGCAACTCCTGACTGCTATTACTTAATGTACGATCTTGAACACATTATTTAACAGCTCAGGCCTCTGATTAAATGGTATAGTGCATGAGCGGCAATTACAGTAGCTCCTGGTGCCTACTAAATGTAGATGGATAGATGGATAGATGATAGACAGACATAGATATAAAGTTGGCATTAAGATATACTTACGGTTAAACATTTATTGAATCAAAGCAATGAAGAAATACCTATCCTTAAGCAAATAAATAACCCCTCTAAAACTAACACTGATCCTGACTTAAAATGATTTCTCCCATACTCTATCTTCAAAATCCAGTGCATACTCGTAGTTGTCCTTTGGGCATGAGTGTGATACAGTCTTGGTTGTTGCATAAAGTATCAGTATGTGGAGAAAGTAGAGAACAGATGTCAGTCATTGTTATCAATTATGGCCCAGGTCTTCAAACGACCTGTGCACTCTTAGTAATGTCCCTAACATTTCACCTTTAATATGAGTTCCTTTTTAAAAATCTGCCTTTACTGTCTCACCAGCTCTTTTATGTCCAAGTTGCAGCTCAGGTACCCCTCTTCCCTGAAGGCGAAGGGCTTTGGGTTGTCCACTGTGCTTGTGTTCATAGAGCCTACAGAGTCCTTCCAACATGATGTGTTATTTTTGTATTTCTATGCTGTTCATGGCTTAATAGAGACTAAGCCTCTTGGGAGTGGAATCTATCTTTATGTCCCCAACAGATTCTATAACAGAGCCCTTGGGAAAAGGCCCTGTAGACACTTGTTGAATTGAATTACACTATAAGAAAGAAAGTAGTATACATACAGAATGGAGGTTGGGATGGAAACCTAGATCACTGGGTTGGTATTTTAGTGGAGCAAGTATTTCTCTTCCATGGAGGATGCCAAATTCCCACATTTGGATCCAAACATTTGGCCCTCATTATTGATTCATCCCAGGTATTTCCTATTCATCCCAGCTATTTTTATGTTATGCTGAGATTCAAATAGCGTCCAAGGACTAGACTTCTGCCTACCCAAAAGATGGCTAATTGAAATTTTTAACTTTTAACATTATCACAGGGGGAAAAGGATGTAAAATATCTTGGAATTTGCAATTATGATATTGTCTCTTTTTCTCCTGTTCCGAATATTTTCAGGGAAAAATTATAATAACCACAGACATTGGGTTCATGAGTGCTAAGGCAGGAATTAAGCAGACAGGATTTTCTCAAACATCAGCAGGATTAATGGGACACATCTCATAAATGCACAAAGCATAATCTTATCTCAGACAGATTTCACATTACTCCCATGATCTTCGAATACTATTTATTCCTCACACAGCTAAATGAGAGAATTAGAAGATGGGATAAGTAACAGTGGCAGGTATTCTGCTCCTGGCAGGCCTTTAATTCTATTTCCTGTTTCACATATCATTTCATTTCCATTTTTCCTAAATGTAATAAAGGAACTTTCCATTAATACATGGTTCTCTAATTGGCCACTTCTTTGATTGGCATTTTTTATTCCTTTTTTTCAAGAAGCCTATCGGCCATACCTTCATAAGTTGCAAAAGCAAACAAAAAAACTACCCCACATGCCACCGTTGGGCAGAATTTTCCGAATTTGTCTTGAGGCCAAGAGAATTTACAAGACTGTCTGGGGAGTACTGAGGCAGATCTCTTATTCTCAAGCAGATACCAGCATTGCTTGAACAAATGGTTCGTGTTAGCTGGAGAAAGACACTGAATCTAAACCATGTGCCTCCAGACCTTGTGGTTTCAAGTTGAACCACAAGCAGGGAGAAGAGCTGTCAGTCTGTAGTCTGGATTTCAGCCCTGCTTGTAGGGAAGAGAAAACCTGTCAGTGGCACCCACAGTACTGTCTGAACAGGGGGACCTGTGAACCCCAGCAGTTCAGGGGAGTCAGAAGTTGTGTGAAGAATGAGATGGGACCCAAGCAGCATCCAGAGGGGTGTCATGAGGACACATAACCTCTCTTTATGGGTGTCACACATGGTCAATGTAGCAAAGTGAAGACTTTCTGAGGAATAGATACAGCCCAGAGACGCAAAGGAACAGAGAAATTGGGTGTCTTCTTATAGCTCTCATAAAGCTAAAACACATCCTAAAAGAATCAGAGACCTGAACTGATTAAGGTGACTAGACCAGAAAGACCAGAAAGATAGATTTCTAAGCAGTACCATTGGTCAAATGCCAAAAGCAACGTGGGGATGTTCTAAAGGAATAGGAGGTACTATTTTATATCACAAGGGTGAGACAATCATTCCCACCCTGTGCCAGTACACCTTTCTCCATGGCTACAGGTATACCTTAACCCAGTCCTTTAGATTCTGGAATAAGGTTTGGCTTCAAGTGAGCGCGCAACTGGGAGAGATAATAAAAGCCTTCCATATTATTCTCCCTCACCAGCTGTCAAAGAGCCTCTTCATCACAGAGGTATTTGTTTTAAAACCACCAGTTACATTATTAATCTGAACAGAATTATTGTATCAGACTCTAAACATGTAAACAGTTTTCAGAAAAACCTGGAAGTCTTACACAGCCATCGGCCTGTCAGGCCACACAAGTGCTCTGAACAATATAGTAACCTACACAGCTAGATTCCCTTCCATTTTGTACACTGTGAGGATTAGAATAATCCCCAGTCACTTTAATTAACTGTAGAGCAGAATCAGATTAAGTCATCATTCTAAAGCACATTTCAGAGCATAGCTCTGTTCAAACAAACCAAACTTAGACAATACACATTGGAAGCTCCCAAAGAGGCAGTTACCACAATCCATGTAGACCCATGAGCTTGAAACAGAATTGGAGCCCACATGCCAGCCAGTCATCATTGATCACCTACTATGCATCAAGCACATGTGGAATTTGTCAGTTTATATCTTAATGCTACAGACTGTTCTCAGAATTGCTAACTCATTGCAAGACCTATGTGGATTGTGTCCGATCATGTTTAAATTCTAGAAATACCTATGTTGCAGTGCTGAACAGTGTGTAACAAATGCAATGCCAAACATTCCCAAACACCACTGTATGTTATCCTTATTTAATTAACCAAATTGCAACCATTTTCCATGTGTCACTTGTAATCATGGTCAATTTACATTGAAAGCTGCTATTATAACATCTGGTTTTCTTGAATATTAAGGTGCATTGGCCCTGGCTGGTGGCTTAGTGGATAGGTGCTGGCCTTCGAACCCAAAGGTCGTTGGTTCAATTCCCAGTCAGGGTACGTAACCAGGTTGCAAGCCAGGCCTCCAACCAGGTCCCCAGCTGGAAGAAGGTGAAAGGCAACCATACATTAACATTTTTCTCTCTGTCTGCCTCCCTCCCATCCCCTCTCTCTAAAAATAATAAAAATAAAATCTTAAAAAAAAAAAGGTGTATGGGGTTGTTTCTATTTTGACATTTCTGGAATGAAGATGTGCCTTATAATTGAGTCTACATTGGGCTTGGGTTTGTTCACTCTCTCGTTAGTCTCCCCAACCCTAAAAAGATGGTCATTAAATCAAACTTACAACTTAAAATGGAAGTTTGTTCAGAATAGAGTGATGAAGGAGTTTTCCCCACCAGGTCAACTGCCCTCTCCATACACCACCATGTACAGGAGAAGAAGAGGAAGAGAAAGCTGGCATGCAGAACATCAGTTTTGCAGCTCTGCTCTTAGATGTCACCTGAGGATTCCGGCGGAGTGTCCTAGTCCATGTTTCCAGCAGATGGCATCTAACCCTTTGAAGTTAGTCACTGAGTAGCCTGCAGGGAAGACGTGTCCCCTGCCCAGGGAACACATGGATCTCAACACTGCGCTTGTGTTTCACAAGACAGCATTTGCCAGTCCAGTCACCTCGATGGGGAATTTCCTGCCACTGACCTCAGCCTGTGGTCACTAAGATGGCCCACAAGCATTTGGTATTTTCAGCAGGACCAAAGCCTAGTGTGAATTTTAATGACAGCACTGCCTGTTTTAGAACAGTCTGCACAACTTAATTGTAGAGTAAGGTGGGAATTATGAGTCTTAAACAAGACCTGTAGGTGGGGATAACATGTGTATTAAAATAACCAAAACCGTTGGCTCTACTTTGCTGTAGATAAGCCTTACACAGCTGTGATTCATAGTGCTGCAAAGCTTTCTGGCTGGAAAAAGATCTTGCAGTCCTTAACTGGGCCTTCCACGGGGATATTTCATTTTTTTTTTTCTTACCTTTGTTAAAAATGCTGTTACAAAAATATTTGTGTTCAGTACTTTCATGAATAAGTGTTATATTAACATGATTTTTTTAATGTTAGGTGCCTCTTCTTCTCTAACAGCCACTTGAAAAATAATAGAAACCTCATGTGGCTATTGCTAAGCATACTGTATTTTATTTTTCTCTATTTGCAGATCCACCTACTTATTCCTTAGTCAAATTGCCCAACTTGACTTTTTTGCAGCAGTCTGTTCTCAGATTCCAACTAAAAATGTTAATGAGCATGAGGATCTGTAAGAGTAAATAAAACCTTTTTTGGTGTAATCACCAATACTGTTAATCAGCAGTAGAGATCAAGCATTTTTGACCTATGTTGGGTCTTCAGATTAATGGAATTTCTTGAAGGCTCTTAGACTCCAACTGAAGCAATAAAATCATGTTTTAAGACAATACAATTTCAAAAGTTCAAGTTTATATGACATTATAAAAGGTGGTCCATGATATGGCTAACCAAACCGCCCAAGAACAGAAGCAAAAGCAGTTAGTGTGGGAAACTATGAAGACAAGAATTGGTGAAAGGTAAACATGGTTTTGATGCTACAATGGAGAAAACATTCAAGTATACCATTTCTTTGGAAGGAGGCAGTAACAGAATTTGTCAACTGAATAAATTCAGAGATTGAATTAAACATCATAAATAAGTCTATGTTGGTAGAATGCTGGCATCACAAATCTACAGTGAGTGCCAATTTTAAGGGATGAAAAATCTTGAGTTGAAGGAAGGGTGTTACTATAGGAATGTCTAGAGGGTAGTTGCAAATGTGGATCTGAAATTCAAGAGAGGTTGGAGTCATAAGTATATAATTCAGAGCCGTCCATGCAAGATAATGGTTGAAAACTAGGGATGGATCAAATCTCTGCTATAGGGACTCTGATGTATACAGTGAGAAATGGAGAATTATAGGTACCGCCTAAGTAAATGCAATTTGGGCTAGATTGGTCTATAATGTGTATTCCTTAAACTTCCATAGAGTGAAGCCAACTCTACTATGGTTGTGTTTAATAATGAGTTAAGAGGAAACTTTCCCAGCACTGTATTCGTGTTACATGCATCTACATGACTGAGGGTCCCACTTACTTCCTCAGTGCTTCTTAGAAACTAATGGGGAACCTAATTGCAATGTATTTACTTGGATCAACTAGTAATCATTTTCTCCAAATATATGATCGCCCCTCTCCCTTCTCAACCAATAGCAAAATGCCTTCAAAGAGAAAAATAAAGATGATTTTATGTTTGTACATTAAAGAGCCACTTATGTAACTCTAATGAAATGTTCACTATCTAATTGCTTCTAGACAGTTCTAGCAAAACCAAGGATTCAGAATACTTAACAAATTAGGTCTTTCTACGTAGCATAATCTCTATTTCAGTTATCAGCCAGTGAAGATTTACAACATGAACAAGTTAAAGGGGTCATGTCTGGGTTTTTTTTTTGTTTTTTTGTTTTTGTTTTTAATTTAAGCAGTCATTTTTAGGATCATCCAGGGACAAAAATTAGAACATGACTCTCAATTAGGAAGGAAAACCTCAATGTAATTTTTATTTCCAGATGGAGCCTAAAGATGACTGCTCATTCCCTCATGTTCATGTTCCTTTATGTCACACCAACAAAAACTCGTCTTCATGTCTGAAATTCACACCCCAAGTACATGAAACAATTCTACATGGGGTTTAATTGGGTAGGCAGAGGACATGGGGAGAAGCAGAGTTGAATTTTTTTTCCTGGATAAAATCAAACTAAAGGGATTAAGCATTGTAAACAACTAATGGGAAAATTTCCAGCAACTACCAATGTTGGGAAGGTTGAGGTGGGAGGCAGATTGAAGGCTACCCTTCTGAATGTCACTGACTCAGGTTGGACAAAAGGAGACTTGGAGCATTGTTGTGGCAAAGAGGGCTAGCAAGAGAAGGAAAGTGGGACTTCAAAATTGTGATTTTGACCATAATTTTGGTAAGAGCGCAACATTCACAGAACTTAAAGTAATACGTGAGTCTGTATTCCCCACAGCACTTCTTCTCTGGATTATTTTATGATCCACCCAGATTAGACTTTTTTTTAATGGCTCTCACACACACAGCATAATTTAAATGTTTGTCCTGTTAAAGATTGTGATGCTCTTCTTAACTAACACTTATGAACATGCTGTCATAATTGATGTAAAATTGACAAAGACCAAAAGGGTTTTTGAGAAATTCATCAGAAACCATGGCAACCATGGTACCAGAACTATAGGAGGTTTGCTTCCATGACCTTACTGCTAACTTTGTATTTCCTCTATTTGTACCTCCCTGGGGGAAGAAATACACTTTCTCTTTCCACAGAAGGAAGACTCACTAGTGCGTTAATATGTTACACACAGCAGTTCAATGCCTGCACTGTAGTTTCCGCAAACACTAATGGGTGACTCCATTTCTGAGCAAAGGAGACAGCAGACAGAGGTTTCTTCCTCTCTGGTCAAACATCCCCTACCTGAGGCACCAGGATCTTGTTCAGCACATGAGTCCAGAAACAGCAAATTCAATCTAGCCATGGCAGGCCCAGGGCAAATTGGAGTGCCAGCTCCAGGCTGGGATTCCAAACCACGAGCCTCTGGGAATAAAGCTAGAACTTGGAGAAATGACACAAACCTCAAGCCAAGAAATCTTGCCCAGTTTTGTGAAAAGCTTCAGGGCACAGTGAACACAGATAACCATTAACATCACTCCCCTTTTTGTGTCAAACCTCTCACCCTGCGAGTTGAACGCAGAGTGCAATGTTCAAGTTACTTTGGTAGTGAACTAGGTGTCAAGTATAGAAGCAACTTTTTTGAGCCTCTATCCAGCCATCCAGCCATCCATCCATTTCTTCAGGTTGCCACTCAACCATTATCTTGACTCTTCAGAAACCTCCCCAGAGTATCAGTGACAGAAAAGTCAGAAGGTAAGCTGTCAGCCTGACAACCTTGGAGTACATTTTTCATTTTTTCACATCTCTCCAATCCTGTCTCAGTCAAACCACACTAGCCTCTCAGTTTATCCAAGACTAAAATTTACGAGTATAGTGCAGAAATTCAGGAAATTAATGCAGTATGATAAAGTCCACTGATGCCTTAAAAAATGCTTTTTTAGAAATTTATTAAAACTTAAAGTTGTCATCTGTCTAATGCAGTATTTATTTTGTTACTTTTTAAAATTTTAGTTGCACTAGCCTGGAGAGTGATTTGTCTGTGTGGGTGCCATATAAATAGGTTTCATTAAAAAAAAAAAAAACAGACATAGCTCAAAATCCTGAATTGTTGGGAAGAAAACACAATTTGACTCAGGAGAGGTGTATTTGAATGATGATGGTGGTAGAGATGATATTGATGTTGATGATTGTATTTATTTGTTGAGTGCTTAGTCTGTGCCAAGAATCATATTGAGCTTTACAATATATTATCTTAATTAACTGAACATACTGAAAGTTGATCTTATATACTTTTTTCTTTCCCCTATTAACTGCCAACACTTAGCTCCTGAAGCCAATAAGGGATATTGTGTCAACTCATCATATTTTCTCTCTCTTACACCTTAATAAACGACTTATCTTTATTCAATTGGCAGACACAAGTTACAACCAGTGGCATGGCTAATTAATTTGCAGAATCATCAGACCAACAGAAGAACTAACAAAATTAAAATGGTAAATATTTCACCCTTAACAAGCAAGATAATGAATCACCCACTTCTGGCTTCATTAGCTACTGTATGGAAACTTGCCAGACAGTGATAAGCTTCATAAATAATCTTTTATTTTGGCATTTAATATTGGCTCTGTGTTAGTGGGAATAATGTTGCCTGAAGTTAAGAGGTGGAACATACCTTCATTGAACAAATTCTATTTTAATCTTGTAAAGTTGTTGCTCTATTCCTATTCCATTCGGGCACTTTATTTATTAACGTTTATATTTCTTGAGTACTTAATTTATGCTTGATTCTGGGCTAAGTACTTCCTATATGTTATCTCTTTGGATTCTTTCTGTGTATTACCCTCTCCATTTCATAGATAACAACAACCAGGCAGACTTAGTCAATTGCTAGGCTCAGCTAGCAAATGCTGCTGGGAACCCAGGCTGGATTTACCTTCTGAACATGGATTTGAAGATTGCCTTACTTATCACCACCATTCCTCTAAGTGTATTTCTGTGCATATATTAGGTTGGTGTGTCCAAAATTGATGACATCTTCCTTTTTTTAAGTGTAAGAACTTGGAGCAGTGAACCAATATGGAAGAGACCTCGCATGACATGCCCAAGGGAAATCTGTGCTTCACAATTTCACAATAATGGTAATTGGCACTAACATTTCCTCTGTCCATTTCCATCAAAGACTCATCAATCATACTTCAAACCTGAGAGATCCTCTTTATATCATCCTGTTTTATGTATTATAAATCCGTACAAGAAGTCATTTTGCTGGAAATGGGATAAAATGATTCTTTGATTTCTAAGAAAGAAAGTTTGAAAATGCCTGGTGTTGAGGATGATGTAGTAGCCCTTCTGAAGTCCAACATATTTTGGGTTAGAATTCTCACATTTGCCAATTACCCCAAGACTTTACAGGAGGCTCAAGCCTGCCATTGTTCCTAAATACACGTACACCTTTATTTTAATAAGTTTGCCTATGATGGTAATTTATATAGTTAACCTTTCTAGAATGTCCTGGTAAATTATTACAAAGGTCAACATGTCCCATAAATGCTGCATTGGTATCTGTTATAAATTTTATTATATTTATTGGGATAATATTGGTTAATAAAATCATATAGGTTTGAAGTGTAGAATTCTATAATACATCATCTCTATATTGCGCTATGTGCCCACCACCCAAAGTCAACTCTCCTTCTGTTACCATATAATTAACCCTCTTTACCTTTTCCTACGCCTCCCACCACCTTTCCGGCTGGTAAATACTATACTGTTGTCTGTGTCTATGAGTTTTGGTTTGTTAGTTTGCCTTCTTTGCTTTCTCTCTTTTTAGTGTTAATTAAGCACATGTGCTTGGTGTCCAGGCAGAAGATTCCGCATCCACAAGTTAATACAATTAAGTCCTCAAGTCATAAATGGAAGATACTGCTTTTGAACCACTCTTTCCCAGATTTGCAAAGAAACATTAATGAATTCTAAAGTTGAACACACTACATATTTACATTCTGAAACCTGTTTAACAATATGCTGTGTTTTGTATACAAAGAGATTACTTTGCACTCATCGTTACTAGGCTCCGTAGTTGGAGTTACTTTTTTTTTTATTGTGCATAATGGGGAATGGCTGGTAGCAGTTACCTAAACTTTCTTACTCAGTGATTAATAAGATCATTACAAGATGGACTTTCAAGATAATGTTCACTTACTGTTGCAGTGGCATAGATTTAATTTAACTTCTTTATGGGAGAGTTGACCCCAAAATATGCTTCCATTAGTATATGGTTCTAATTACCTAAGGTAACTGAACACCTGGATTAGTAACCGGTTGCTTTTGCTTTTTCTTGTTTGAATTATTTTTTAACAAGTCACCAACTTACTCTTTTGATGACTATCACTGCTTTAATAATAGGACAGTCAACCGCATTATGTTTCTAGGTTCTTAAGCATATAGCAGTTTTGCCAAAAAGAAGAAAAAAGAAAATGGGCTAGTAATCAAAGATCTAAAGCAGAACACCCTTCTCTCCACCACCACAATCACAGAAAACAATAACTAATATTTATGGAGCACCTGTAAGATACACCCAAGATCAGGAATTCCTAGATTCTTTTTTTCTCTTTGTCTCTCTCTCTGCAGGGAAGATAGTTGCTGATGCTGGTCCCTTGACATGTTGACACAGCCCTCAAAATAGGAAAAGAACCCCCAAAGTTTCTCTTAAGGATATGATGAAATGATATATAGTCCCATAGCTGAATGAATTCTCATTTATATTTCTCATGAAAAAGGCAATCCCCAATAAAACAAAGTTGCTCCTCCACTCAGCCCACTCCTGGTGCATCTCTGTGGATAAAACTTTAAGTCATTACTGCCAGTGGATGTTGGTCAGACGGGAAAGAGAGAGGGAGGGAAATGAAATTGGAGATTAGGAAGTAACAAAAAAAGAGAAATGAAAACCAGGCTCCTGTGACTTTTGATCATTCTTAAACTCAGCAGGACCCACGACCATAAAGGGAAGCAAAGCTGGTGGAAACGTGAGGGGGGCACGGCTGTACTGCACACCGAGCAATTTCCCGTGGAACAAAAAAGGGGAAGGTTTATTTTACTGTGAAATAATGTACTCTACTTGGCTGACTTGCCAGCAAAACAACCCAAAAACTCCAGAAACCATGTTTGATCTGGGGCGACAATATTGGGCACATTTTCTAAGCAGAAAAGGGATCTGGAGTGAATGCCCCCTTCCATGGTATGAAGGGGTCCCATTTGAGCATCTCAGAGCCAAAAGTCACTTGGCCCTCAACACCCTCATCCTAAACAACTTCAAGTGTACACTAAGAGGTCAAACATATTTGTGGGTAGAACTCACTTTATGAATTAGTGAGGGGTACACATTAGTTCTACACAGTATGATTTTACAGGCCCCAAAAGGAAGATTCTCTGCCTTCAAAATATTTCCTCTAAGCTGGGCTCTTTTAGAGTCTGAGTTTCCATCCATTGATGATTTCTAACTTTAAGAGAAATCCTTTGTTTTTTCTAGAAGGCTCAACTTAAAATAGCAATGCCCAGGAAGCAAAGTAGGCCTATATTTCAATTCATTAACAAGACTGTCTTCTAATACAAAAGTTGGCTAGGGTATCCCCATGAGAAAATGGGATCCAAGAGCATGTTGCTCAGACAGAGAGGACAAGGATATGTCCATGGCAGAGGTGGAAGGTTCTAACCAGGGAAGTCTGGGACAGGATCTGTATCATTCATTGGTGGAAGTGAGAAGATCAAAAGCGGGGTGTCTTCCAACTTGCCTATGTGACTTGAAGCATCATTTTCTGACTCCCTCCCTAGATGCTTCTTGGCCTGAGCAGCAATATTGCAATAATGTATTTATGCTACTTTCTCTATTGACAGTAGATCGCAAACATGTTAGGAAAGTGCCATTTTGTCACTGCGTCCTCTTTCAGCTACTTATGGTTCACAGCACTGGACAACATGCCTGGTCCTTCAGGCCACAATCAATGGAAAGACCCTTCATGCCTTGAGAAAAAAGGAAGCAGCCAGAGGGAAAGGACGATCAACTGGTATGTATGTATACCAAAAATGTAATTGAGCTTGAAAAGGGGAACAGGGCAACATCTACATACAAACCAGGGGCTTGATGTTACTCAGTTTGTTCCAAAGCCTCAGTACTCAGTCCTTCTGGGACCTGCCAAGAGACTGACAGGGCTGGGACCAAAGACCCCTGTCTGCAGCCATCTCCCTCCTGTGGCTTCCTGGAGCTGTTTTGCTAAACCCTAGAGACTTGGGGCAATGAGGAATGACGTTCTGCCTCTACTAAGAAAAAGAAATATAGAATGATACAGTCAATAGGAAAAAAAAGACAAAGGTTTATTATTCAAGAAAGGAAGCAGATGCATCAACTATGGCTGATTGTTCTAGTGACATTGTTATTTTAGGTACATAGAATTTAGGATGAAGGCTTTGAACAGCCTTTGCAGTGGTGTGGATGAGTTTTCTACAAACCAACCATACTCTAAGATCATAAAGTGAATTGAGCAAGACTTTTGTTCTATGCAAGTCCATTTTCTGGGGTGAGAAAGAGAAGGAACCTTTATAAATGCAAAGCTAAAGATACCAATCAGAGGTCAAGCCAGTGACCTTGGCCTCATTAACACCATGCTCCAACCAACTGAGTTGACCGGCTTCCTGCAAAGCAATAGGAAATTAAATTCACGGGCACATTCCTTTCGTTAGCATTAATACATGTCTGTGTAAGCTGGTGTGGGACGGATTCATTCCAGCATTGCCACTACCAACTGTGTGACATGGGGCATATGCCCTAACCTCTTTGGCTGTTTCAATATTCGTCATAAATTGATATTATTTTTTTAGCATTTGATAGAATATTGGGAAACAGAGAAAACAGGATTCTAAAATGTATATCTTAAATCCTTAGAGGAAAATATTATGCAAATTCCATTAATATCACCATTATTTTAACTATTAGCACATGTGATTCCTCCAACTGGTAGACCTCCTAAAACTATTCTGCAGAACAAAAAATATTCCCAAATTTCTAAAACTTGCAGGCATAAAAACAAATTGGTTAGCAAATTTCCTACTTAAAAATATTGAAGGGAAAATTGCACAAAAGGATGGTTTGAGTTTGTTTTCTTCTTCAGTTGTGTTGCAAATAGTTCCCCCAATGAAACCTTGGAATTTCCTCCAGTCTGTTCCCCATTACCTCTCTGGGAAAATTGTGAAAAATCAATCTGTTTTCAGCATAACCGTATTACATCCCATTATTCGAGGAATCTCAAATGCAAACCCCAACCACCGACAATCTCAACCTTTTCCCTCTCTTTTCCAAGTTTCATTTCGGCAGTGGTTATGAAAAAGAAAAAGCACATGCAGAATATCACTATACCCCAGGCAGCTGCAGAGTTTAATAAGAATTTATATAAAACAGGAGGGCATAGTCTCTTTAGAGCTGGTTATATCCTTGACCTTGGGAGTCATGTGAGCTTCCTATGATTGTGATTCATTTAGAAAAAGAAAAATATGGACCATGGACCATGGCAGCAGAACCCAATGCTTCCCTCTAATTGACAGTACAAAATGAGATAGTGCCAGGCCAACACTGAAATATTTTAGAAGAAAAAACACACACACAACTAGAATCTAGAGAAAGTGATGTGCCATTTTGGTGACATGTGGTGTGATCTCATAAAATAAACTAGTGGGGCTTAGGAATCAATCATGTCTTATCTTTTACCCTTTCTTAACCCTTAATTTCATATATGCATGTTTTCATTCTTGGGCAAAAGAAAAACAAGATTTCTTTTGAACTTAAACAGAAATGTCTAAACGCTAATACCATCCCTCTGTTGTGGATGGTGACTTCTATTTTAAACAATGGAACTTTTTTATCTAAGATTTTTTTAAAGATAAGCTTTTCCAAAAAGATTGAATTTTGTTCATTTATACATAACTGTTGCTTCAATACCTTTTATTTACATGTATTTTTTAGTTGCATTTTACAGGGTTCTGGTAAGAAAATAGAAATGCTGAAAATACCACAGTAATTGGGATATGTGGAACAAGAAGAAAAAGAATTGCCCAGCAGCTCAGCCAGAGTCCAGTCCATCATAACTTTTGCTCCTGAAGTTAATCTTTTTATCTAGTCATGATTTTTTCCTCCACATCCCTCATCCCATTCTTCCAGGGAATCAATAAGAACAATCTCTCATCTTAAGTGTTTCTTTACAAGAAGAACCAAAACCTGTTGGGATGAGTATTACTTTTCAAGCCAGTCTGGAATCTTTTCATATATTCCTTCATACTGGTCATGGCAAGGAAGGCTGTACCTTCCAGGGTTGAGAAAAGAAATTGGTGCTCAAGGGTTAGAGGCAGATAGTTTCCCTTCAGTCACATTTCTGCTTCCACATTAAAAACAACCACTTTGTGGCTTTTCAGAAAATGTCTGTGAAGGCTTTCTTCAAAATACAGGTCCTTATACAACTCCTAATGACCAAGAACCCATACAGAACTGAAGTCAGTGTTGGAATATGCAGGTCTGCTTCCTCCAACATTTGTAAGCTCTGTATACACTTAGATGAGTTCCCTAGCCTCTCTGATACCTTTTCCAAACCATAGGATGGAGAGAACAATCATACCTCCTGAAGAGTTATCACTGTGAGGCTGAGAAGAGAACATGCAGTGTAAGAAATTGGTGCCCAGCCACATGGTGAGAGGGAGGTCAAGAAATAAGTTAGATGAAAATAACTTTAAGTTTGCCCCAAGAGTGGCCTAGGAGACTTAGAAGAATGAGCCGTTGCCTCAGAATTCCAATATCAGGAGAAGCCGTCAGAGTAGAACACCAACCCCACAACAGATCACCAGCCATTTTACATAGCATACTTGTGATAACAGTCACTGGAAGTAAGAACCTCAACTAGATAACTATTGGAGACCCTTAGAGTCCATGCAAAGTGAAACATCCTCATTCCATGGACATGAGTTCAGAAAAAAATATATATCGTTCTGAGTTTATGGTATTTTTTATCCATTACAGATTTAAAAAAATCTTTTGGATAGCACATCTTTGAGGCCCAACCTGGCAATGTGCCCTGGGGATGTCTTCAGCAAGATGGACTTCGACAACTTTACATTGAAAGACAAAAATGTGTTGGCTTTGCTCTTGCAGCCCTTCCCCAGCCCACAATCTAAAGAAGAACAGTGACCTTTCCAGCTGTGGCAGGGACAGTGGTTTTGGGGGCTGAGGAGTGGAATCTGAGACCTGTCGTGAGCCTCCATCACTGCAGCTGTGGGAGGGTTCCCCTCGCTCCCATGAAGTACATGGACTTTCCAAATAATCTTTCCACCAGCCTTAGACCTGAGCACAAAGGGAGCTTTTCTTCACCTCATCTAAGGGAGTCACTGTTCTGGGGTTAGCATGTTGGACCAGATTAACCAGCAGGATCCCCAGGTGCCAAACTGTGCAGGAGCATAATGAATGGGCAACAGGGAAAAAGGTTGATTCTCTTTTTCTGTAAACACCATTTCTTTTTGGCACCCACTTCTACAAATTATATGAAGTAGGGATCTCTCTGCCGAGATGTGACTGCAGAGCACATTCATGGAGTGACCCATGCATGGCTATGGAGGTGGGTCCACTGGATCCAGGATTCTCCATGACTTCAAGCCTTGTGACTCCTGCCCTGTCTCAGCGTGGCATCTTACTTTTCTGTGCAACACCAGCCCTTCCCTTTTTTCCTCTTCACGGCACTCTCCTTGCCCCTTTTTTCTCTAGATCCTGTAAAACTGTACAAGCCAAACAAAAACGAAACACATTTGCCTCTCTTTTCAAGTAGAAAGGAGACTGGTCTCAAGACAGGGAGACTCCCTTACAGCCAAGATGACTGACAAATTCTTGTGGCTTTCTCCAAAAGTCAAACCAAAATCTAACCAGCAGCCAGGCTTGGTTCTGGCAACCCCACTTTGCCTGGAAATGACTGCAATCATATCCTAATAGCTATTTGGATAATTGTTCATATGAGTGATCTGCCAACTAATGTTGGAAACAAGTCCTTATTACAAATATAGCATGCAGCCTAATCTGGAATATATTAACATGTTATTTCTGTAGCTGCCTATTTCCAAACTGAAATAATAACTAAGCCATTTATCACATTTGTTTTTAAGAAGAACTTTTAAAGTACAATGATAATACAGCACTGTGCAAAGGGATAGTTATATGTGTAAGATCTTAAAAATAGTTTGCTTAAGGTTCATCATTTATTTTCATGAGCCTTATCTTCTGAACTAATATTACTCTAAAGAATGACTCTATTCTGTTTTTAATGCATGGCTGTAATATAAATGATTAAATTTAAGACTACCAGGTATTCATGTTAACCCCTCATACTGGAAATAACTGGAAGACTGCATGGCCCTGAGTGCATGTGGATGGAGAGGCAGGTGTCAACAATGAGTGGGAGGTAAGCCACTTCTCAGAAATCTGGAACTGGAAGGCAATGAAAAGTGAAATTCCCCCAAATGAACATTGGCACCTTACTTTGAGGTACCAGGCAGTGAGTTTCACTGCTACAATGGGAATCTTTAGTTGTTCCCATCAAGTTAGAATGGAATGTGTATGTCTTACTTCCATAAAGAAGCACTTGGCACAGAGAAAGAAGAGGGGCTTCAGGGGCCTGAAGAGGGACTGGCCTTGAATTCTAACTTGTGTGTTGGAAACTGGAGAAGCGTAGGTAACCTACATTCTCCTTCTGAGCCTCCATGTCTTCATCATTGGCATGTAATCATAAAATCATTCCTCAACAGGGGGATAATGGGTAAATACCATGGCACAGGTTCCAGGGCAAGTCCACCCGAAGTACAGGAACCATAGTTCCGCTGCACAGGGAGGCAGCACCATGTGGTGATATGGTCATGGGCGAAGGTGCCAACATGCCCAGTTTGTATAGACATCCATATCAAATCTTCTTAGCGGTAAAGCTGTGAACACACTGCCCAAGTCCATGGGGCTCAGTTTCTTCATCTGTCAAATGGGGTAATACTACTATGTATCTCGGAGAGTTGCTGTTAGGATCAAGGGAGTGGATAGGTTAAACACCCAGCACAATAAGCATTCAGTATGACCACATGTGCTGTTACTGCTGCTGCTGCTGTCATTACTCCCTTTGGGACAGAAAAAGCCTGGTCCCCCAATGCCTTCCCACCCTCCCTGCACAGCCCGTCACTTCCTCCGTTTTTCACTTTTTGCCCCTTTCATCCCCCGCCATTTCTTCCTAGAAATAAAGGGCATATACCCACTTCAAGGGCTAAAAAGCTTTCGTTTTCTGCCGATCTACCCTGCTTTGGGTAGCAAGAAGGAAAATGGGACATGCTTCTAAGCAGGGCGGCTGCCAGAAGTTAGTTTTGTTTTCAAAAGATACTCAAACCTGTCTCCATTGGCCAGAATCAGTTGGTTCCACACACTGAATTGTGATGTGCTCAATAAACAGCTGCTGAATGCCACAGACCAGACATGGCTCACTGGTGACAACATGGTGACAATGCTCCTAACAGTTCAGAGGGGAGATGCTATGGAGAAGTAGAAAACAGAGGCTAGGAGGAAGGGTGGAGATTTCCCTCAGCAGCTTGGCGCAATCAGGTACTTCTGATTAATATCACTTTAGGATCATTTACCTCAATGGTAAATGATCAGCCCCTTAATAAAAATGATGGAGAAAAGTAGAATTTCCCCAAACAGAGACAGAATGAAAATGGACCTCACAGCTCAATTCTAATGGAGAAACTGATTGCTCTACAATCCTTAAGAGCTAGAAAGGACTCCTGTGATTCTCCATTATCAGATGATCTCTCTTTTAAGTGGCTGTTGGCAGCGGAGAAGTGAAAGGGACCTGCTACCTTTCTCAGGTAATGTAAGAGCCTACAGGTCTTATTTGGGGAGAAACTATAGGAAAGGGCCAACAGTTTGGGCTGTGTCATGGGAATCTTTGAGAAGAAATATCCACCGTCATGGTTGATGGTCTTTAAGGGCCCCGGCACTGACAGACGACTCCATCGGCGCTCTAACCACCCTATGACATGGCACAGGAGGAATGCAGCACACACACTGCTGCCACTTGCAGAATCTGTCATTTGTTCCCCTTTCCCCCCTCCTAGAGTCTACCAATCATGGTCAGGTCCCCTCCCTCTAGTCCTTCTCTTTCAGTTGCTAATCTGCAGTGGTCCAGCTCAGTTATCCTAGACCCCAAATAGGACCCCCGACCTGGAGATACATTCCAGGTGCCTGCTAATCAGTCTCTCTCTCTCTGTCTCTCTCTGTCACTCTTGGTCTGCCTCTCTCAACAAAACAGCTGTTGCCCTGACCAGTGTGGCTCAGTCAGTTGAGCATTGTTCCATAAAGCATAAGGTCATGGGTTTGATTCCCAATCAAACCCATGCCCAGGTTCTGGGTTCAGTCCCCAATCAAGGCATGTAAGAAAGGCAACCAATGAATGTTTCTCCCTCCCTTCCCCTCTCTCTAAAAATAAATAAAATCATTTTCAAAAAGCTGTTAAAATCCCCATAAGTGAGCCAAGATATTCAAACAGCAATATAAAGGCTAAGCATGCAGACCTATGAGGAGAAAAAAGAAAAATACTACATTTTCATTCTTTCAGGTCTGCTACAACATAAAGAAAGACATGTAATTTAATTTTTCATGAGTAAATCCTGTGACACTTTGGAAAACCTACTGAAATGTATCAACAGCAATATACTATATTCACATAGGGCCTGAGGTTAATTTTTTTTCCAAGAAACTAAGTCTCATTTTTGTCTTAAAAGTTTGTAGGAGGAAGCTGTCTACAATTTTAATGGAATAAGAGGCTATGACTAAAGAAGCTGGTCATTCCTAATAAGCTTTCAGGGTTCAGCTTTAATTATAATTGATGTGTAAAATTTTCCATCAACCCCAGACAAGACAGAAGCACGTATCAGTTTAATTATTTCTATTAAGACTTTTAAAAATATATATTTATATATTTAAATATATTATTTCCAATAAGACTTTTTATATATAAAATTATGTATTTACACATATAAAAATATAAATTTACATACTTCTCTCATATACATGAAACATACACACATACATTTCTCTCTGATGTAATTGGGAGGACAGGGATCTTTTATTATTTTGTGTTGTCAACACCTAAAGCACTTCTTTTCTCATAAATTTAGCAAGTTTCAAATGGATGGATAAATGAATGCACGAGATAAAATATAGTCAAATAATATGCATGCATCAGTAAAGTCAATGAGGAACAAAACTAGCACTTCCCCCATTTCTGAAAGTTGCAATTCAACTCCATTGAACGGATGTGTTTTGAACACTTTCTACTCTCAGGCCACTGGACAAAGTCATGAAAGACACATAATGACGAACCAGACTTAGTCCCTGCCCTTCAGATGTCTTCATTGGACTGAGGAGGGTAGATACAGACGTTGAATAACCTCTTACATTTGGCTTTCTGCCCTCCTTTTACCCCATAGGTGCCCTGAGAGTGCATCCAATGGCCTCAGTTTCTTCCCTAGGATGTGTCTCCCATGCTCCGTGAAATGCCTGAAAAACTGGCTGCAGCAGTGCAACTCGTGTGCAGGCCAGGACATGCATGTGGACACCCCACATGGTGACTTAACACATGGGAGGCAGAGCCATTAGAAACCCTTCTCTTCAGCTCTCAGGTCTGGATCCCTTCTACGTAACTGCACAGGGACCTCCCCTGAAAGACCAAGTTCCAGGTGTGCAACCTGGGTACCAGCTTTCTCTCCTTCCCATTTCACTCCTCTTGTCTCCCACTGCTGTTTCTGAGGGTCCCTTCCCCAAAATGAACTCCCTGCACACAAGCCTTTGTCCCCATCTCTGACACCACGTAAGCACCAATGATAAAATTGGGGGGTGGGGGCTATAAAAATAAGCAACGAGCTATGCATAAAGGGATTGTGTCCTAGTGGGAAACTCTTTCTAAAGGCTCCCTGAGTACCTCTGAAAAATCTTATGATGCTGCCTGCAATCTCAGGGGCAGGGATTGTTTTCTGTATAAATTCTGACCAGTTAGTTTGAGTTGAAGACGATAGGGATGATGCTGATAAAACCTCTCTCTTACGAATTCTGAAGGTTCTGTTAACAGAGATTTAAAATATTTGATGAAGTACTTATTTGGAATTATTATTAATTCCTATCTATCCTTTATTTAAAGTCTCCAAGTGCCCAAATTAGTTGTTGTGCTAAAAGGAGGAGAAAAAAAAAAAAAAGAAAGAACAAAAGGGAGGGAAAGAGGGAGAAAAGGAAGTGAAAAGGAAGGGAAAGGAAAAGAAACAAAACCTTCTGATTTCCCTTTACATTTCTTCTCAGATTTTAACATTACTGGGTGAAATCAAAGTCTAGGTCTTAACTGAAAAACTGAAAGAAGGTTCTGTAGTAACTGGGGTGATCATCTAAAGATAAGTTGCTCATTATTTAAATTCTAAGTAATTCCAAAAAACAATGTGGCACATCTATTTCACAAATACACTTATTTAACTAGAGAACTCAGGCCATCTTTCACTTCCCTCCCACTGAGTTGGCACAACCTGATGCCTTTCCCTCTAAGCAGGTGCGGAGCAGTCTGTCGGTCCACGGACAGGGCAGAACCCCCAGTCAGAGGTAGAGTCAATGTTCCAGGCTCTGTGGGGTGCCAATGAGGTCAATGGGCCTGGGGCCAGGAGTTCATCAGCTCATCAGCTAATGAACCTCCTCCATATTCTGCAGTCTCAGTGCTGGGGATGTTACTTCACATGTTAATTAACTTTACAACTCAATCACTCTTTCTGGAATGGAATAAATATAGAACAAGTGTCCCTACCTTGGTCCTTCATTTGTATGCAATTTCAAAGCCAAGCATGGACCCGTATCTATTTTCAGAGCCCTTCCCTGGAGCCAGCATTTGTCAATAGCCCACCTCACACTGTGACTCTTTCCTGGATACGCTCCATCTCCTTCTCTTGTTCACAGTAGGATTCATGTCTCAAACAATTTTGGATCTCATTCACACTCCCTTTCCAACCCTAGGATCTAAAACGATGCCTTGCACTTAGCATGAGCTTAAGCAGTGGTTACGAAAAGATCGAATAAAGCAATCCACGAGAAATGAAGTGGTACTTGGAAATAGTGAAACTGAGGATCAGGGATTGTCTACAACGGTCCAGCAATGTCACTGGGCTACAGTCCCTCAGCAGCACACACACTGGCCTCTGTGCTATGAATAGCCGAGACTCTACACACATTTTCATTAAGATGCGCTCTTCCGTTGAAGTGAGTTCTGTTTTCTGCAGATGTGTAGCGGGCGCCATATTTCAAGTCCTCGCCTTCACACCTCCCGCCCGTGTCAACCTCTTTTCCCCATGATTTATGTCTCTTTTTATTGTTCTGCCTGGAGCCAGGCCAGACTCTAGGATCAAACTCCCCCATCTCACCAAACCCTTGGGTGACGGGACGGAAATCAGACTTGGTAAAAAGCCCTGTGCTCAGAATGTGGGAAAGGAAACAGCTTACCCGTCTCCATGGAAACATGCACACTTTCCAATTGCTGCCGAATAAATGAAAGTCATGTTCTTAATTCACAGACCTCGATGGCAAGCAAACCTTGCTGAGTTTCCCTGGGCCAGCACATTGAGAAACTCTTAAAATCATCAGGCATTGCCGCAGCAATTGGAAAAAATCACAGGGATTAGTATTGAATATTTTATTTCTTGTTTTCACCCTCCCATCCTAACTTGGTAACAATGTCCTCTACAGGGTATCTTCAAAATAGCCAGGAGACACTCTGTTTTAGTAACTCTAAAATTATTAAATACCACTGCTTTAGGATTTAGTTAATCCTTTTCAGAATTACTAGAAAACTTCATGGAACATAAGAGTATGGACCAGACATTGGGTATGCAGTATTAATTCACCAAACATCCAGCCCAACACAAAGGACTTTTGTTTTCACAACCATGCTTCGATCCTCAACAAAGGTTTCTGGCGGGCAGCTTATGTGACTTCAATCAGTATTTATTCCCCATCGTTGGGTTGTAAAGAAAGTTGACCATGATGTCATATAGATTGGCAGTGTACATCACAATTAGTGACGGATGTTTTAGAAAATATAGACCTCACAGCCTCATTCTGGACACAGTAAATCATAGTCTCTAGAGGTTTACTGAAACCTACAGACGTCATATAGTGCAGTATTATACTACACGTCGTAGAGGACTTAAGCCAACATGCTTTGGAGAGGCTAGTTTTGCAGCCTTGAGTCAATGTCTGAACCCCTCGATTCACTTTCCTTATCAGTGAAAATGATGGAACAAATAATGATTAAAGGTAAGCCACTGAGAACAGTATCTGGCATAGAAAGTGCTCAACACGTGTCAGCTGTTTTCTTTGTCACCACATACTAATTGCATGTTCAGTAAGTTTTACAGGTGATTTGGATGCACAGTGAGGGTTTAAAACTTAGGAGCTAGAACCTATAGTGCAATTTATGTAGCCACGTGACAGAATGGGCTACTGAGCACCTCAAATGCTTTCAATGTGCTGAATGAACAGAATTTGAAATTTTATTGATTTTAAATGCCTTTCATTGAAAGTCTAATACTGATCAAGGTATTGGAAAATTTAAGTATGCTTAGACTAGCTGAGGTAAGCGACTGCCTTTTTAAAGCATCTTTTATGGAATATAAATATAGTTCAAGTGTTTTCAAAGAAATTTTAGCACCTGAATTAAGTGCAAAATACACACCATATATGAAAACAGCACAAAAATATGAAAAATATTTCATTAATTTTTTATATTAATACATGTTGAACTAATAGTTTGGATTCATTAGAGCAAACTATCTTATTAATGTCACTTGTTTTTTATTTGTTTAACATGGCTACTAGAAAATCTGAAATCACATATACGGGGTACAATATATTTCTATCAGTTACTGTTGACCTAGAAGATGCTACAGACTCATGATTTGAATGAATAAATTCCAGTGTCCAACTACCCATTTTTCCAAATCTAAAAATATAAATCCATCAATAGACTCAAAGACTATCAGTCTCTGGGGAACAGGGTCAAACACAGAAGTGGAAGATATGTATACTGATAAGGAAATTGCATGAGAAACTGTGTGAGGGGTTGTGCACAGTATAGTGGTGCAAACTGATTCCCCAAGAAGAGAATGTGCGGTGTCCTGCAGCCATAGGCAAGCCAGAAGGAAGCCCTCCACAGACCACTGAACCTCTGAGTGCCGTTTCTTGCAGACAAGTGAGACAAAGCTTCTACACTCTGCTTCCGCCACACACGTTGCCCTCCCACAAAGACCAGCATTCTCTTGTTCGTTCACAGGACTCTTTCCATTTCTGAAAGACTTAGTGCCAACATGGCTGCACACCACCTTCTCTGTTCTCCTTCATTGTGCTTTCCGTTGAACTCATGCAGCTCTTGGGGAATAACACAAATCCGTTCACTAATACAAACCCAAACTAATGAAGCTGAGGAGACCCCCAAACAAGTTCCTGAATCACTTTGTCCTTGGGTGTTGGCCCCCTTAGAACTGTTTTCTGAACCAATGCTAATAAACTAAAGGATTGACAACACAAACGAACCTGAGTCAAGCACAGGCCCTGCCAGGCCCCGAGCAACCTCCATCCCTCCACCCCACAACCCAGACTTTGTTCCTCCGTGTTGACCTGCGGCCTTGTTCTGTTATTCACTCCTGGGGCACTGCCAACCATACCTGGCCAGTCGTGCCTGTTGGTACCAGGCGGTGCCAAGTCAGTTTGTTCCTTGGACAAACACCCGTTGACATGAGGTAAAAGACCTTGTAAACACTTTCCCCCAACGCTTAAACTGTCTCTGAACTTGTGTTTTCTGAGATAAGAGGTTAAATCTAAAACACATTCAATGTCCATACTTGTCGGTGGCCAGATAGAAACTAAGAGAACAATGATAAATTGTACATAAATGCTAAGGCACTAGTAGTTCGTATAGGAGGGCTGTCCCAAAAGTATCGAGCCAATGTCAATATAATTAAAACAGTTTGCGTGGCTGATACTTTCCGGACAGACCTTGTACATCCAGCCAGGGATGGCAAACTATGACCCTTGGGCCAGACCCAGCACACTGCCTGTTTTTGGAAGGCCCACGACCTATGACAAGGTTTTGTTTTCTTTAAGGGTTACCTTTTTCAATGACTATAGAAGTACCAGCATAATTCCCCTGATTCTGCCTCGGTCACAGAAAAGTGTGCTAATACTGGACTTAAACTATAAAAAAGTATGCCTTTGATTGTCCCCTTCATTCAATTGTTTGCTTTTTGGTACGGACTATTTTTAAGATTAGCATTAGTGGTACTTCAAGTAATAAATTTTACTCTTCAAAGTTTTGCATCATAAAAAATATAGTTACTTTGAAGGAATCGAATTATGTATTATCTGATAAATCTATACTATGGAAGCCTCTGATTTTGGGGAAAAAATACTTTGAATAGGAACCCTTAAACCTCTAGGGACAATAACAGTTTATGTTATCTTACTGTATAAAGCAATCTGGTACTAGTGGCCAAAGCACTAGTATTTAATAAAGTTTTCTTACTAATTTCTCTGCCTTCCTTACAGTATACATATGCATCTGTTTTGCATTTTAGCATGTTGCATACATGATGAGTTTTATTCCTTTAATATTTTTCCAACAGTGGAAACAATAACTTTAAAATGGTTTCTACCGAGGTGAATTGTCCCTGGCTTCGTGGCATAGGTGTTTGAAAGTTCCTAATGCAACAATGAAGCAAGACCAAAGACCCAATAATAAACAGCTGAGTGGATCAATAACCCCTGTGTTTTCAGCCCATGCTTATTTAAAGTGGTGGATGGAAAAAAAGGCTCTCTATTTATATCTGAACTTAATGAAGTGAAATTATCACAGCCGACAGGCGCTAGTGCTGTAATTCAGAGACAGGGCTTGGCTTAGAGGGATTTGCAGGCTGTTTTTATTCCAATTTTTTATTTTTTTCTTAGTGAAACTTAATCCCCTAATCAGTTCCAATTTACATATTTGCTGGCCTTTTTTTTTTTTTTTTCCAGCTCAATTCTTAAAGAAATGGTGTTAGAGGCACGGAATAATTATTTGACTCAATAATCATTCACCACAACATGCTCTGTTCTATTCTGAGCAGGTGGATCAGTGGCCAAGGTACAGACAAAGTTGTAAGCATAGAGCTAGGAACTTCTGTAACCATTCAGAGCTGTCACCTTTCACGTGTGCATGTGGAGGCATGTATACGTATGTGGATGGCCTTGTGTTTTTAACCTGATCTGCCCTGGGATGCTTTGTTCACACTGGCTCTCATTTCCAGCCTTAGGGGATGAATATTCTGCTAAATGAAGTGTTGCAACATTTGGGTTTTATTCAGAGACTAAATGGAATACCAAATGCTGATATTTATCATTATTGTAGAATTGCGTTCTCCTACCACATAGTCTCATTTCCTACATGCGTCAACCTGACAGAGAAGTTACCTTCCTTGTGTGAATTCATCACTAAGCCCTTAATTTATATGTCTTGCTTCACTTAAAATTGGATCTTCTTGTCCAGGGTTAATTTTCTTTTCCTTACTCACAGATGATAGTTATAACTCTGAGAAGTCCATATATAGAAAGAAGATGTCATGAAAATTACGCAATACTTATGTATGAATCTGCCATTTTCACCAGGTTTCCTGAAGAATCATCAAGTATCTTGCAGTGCTTGGAATCCTCATGAAATCCCAAATAAAATTCTTTTAGGGTAATCAGAAAATCAAGAATAACCTGGATGAATAGTTTTTTAATTGGACCACAGACTTATTAGCAATTGAGAAGTTGCAGTTTAGTACCAGGAGGAAGTATTATTGAAATCTCAAAATTAATCCTAGATGTTAAAGCACGTACTTGCCCACTTGTTACGAACTTATTGAGCATCTACTAAGTGTAGCAATGTACTAAATTCTCTAAGAAACTAAACATGAAAAGTAACCAAGTATGAATACTGCCCCTAAGAACATTTTCTCATAAAAGATGGCATATACAGAAACCTAAAATATCTGATAATATTAGGTCTTGGTTTTTCACCAGTTTTCATTGGAAGCCATTGAATTTATTTTTACAATGCTGAAAATTACCCATGAAGTGGTCATTCTTTGCAGATGATGTTGATATTTTGAATCAGGAGAGACTGAATATGGCCAGACCAGTTAGTAAGGCACTGTAAGAGTTTGAGGGAGAGGAAAGACAGCTGACAGCTGAAAACCACCACAAAAGCAGTGAGAACCGGGGAAAACAAATAATTGAGTCCATGTGTCCCACATCAAATCCCTTTCAGAAAACAGCAGGAGATAAAGAGAATGGGTCAGGCTGGATTTGTAGAAAGTTATAGATGAGGAATTCTTGCAGAAGAACTCTTCATGAGTCCTCCACTGTCCTTTAAAACATTTATACACAAAAACCTACACAGCTCCTTGCTCACACAAACTATAAACAAAAACAAACAAAAACAGAGTGCAGTGTTAATGAGTACAGGTCTTTCAATCAGCTCAATCTAAATATGAATCTCAGTGAATCTCAGTTATGTGCCTTTGCTCTCCATACTTTAACTTCCTCATCCTCAATTCTCATATATTTTTTTTTCCAGAGAGTGGAAGGGAGGGAGGCAGAGAGGGAGAGAAACATGAATGTATGGTTGCCTTTCACCTGCCTCCAGCTATGGACCTGGATGGAGACCTGGCTTGCAACCTGGTTATGTGCCCTGGCTGGGAATCAAACCAGTGACCTTTGGGTTTGCAGGCTGGCGCCTTATCCACTGTGCCACCAGCCAGGGTCAATTCTCATATTTAAAAGGAAAAAAATTACAATATCTGTCTCACATTTGGAGTCAATGGAACGGTACATTTAAACTGCTTAACATAATGTTCAGAATACAGTTGGCATTCAAGACTAATTAATTGTGACTGTCACCTTAGTTGCTTAAGCGGAGGATAATCAACCCATGACCTTTAAACACTATATTCCAAAAAGGTACCCAGAAACTTTTCATGCTTTGACTTGAAAGAAAACTCTAAGTGTTCTAAGAAGGGTTAATCTTTGGAACAGGTTTTACAAAATCTCTGTAAGAAACTTCCAAACATTTGATATGAATTATGTACTATTTTCTAAATTGTTTTCCCTGGATGCTAATTCAATTAAAGCCAAAAAGTATTTCTTGATCATTTGCTGTATGCCCAGAAGCATTGCAGGCACCATGGGAGATATAAACATACTTTTATAAGCTCTCCTTGTGGTTAAGAATATTACAGTTTCATTAGAAAGATAAAAATTATGCCCATGAAACAAGGAAGAAATGTTAAAGTAGAAAATAAGAAAACAGTTGGTGTATTACTTCCAACCCAACAGTGTGGCTATGAGAATTCAGAACAGAGAATCAGATTTGGTTAAATCAGTGAAGTCTTTGGTTTGTGAATCTGGGACTGATTTCTGAAGGAAGGATGGGCTGATCCCTGATGGATCTGGGTTTAATGGAGAGAGAGAGAAGAGAGCGCGAGTGACACAGCAATTTCTATCCTGGCGAAAATGCTGACCACAGACCAAAGGAATGAGCGCAGTGGGCAGAGCATATAAAAATATTCTTTTTTTTTAATTGTACCTTTCCCATTACCATTTAGTCTCCTTATACCTTCCCCCGGCATTGAGCAAAAAGGAAGATAATCTTGACTATGAAAGAAGGAGTATGTTGGGGCTCAGTGATAAAAATGTATGGAATGAGCCAGGTGACATTGATTGGTCACAGCCTTCGAGAGCAGGTTTAGAAATCTGCCTGTGGATTATGAAAGGCAACACAGCTGAAGCGGGCAACTTTGTGCTTTTGTGTTCCTAAGGCCGGAAATTCAACATGGGACAAGGTAATAATAGCAATGACAGCAAGCTAATCATCAAAAGGGAGAACGAGACAAGTCATGAACAATTGTCACACACAGATGGGGAGAAGGTGTCCAGGAGGCAGTGGGAAGGCAGTTCGTGTAGGGACACAGCACAGGAGAAATAATGTGTAGTGAGAACAGGGGATGAGAAAAGGCACTTTTCAAGTGAACTGTATTTTCCTTCTTCAAATGTAAATTTATCGGCATGGTTTTCAAGCACCTTTGTTACCTGGCTTCACCTTCGAAAAACAATTAATGACGTTTATGTTCATTCCTAATGTATACTTTTCTCTAAAATCTCACCCATCTCTAATTTTGAGAAGCAACTGGTGGCTTTTCCTGTCCCCATATCCTGATGCCATTATTTCTGTCCTTAGAACTTCTACATTTATAGTTAGGTTACCAAACAAAGTGCAAAATGCTCAGTTAACTCAGAATTTCAAACCAACAATGAATACCTTTAGCATAAATATGTCCTAAGCAGTGCATGGGACTTACCTGTATTGTATGTCTTTCACCTGAGATTCAAATTTGAGTAGCCTGCACTGTTAACTTTATTGATAGCATGTCCCTTATGCTCTAACCCTCGGTTCCATGTGGTCCTTGGTCTTTCCAAATCATTTAGGTGTTAACTTCCCAAAGGGTAAGGTTTTATACTTTTCTTTCCCTTATAGTAGAAGAGCCAGGGGGGAAAGGGAGCCAGGTAGGGGTACCTACAGGATAACCAAAGCCTGTAGTTGTGTCGTTTAAGGTGCAGGGGCTCATCCTAGTTCTTCCCAGAAGACTGAGTTACTAGTTAGATCTGGAAGTGTAACAAGAAGTAATTAGGCTATGTTCTCTCCAGCACTTTGATTCAGCAAATACTGAATACCCAAAACCAAGATTACACAAATCACCGAAGAACACGCTATTCTGGAGATAAAGTTAGCATGAGACATACTCTTCCAGCCTTCAGAAGCTTTAAATGCATACCGATCTATACATATACAAGGAAAGTAATCTAGGATTGCCCATAAGATCGGTACCAACAAAGCTTTAAAGTAGTCATTGTCAATGAGGGGCAATTTTGTTCCCCTCCCCAGAACATTTGGTGATATCTGAAGACCTAAGGGGGTGCTACTGGCATCCTGTGGGTACAGGGCAATGATGTGAAATCTTAAAATGCGCAGGATTGATAACTATGGTCCCAGATTTTAAAAAGAATGAGCTTGATCCCAGGTGTCAATGATGTCCCAGTTAAAGAGACCATGGTCTAAAAGGATGCAGTAGAAAGAAGCAACCTTCCACAACATCTGAGGAAGGGACAGTGCAAAGTGTTGACTGTCGTCAGGTCCCAGTTTGTGCTGGAGACCGGTGGGCAACAAGGCATCACAGGCCGGGACTGCAACCGAGGTGGAATAGGACGCTATGACACTTCAGATATTCAATCGTCGCAACCAAGAATGATGATGGGAAATTTGGGGAGCTGGGCCACCATTCAGCTCATTAGGAAATTTGGATTTATGCCAGAGCAAGTTTGAAAACGTCACTGAAGACTGGCACTCCCACGGGGCCAGGATTCTGAAAACACGGCAGTCAGATCATCCTGACCCCTGATTCTGACTGACCGAGGTGGCTCCCCTCAACTCTTCCTTTCCCTCAAGATGAAACAAGGGCCCAGGTGAGGGAACCCTTCATTTTTTGGTGTTAAATCACAGCTTTGATAGCTCCCAGTTTTAATACTTCCTCTTGCTCTTGCGCTAAAGTCACAGGGGTCCCATTTTCATCTTGGACAACCCGACCGAGTATCACATGCTGAACCAGACCCAGAAAACAGGATGCAAGCACAAACTGGATACACTGAGAACCTATCTTCAATTCTGTGGTTCAGCGCTTGGAACCGAACCCAAATATTTTGGTATTGGGGCTTATTTCTTCTTGGCAAAACACAGCCTTCTGTTGTAAAGGAGTGGGAGGAAGGTTTTACAAAGCGTATTAAAAAGTCTCGAAATGCTTCTTCAACATCAAATGGCTCCTAGAAAAATATTTTGATGAGTTAAGTGTAAATGAATCAGAAACATATGGATTACATTTCCTTTCGATTACACATGGGTTTCAAAATTAAGGGGGAAAGTGCTCAGGGCAAAATGCATTTTGGATTTTATTGAACCCAAAATACTTAAAAAATAACTCGCGATCCTTGAAGAACCCAAAATCCTGCCAGGCTCCCCAATCCCTCGTGAAAAGCAAATTAGATTTTTAAATTCTTTTTGCTTTAGTGATCTATGATGTTACATGAAATGTGGATGAAAAACTTCTTTTTCTGTATATGGTTTTTATCCTGGATATTTTCACTTACAACTTTGGCAAAAAATCAAGACTCTGAGTCTACTGAAGATTGGCAAAATTGGCTCCATGGCTCGGCCCCTCCCGGCCCCACTTAGTGACAAGAATATTTAATCTGCCCCATGTGCAGTCATAGAGTGAAGGGATTAATCAAAGACCATCAAACAGTTTTGCAGTAAACGGTAACAGACAGTCTTTACAATTTGCCATTTGTGATTAGTTTTCCACTTATTTATTGGGCATTGGTGAAAACTTCTTGATTATTTCTCATTTCCTTTATACATTCAGAGGGCCTGTTTCTAGAGTCTATATTTCAAAAATGTAAAGTGGTCCATGCAAGGCCAAAGTGTGGCCAAAGGAGGGGCTTCTTAGATCCCTACTATTTCCACTCCTCCCCCAAAGCTACATCTGTGTAAAACCAGCGCACTTGCTAAGCAAAAGTTTCCAGATGACCCTACCGCAGCTATATTTCCAATTCGTTTGCTATTTCTACATAGCCCCTCCTACATAGATTTTTGAGAAACATATTTATTCTTAGAGTCCTGTATTGAACAAATTCTTTGTAAACCATTAAAAATTTTTTCAATTATAGTTGACATACAATACCATATTACTTTAAGGTGTACACCCCAGTGGTTATACATTCTATAACTGACTGGGTGATTAGCCTGATAAATTTTGTACCTGACATCATACGTAGTTATTAAACTATTATTGACTATTGACTATATTCTCTATGCTGTACTTTATGTCCCCATGACTGTTTTATAATAACCAATGTATACTTTTTAATCCTTTCACCTTTCACCCATCCTCCCATCCCTCTCTCACATGGCAACTGTCAAAATGTCTTCTGTATCTATGAGTCTATTTCTGTTCTTCTGGTTCATTTATTTTACTTTTTTAGATTCAACTGTCACTATGTATTCATTGACATTTTATTGTTTCTATTTTTATCTTTTTTCTTCTTAAAGAAGACCCTTTAATATCTCATGTGCTACTTGTTTGATGGAGACCAACTCCTTTAGCTCTTTCTTGTCAGGGAAGCTCCTTATCTGTCCTTTGAGTCCTGCTGTAACCGTGTGCACAGTGGTGGTTATAACAGCTATAAATTAAGGAACATCGTACATGTATGCTGCCCTCTAGGACAAGAGAACCATAAATACGTTGTCTTCAAGAGCACACTGTGCCAAAGAAGGAAGGGGCTGCTGGGGAAGAAACCACTACCAACACTCTAACTCCATAGTTTAAATCTCATCTATGTGATTCTGTTCGAACTGTTTCACAGTAAAGAGCTCACAAGGAAATGTGCCGATTTTGTACGTCTAATGTATTTTCCTCTTTTCATCCTCTAGCAAACTCTCACTTGTAACTCAAGGCTCAACATAATATCATTTGCACTGTGAGGTTTCCATTTCCATAATAGTTGAGTGGAAAAGTTTTCTAAATTTACAGCATTGGATGGTTATTTACTCATATCATTTTTAGCATTATGTTTTAATTAATTTATATCAAGAGTCTTTGCTTAAGCACTGACATTTTTCAGGAAGAAAACTACATCCTAGGTTTTCATTCTCAATGCCCAGCATATTTCCTGGGGCATAGAAAAATGCTTAAATGTTATTCAATGAGTGGATGATTGGATAAACGATGCTATTATTGAAAAGGGAAGTGGAAAAAGACAAAAATAATCCACAGTCCCAATCTCAGTTACATTACCGCAGTGGTTTTAAGAACCTCAAATGTACTCATTATATTCTATGTAAAACCAATGATTCATATTCACTAAATTTGGCTACTAGGGACATGGGTGGCACATGTTAGAACAACAATCAAAAGCTAATGTGTTGAATGCATGAACAAAAATGCATCCATTCACGTGGCTATGTACCCAGCCTTTTCTTCACATGGGTCAGAATTTCTGGTCTATAGTAGTTCAGAGACCCTGGATAAAAACACTGAATAGTTACATATGTATAGGTATGCTAAAACTTGAAAATCTATCCCCAGTACAAAACTCTGATCTTTTAAGATGGGCAATGTGTCCCAAGCAAGTTTCTAGGTTTGGTGAAATGCCCAGCAGACAAATGCTTTATGCTATCAAAAGACAGTTTTCCATAGTGATCTCAGCTTTTATGTGTTTTTAGATTTTGATATGGTTTCTAGGAGTATACATAAAATGACAAATGATACTGGTGCCCAGAGTTGTCTGTACATGGATAAGGACATCAAATGAGGAAACTTGTCAGGAAAAATGTCCTGAAAGCTGGAAGAAAACAGAAGGGAAGCATACTGACTCCAAATCTCCTACATAATGATTTTCCTACTTGAAATAGATGATCCATATTCCATGGGACCACTGGCCTCTCCAACACATACATAAAGAAAATCAAATAGGACACGAGGTCTAGTCTCTCTTTTAAGTTTCCCACATCTTTGGTCTTTCTTGGCTTGATTGAAAGCCTCTATTAGTTTATTAGCTTGACAGGAGCCCATGTAATTACGCCGGCTTCTAAGTCCTACTGTATGTTACGTCTGCATCTCCCCAAACGCACACAAAATTTAGTGCTCCTGCCGCACTTCTCCAAACAAATAAAAGATTTGTGAACTAGTCACCAAGCATCCGTCGCAATTAAGCTGCATTTGTTTCTTTTTTGGCATTCTCACACAATTGAGGCCTTGTAAGAGGTAGGCACTCCTCAGATTGGGCTGTGTTTTCTTTAGAGGAACATGTGCCAAAATCCTCCCACCCTACGTAACTAAAGTCTCAGCTAGCAGGCAGGGGACATTTGCAACACACATGCACATGCATGCACACATACACACACACACACACACACACATCTCCTCTGTCTGCTACTAACTACTACTAACACCATGATATACACATAAAGAAAAGAGTGCACACCCATAACTACAAAAATACTAATGTGAGGAATAGGAATAAAGTTACTGCCCAGTTTCAACCTACTGTTACACCCTTCCTCTCTCTTTCTGTAAAATCAATACATAAAAAAATTTGTTAAAAGATAAACATAATTCAGTTATAAGCATATACCCTAGTGGTTGAGAATAAAATCAGAGACAGTAAAATGGAAAGCTGTTCTGAAAAAAACAAAAATTGAATTTTTGAGTTTTTAGCTTTGGAGACAAGTCAAAATTGAGTTTACTGTGAGGAACCTACATCTCAATTGCGTGTAACTGCCAACTTCAAGAGGTCACACTTTGAACATGTTGTTTTTTGTTTTGTTTTGTTTTAAGTCTTTAAAATCTGGTTAATTAGAGCTGACTAGCATTAACCCTCCGACTGATTTAGGACCCTGGTGTGCAGGATTATGCTCACAGCTGATTTCCCTGAGCTGGTGCCCCGAGTTGTTGTGGATGCTGCGTATGAACTTGACGCCATACAGCAGTCCTTGTTATAAAAAGCATTTTATCAGGGGAAAAGCAAATAGTGTATATGTGTGGTCTAACTGGACTCAGGTAGTTGCAAAGACTTAGGGGAATAAGATAAGCTCTTTAACCTCTTCAGGATTCTGTTTCTTGGTCTGCACAATACAATTCAGACTGGGGAGGGAGCATCTCCAATCAGCTCTGTGAAGAAACCAAATTCTTTGTGTACTTCCATGAATGTCACCATCTCTTGGGCATGAGATTCACACACTTCCATAAACATTTTCCATACATTATTCTTATAATCCTCTAAAGTAGGTAATGTAACCCTTATATTAAAGATGATGAACCTGAGATCAGCAAGCCTAATTAACTGGTATCTAGTAAGAATCTGAGTTTTAATGTAAGCCCAGTTTTGTCCTATTCCAACACCTGTCTTTCCCATTATCTTACACTGTGTTTCATGTGTCTGCCAAGTTCTTTATGGTCCAATATGTCTGAGTTACAATTCTTGCTCCGTTATCTTATAGAAGAGAAGGAGCGGGGAGATATGGACCCTTAGCTAAATAATCAGTGGAAATAATAAAATCTCCCTCCTTTTAAAAAAATAAGTACTATCTTTGAGAATATAGCAACTTTTTCTCCAAACATTGGTTTGTTAAAAGGTATATTAGGGTTTGAAAGAACTACAGCATTTCTCAGGGTGCTTTTCTGAATACTTATTGGCATATCAAAATATTTACCCTGCAGAATGATAAATAAACTATGGTGACCAAAGAGAATGTTATAGGCATATATGGGATACAATTCTCTATAGAGCTCTTTCTTTTTATCTTGCAAGCAGTGGCACTGATGGCCATTAGTTCTGAATTATTATTTTTTAAAGATTTAATTAATTTTTTTAGAGAGAGGTAAGGGAGGGAGAAAAACAGCAATGTTTGAGGGATACATTGATCAGTTGCCTCTCATATACCCCCAACTAGAGACCTGGCCCACCACCCAGGCATGTGCCCTGACCGGGAATCAAATCAGCAACATTATGGTTCATAGGTCAACACTCAACACACTGAACCACACCAGCCAGGGCTGAGTTCTTTTCAAAGGTGTTTGCACAGAGAAAAATCTTGGGATGGAAAGATGTCTTTCTCCAGAGCAATGGCAGACACAATAATCATCCCATATAAAGGATTCAGATTTCCTAAGCTCAAAGTTCTTCACCTGTATTACAGCCCAGGTGTTATCAGACAAAGTTTTGTGCAGCTTGTGGGACCCAGAGCTGAGACACTCATGGCCCATGTCCTGGTACCATGGCTCCTGCTGCTGATGTGAGTAATAAACTGCTTTCCATCTCTGCCCAGGAGTTTCGTGTTTCCTATCTGTCCTCATGAAACCATGAGCCCGTAAGTACTGCAAACTCAGATCTTCAGAGTTTACCACAAGGTAACCTGTTCTTACTATCAGTAAGTGCTCTATTAACATTAGATTTCTTAGCCTTAAATGGGAGTAAAGTGTATTAAATACAATTTAGAAAGGTTTATTTTACATTTTATAAACATAATTTACATTTGTACTCTCATCATGCCCTCTTACAGATAAGACAGATCATTAGAAGTGTCTTTGATTCAATGGCATTCATATCCACTCAGACCCTCCCATTGTAGCTGGTTTCCAAACAACAATTTTTTTATTTTTATTTTTCTGGACAAGAGGACTCCGGAGGTATGTAAGGTTAGGAATCTGAGGCAGTTTTTAAACTACCTCAGTCACTGGGGTAGCTGATCCTGTATTTAGGGGAATGACTTCCGAAACGAATTTTGAACTTGGAAATCTTGGTCCTGAGCAAAGGTAGTCTTAGGGCACACATACTTCTTCAGCAATCACCTCCTGATTGACCACTCATCATTTCCATGAATATTCACTTTAACCTGCCCAGGGTCATGTGAGAGGGATTCATCATGGGATGAATAGCCCATGACATGATGTCCTTTGGGGGTGACCTGGTAAGATTCCCTTATCCCTCAATAACATAAGCTGTTATTGGTCAAAAGTTTCACAGAAAGGGAGAGAGGAAAGAATGGAATTTACAAAGAAAAGGGCAAAATGAGCAGAAAGCAGTATGGGGATGAAAGAAAAAAGATCAGAGAGAGAAAAGATAAAATGAGATTTCAAATTTCATGATGCTAGCTATTATTTCTTTGCAGTTTTTTTTTTTTTTAATTTTCCCATGTCAGTTTCAAGAACAACAACCCTAAGACCCACAGAATGAGACCCTATGTGACTCAGAAACGATGTCTTTTCATCGTTTGGAAAGGCTCAAAATTTCTCCTCCTAGGTTAATGGAGTTTGGAGCTACTCCAGTTTTTCCCTTGTGTCTGATGTGCTGAGGCTGAAGAGAACCCAAAGTACACATGGGTTACACTGAGTTGCATGTTAGTTCTCCCTGCTTCCTGTGTTAACTTATCTCTCCATTGTAGAAAACTGCTATATTTAATTGGTATCTTTAAGCCATATACCTCCCTTGCTATGCTTTGCCAAGCAGAGAGGTGTGTCTGTCCTCTGCTAGGACTCTATGACCCTAAACCTCTGGTGTTCAAAGCTCCTGTTACCTAACTCATGCCTCATCCCGCCTTGATACCTACTGTGAATGAGATACTTGTCTCACAGCTATCCCAGAATTATTATAGTTAATTGGAGTTTTCCACTGATCTCTGGTAACCCATAACAAAAATACTAGAATATCAAAGATCCCAGGGTGACCCTAGATCTCAGTAGGTAGAGTATATCAAAGATATGCCTTTGTTCCAGCAATGAGCTAAATGCACTGAAACTAGAGCAGCCTAGGTAGGTGACAATAATTTTAAATAAAGAAGGGACACAGAAATTTGAGTAAGATTTAGTTGTTCATTCAGTCATATCAATTGTCTATGCCCTGAATTTACTATGCAAAATACTGCAAAAGTATCAGTTCATGAAATAAAGCAGATGCCAGACCTCAAGATATCTAAAAGGAAGATGGCATACTGGGTTATCTTTATGGATTAAAAAACTAAGAAATAACCATAAAATACAGGTCCAGAACAATATTTCCAAGTCCACGAAGAACATAGGCATCTAATTAATGAGGCCATTCTTGATCAATAAAGGCTCGTGCACCCTCTAAAAGTGAAAGGATTCTGTGCAGAAAGTCCATGGAATGCACAGATCCAAAGAGAAATTAAACTTACAAATGTATGATGAGTATTCTGTAAAGAAATAACTGTTTAAACATGCAATCCCCGTAATTAGCCTGGCTCTCTCATTCAAGCACTACAGGTCAAAACCACCAACTTTTCCAAGTCAATGGGGAAAACCTTCCATTTCTCTCTTGTGTATTTGGATGTGTGTAATTAGACTTCTCCTATGCCAACAAAAACCCATGAAGGCTTTCTCTACACAAGTTTAGATTGTTCCAGCTCCAAAAATGGGCTCAGAACGTGCTGGTCCACCATCAGCCACACTGCTGGATGGGAAACACTGCCGTGCCATTTCAGCACAGATATTACTGCTCTCCGCTAAGATAAATAGCAGTCATAAAAAAGAAATTAAATAAATGGAGCAAAAGAGAATGCTCTTAGTCTAACGACAGCCGTGAATTTGATGTGGAATTGTGCCGGTGAACTTACACTGATTCCCTGGGTAGGAGATGTTTAAGCTGATCCTGGACACGAGTGAGTTATTCATGTGGTAAAAACTAAAGTCACTGACTACTGGATCAGTTAGATCAATTAGCATTTGGTTTGACTGCATATTACATAAAATCAAGATACATATTTTAGAAAGGATAATAGTACCTGTCTCGCGTGTGCACACACACACACACACACACACACACACAGGACCCGTGAGTTGGCAGTCTAGAACCATTGGTGACTCTACAAGATTACTAGAGATCCATATTCCTATTCATTTTGTTTCATCCTGGTAGCAGGATGGAGTTTTCCATGATGGTCACAATGTGTGATCCCATTACCACATCTCCTTATGCAATCATGCAATCTGTCCTTCCTAATCCTCAATATAGATATGGAGTTAGGCATCTCTCCCCTTGAATCTAGATAGGCATGTCAGCAGTGGAGCAGAACAGAAGAGATGCATGTGACTTCCAATGTTAGATCAACAAAGACCTTACAGCTTTGCCTGTTTGTTTGTTGTTTGTTTTTTAGAATGTGTACTCTCAGAATTGAACTTCCATAGGATGAGAATCCCAAGCACGCAGAGAGGTCACGTGTAGGTGTTGTGCCTGGTCTTGAAACCACCCTAGTGCGCTGCACATTTGATTAATGAAGACTTCAGGTCACCCTGGCACTCAAATGTTGGAGATGTACCAGCTGAGGTCTCATGCCTTGAGAAGCCTCGTTGAGCTGAAGCGAGACATACACACTGGGCTTTCTCTGAAGTCCTGACCCCCAGAATCCTCAAGCATTATGAAATCGCTGTCATCTTACATTGCTGAGTTTGGAAAGGTTTATATGGTAATAGATCATTGGAACACACATGCTGAAAACACATGGGACTCTTACAATGTGGGATGGAGAGACAGCCATTGCATCCATATTCCAGACATCAAGAGAAAGAAGACAAAGAAGCCGGATAAATGATCCCATTTGAAGGAAAAAAATTCTGCTTTCATTTCATTGGTGACAACCATGTCATATGGACTAACCTGCCTCCAAGGCAGGCTAGAAAAGGTAATTTTTGAAGTCAACAACTACACTTCAAGTTATATATTCTGTTCCTAGAGAGGTTGGCAAGAATGTGAGACCAACTGAAGTCTCTGAGCAAACATCTATTTTTTTTGTTATTGTTCCTCAATTTTGTTAGGTATTTCCACTTTTATTACCAGTCATTCCATCAGATAATGTGTTATGTCCACCAAAAACTCCTGCCCATGTACAAACGAAAAACAAAGAGTAGCTTTTAAGTGCAGCTGTCTTTAGCAAATCACCATTTTGCTTATAAAACAGCCTCATTGAGAAGACAAAATATAATTGAGAGAAATCAAGGATGTTGCCTCAGAAGGAAGCAGAAAAGCAAAATAGTGACCTTGGGAAATCCCACGGTGGCATGAGGGTCCTAGGCTCATGGAAGATAAAGGGGAATTATCATAAACTAGACTTCCATTAAAATTAATAGTTACCTAAGGATGAGATAAAAGGTAAAGCTTTAATATCTTTATTCTCTAGACCAACTTGGTTAGAATAAGGCTGGTAGGTGTTCTACTGGTTTTATGTTAGAATAATATATTTTAATAAGACAGTTTCCTCCTTTTTTAACATATCTTCAATGCAGATTACTAACATCCTTGTCTTCTTGGCATGGGATTCAAGACTTAACAGTTAGGTGAAGATGCACTTCTTCTGATTGCCAAAACCTAGCTATTGCAGCCAAGATGGATAACGATTAGCAAGGACTGATCTACAGCATGGATTTCATTCACATTGTGGCAAAACCTCTCCTGAGGTCTTCCGCCACACCACACTGAATATTGATTCGCTAACAACAGAAAATATTTTCAAGCCGAGTCAATGGCTTCTTTGAAAGCTGGTACCTAAGGAAACTGGTAAAATGCTGAAGGGGTTCTGGGTGATTGGGCTTCAACATGGCCCTTCCACAATGGAAACTGTCACTCCATTCTATAGCAACAGGCCCCTGAAGAACCTCAAAGACATTTATTATGGTAATCGTGATAGTAATCATAAGTGAGACCTAGTATGATAACATTACTTTCAACACAAATTTAGTCTTCATCACAACTCGATCAAATCGGTTCTAGTTAACCTCATTGAACCCAGGAGGGAATAGGACATAGACAAAGAAGCCAGCATCAAGCAGAGCTGAGATTCAAAAACAGGCCATTGCGCAGGTAAGAAAGCAAGTTAAGCATCATTTAAGTTCTGAGCCTGTCCTCCTGTTTGACGTTGTCTCCCTTGACCTGGGTTTGATAACTACATCATGTTTGCAGATTTTTTTTTTGCAATGGAATGAAGCCGCTGGCCAGGACAGTAGCATCCAAAATACAAGCACCCTATGCAGATGGAGCTACAAGTGACAGAGATGACAAGAAGCAGCAGTGCCATCAGAAGGTAGATGAGTGTGTCATAGGGAGGGAGTCACCTTCCTTCCTTCCTGTTTCTTTTTTTTCTTTCTGTAAGACGCGCTGCCCTAATAGAGGAGTGTGGCTTAGAGGCTGCCTTACTTGAATGTGCTTTGGGAGAGAGCCTAATACCTCATATTTTAAACACACACACACACACACACACACCCCCCCAAGCCAAAAATATCAAGCCGTTCAGGGCTGTTAAAAAGCCAGGGAGAGCTGAGTCGCACCCTTCGGTGTTTTTCTTTCAAACACCTTGACCACCTTCTCTTCACAACATCTTATTTACTGAAGCACAAGTTGTCCACTTGGAAGAAAACGGCAACATTGAAATTTGGATTCTGCCCAAAGTTTGCTCTCATTGTAAAACCTCTCCCTTCCCTGCTCTGCCCCCCTTTCTCTGTCTCTGTCCCCCCCCCCCCCCCCCAATTCTAGGCATTGCAGTATAAATATCTCCATGGAGACCTGGCAGGAAAGGGGTTAATGTCAGAGGCCGGGAGCCAGGCCTCTCTTAACTGGGGAATTGGCAGCAGGCAGTTTGGAACGCTGCCTCAAATGTCTGACTGAACGTTTTTATTATCCTTTTTGCCCAAAGGTGGTTTTAGACATCCACAGCAGCCCAGGGCCTTCTGATGGGGATTGGACAGACGGGAGCCAGAAAGCTGTCTGCCCCTTCTGTGATGGCTGGGGGGCCCCTCGGAGAAAACCCCAACCCGGGGGGCGGGGGGCGCCTGCCCTCCCTCACCCTTCAATAAACTGCAGACCTACGGGGACGGGGGCTCGTCAAATCAGTAGGGTGTTCTGGGAGGTGGGCTGGGGTGAGGACAGGAGGAAGGGGGTCTGAGAGGCCTAGGGAAGAGAGAGGTGGGCCTGGAGACTCACAGCAGATTGTCAAGAAGAAAGGGAGGACAAGGAGGGCTGGAAGCAGAACAAGATTGATGCCACAGGGGCGCTGAAGACAGACGAGGAATACAGCGGACAAGAAAGGCTGGTGCGGGGCGGGGCATCTGAGACAAGAGGAGGAAACAAAACCGTCTGGGAGCATCCTCACCAGAGCCCCTTCCGTGTCCGAGCTGCCTGCACCGCATAGGGTCCACGTTGCCACTTCTATGGAGTTATTTTAATCGCTTCATCCTGACAGGCTCAATTAAAATGGACTGCTTTTCACCAGAGGGGAATCCTGTACCTCCTTGGAAATCTGAGATTGGACGTGTTAGAGGCTCAAACGCGGTATTTTAGTGTTTAGTCTGGTTTCTCCGTTTCCCAGCAGGAAACACAAGGCACCCAGGTATTAGGAAGCAGGTCAGAGTCAAGGGGGAAGCTGCTCTTCAGCAACAGGTTATGGGCACCCAAGACATGGTAGGTGTGAGGGAAGCCAATCACATACTTGGGGGCGACAAAGGGCCCTTCTGGGTACCACCTTCAGTCTTCGTATCCATTAGCCCCAAAATCCTTGCTTAGAAACACCCTGAAGCTCTGCTGTTTATGAGGAGGGAATCAGGATTCCCCATGCCCCAAAATGCACTTAATATTGGGAATTCTGAGGCATTGAGCATTTACTTAATGATAAGCATAATTAAAGTTTCAAGGCGCTTACTACCCACAAAGCGCCTCCTTCCCACACATCACCTCTTAGCTGCACACAACACCAGGTCATACAAAGAATGGCAGGTGTCATTCATAAGCCACAAAGTGCGTCTCTGCATGACCTACAGACCGCAGCCTAATTACCTTGTTAAAAATGCCGATTTCCTGGCCCCACTGTGTAGGCCCCACTGTGAAACTGGACGTCCCAACAGAAGCTGAATTTCTACCTTGCACCCTGATGATTCCCTGAACATGGAGTTTAAGAAACACAAGCCGAGCAGACTGAAGAAGCGTACCATCAACCTCTCGGTGGGGTTTTTCCAACAGCCAGCTCGCTCATTTCCATTTCCGCAGAAAATGAAAAGGAGATTCACACAGGTTCATTGACGTGCAAAACCACATCCGCAGCATCCAGTGCACATTGGGAAGATGCGTAACCGGAAACATACAACAAATTAGGACCGAAGGTATAACTAGGGGTGACTGGAAATAAAACCTTGATTTTCCTCTGGCTTGCATTTCTCCCTGTCATGTCAGCCACCCCAGCCGGCTTGCTTCCCACCCAGGAGATGCCACTCGCTGCCTTTGGAACCGGTCCGGGAGGCTCTTGCGCAAAAGGAAAGACTCAAGAAAAAAAAGGACTTTCATTTATTTATTTGTTTGTTTGGTTTGGAAACTGTAAATTCAGATTGTCTCCTTTTGAAGCATACCAGGGGCTTTCCTTTAAGGCGAGGCTTTTTCCAAACCTTTGAATGTTCCCTATTATCCTCCAACATAAGGACAAAGTCTGTTGCTCTTTTCCACCATATTTCCATCATTTTTTCCCCTGGTTTACCTATCTACTTCACTGATTTCCTTCCCCGGCCTGACTCCCGGGGATCTTTGATTTTACAAGCCCAGGTATAGGAAAGATTTCCCTAGATTTGGAGTCAGAAGGCACATCCTTCAGCCCCGTCGAATGTAATGTTAGGCAATCGTGTTAGCATCTAAATTCAGTTTCCTTGTCTACCGGGTTTTTAATGCACCGTGTGTGAAGGACTGGATCAATCAATCATAAACCAATATGAAATAACGGCTGTCTAGCATGTCTCTCCTTTACTTGAAAAATGTCCACGATTTTGCTGTTCCTTTTGTTTCCGCAGAACAAAAAAACCCGTTGCTGTTTTCCTGCAATGCACTCCTACTCAATCTTTCTTCTTTCAGTCTCTCATCCACAGGTTAACTGTGGTCACCACCACACACTCATCTCGTAAATCTCATTTATCTGATGACTCCTGGATTTTATTTGACTTCCTGTTTCCCATGAAACTTGAAGGAGCTTTGTTAATATTTTCCTCGTTCCTGGTGAAATGGGTTTCAATTGTGCCAACATGTCCATGTACTTTGCTCTCACCTTTGATTTGACTTTGACTGGGTTCTCTCCCACCATGGGGCTGGCCTTAGCCACAACTAGGGATTCTCCTTCACAGACCTCACTTCTTTATGATCTCTTCAGGCCATTTACGTTGACCTTCATCCTCCAAACTATTGAAGGATGTACTTGTCGCTAAGTTATTACAGTTATAAAATGCCTCGTAGTACTTTTTAACTGTTTTTCTATTTTCCCAAATAAAATGTTAGCTCTCTTTAGGACACAGCCATGTTTTCATTTTTCCCTGAATGCTCACCAGCACTTACCTCTTTCCTTTTGATAATAGGTAATAGATAATAATCATAACAGGAAGAAGTAACATTGCATCATGGTTATAATTTGCATTTTCCTGATGATTAGAATGTTGAACATTTTTTTTCACATACCTGTTGGCCACTTGTCTTGTCTTCTTTGGGGAAAAAAATGTCTATTTAAGTCTTTTGACCATTTTCTAATTGGGATATTTGCTGTTTGTTTGCTTTTGCTATTGAGTTCTAAGAGCACTTTATATATTTAGGATATTAAATGCTTTATTGCATACATGGTTTGCAAATATTTTCTCCCACTTCATAGGTTATTTTATTGTTGATGTTATTCATTCTTTACTCTGATGTGGTCCCAATTGTTCATTTTTGTTTTGTTGCCTTTAGTTTTTGGTATCAAATTCAAAAATCATTCCCAGGGAAATCACCCTCTGCATTTTCTTCAAGGAGTTTTATAGTTTTAGGTCTTAAAGTTAAGTCTTTAATCCATTTTGAGTTACTTTTTGTGTGCATGGTGTAAGATAAGGGTCCAGTTTCATTCTTTTGCATGTGGATGTCCGATTTTCCCAAAGCTATTTATTAAAGAGATTATCTTTTTCCATTATATAATGTGAGCACCTTTATCAAAAACCAGTTGACTGTATATGCCTGATTTATTTCTAGGCTCATAGTCTATTCCATTGATCCATGTGTCTGTCTGTACGCCAATACCAAGCTGTTATGATTACTATAGCTTTGTAATATCACTTGAAATTTTTTAAAAAAGTGATACCTCCAACTTTGTTCTCTTTTACTCAAGAATGCTTTAGCTATTAGGGATCTTTTGTGATTCAAAACAAATTTTAGGATTGATTTATTGTATTTCTATAAAAAGTGCCTTTGGAATTTAGACAGTAATCTGTAGATCACTTTCAGTAGCATGAACATTTTAACAATATTAATCTTCTAATTCATAAACATGGAATATCGTCCATTTGTGTATCTTCAATTCTTCTCATCAATGTTTTATATTTTATAGTGTACAGTGTATATTTTTATATTTTATAGTGTAAGTGTGTATTTCATCACCTTAATTCAACTTATTCCAAAGTATTTTATTCTTTTTGATGCTATTGTAAGTGAAATTGCTTTTCACTTATTTTTCAGATAGTTCATTATTAGTGCATAGAAATGGACTGATTTTTGTATGTTGGTTTTATATACTGCAACTTTACTGAATTTGTTATCAGTTTTAACAATTTTTGGTGGAATCTTTGAAGTTTTCTACGTATAAAATCATGCCACTTGAGACAATTTCAGACAATTTTACTTCCTTTAAATTTTGATGCAATTTATTTCCTTTTCTTGCCTATTGCTCTGGCCAGGACTTTCAGGATTCTGTTAATAGAAGTGCCAAGACTGGGCACCCTTATTTTGTTCCTGATCTTAAAGGGATTTTTTCATTTGGCATCATGAGTTTTTAAAATAATTTTTAATTTATTATTTCCAGAGAGAGGGGAAGGAAGAGAGGCAGAGAAAGAAACATCAATATATGGTTGCCTTTCACCTGCCTCCAGCTACAAACCTCTCTGGAGACCTGGCTTGCAACCTGGTAGCATCATGATTTTTGAGGTTCATTCAAGTTGTTAGCATGTATCAATAGTTGGTTCCTTTTTATTGTTTAATAGTATCTCATCATATGGATATATTAGCAACTGATGGACAGTTGGACTGTTCCCAGTCCAGGGCTATTTTGCATAATGCTGCTATCATAAATTTATATTTAACTTTTAAGGAAACTGACAAACAATTGTCCAAATAGGTCATTTTTAAATTAATTTTTTGGGAGCCTTCAAATCTTTCAAAATTTTTACTTTTTCACTATAGCTTCAAAGGAAAGGCTCAGTGGATAGATACCAGCCTGCAAACCCAAAGGTTGCTGGTTTGATTCCCAGCCAGGGCACATAACCAGGTTGCAAGCCAGGTCTCCAGCCAGGTCCATGGCTGGAGGCAGGTGAAAGGCAACCATATATTGATGCTTCTCTTCCTTTCTTCCTCCCTCCCTGCCCTTCTCTCTAAAAATAATAAGTATTTTGAAAACAAAAAAATGGAAAGAAAAATGTATTGACATATAGCTAGCTTCATTATTCCTACACTTATATAGGTGTATAAACTAAATGCTTACATTGGTTTATACATTGTGTATAAACCAATAAGCTAACTTGGAAAAATCCACTCTAAATCTAATCTTTTTCCATTTAATGATGATAAAAAGAGTTTTAATGCCAGGAAACAAAGAGTATATGGGGCCTGTCCAGGAAAAGTCCAGCAACTGTTAATATAATGAAAATTATTTGCATGACATCCATGTAACCTGGCAGCCACAGAGTGGACTGGAATGTGCAAGAGTGACCAATGACTACAGGGCAGCTGATGGTGATTGGAAGAACTGTGTGAGGTCCCAAGATGCCTCCTTTGAAGAGAACCAAGGTGTCATTGTCGTATGCGCAATGTGTCTTGTATCTTCTTCAATAAATGTCTTTATTTTTCATATCACATGGCTGGATACCTTCTGAAAAGACCTTGTACCTGTAAAGTCACCTGGAAAATCCTCAGGGTCTTACACAGTCACACTTAACACTGATTGCTGACATGAACTTCTGCTGCCTACTTAGAGAATTCTCGCTTTAAAGTGAGGCAGAACTATCCCATCCACCATTGCTCATATATTTAAATATTTTAAGCTTTGTTTGACGCTTTTCTTTTTTCAAGGCAAGGGAAAAATAACAGTCTTCAAATGTTTAGTAGAAATTAAGCAATGTTGTTGGATCTAGTTGGATGAATACGAAAACTGACATGCAGGCAGATGTGGTCCACACAAAACATCTTTTGTTTTCACTAGGAAGTGCCCGATGCATTTCAATGACATCCTGGTACACGTGAGCGTGATGGAGCATTGAAAAATATTATGTTGTCCAATCACTGTGCATGAACGATACACTAAATATCATGAGAACAAAGGGACTTGGAAAACCAGTTCTGGTAAATTAAGATCCACCTCAGATGTCACTCCCATGAGCAACCTTCAGGTGAACTTGACTAGAACGATTAGAAGGTTTGGTTTAATTTGGGGGCCCAGGCTGGATGTATTGCACTAAGAGCAGAAACAGCAACAAATCCCCCTTTTTAAAAGATTCTGTAAGTTTTCTCATGCCAACATAGTTTATGAAATAAATCAAAGAAAGAATGCATTCATTTTAATTCTTGAACTTTACCGGATATGTTGCTTTTGAGAGAAAATTGTCTTTGCTTAAAGCCAAACTTGACATCGAGTGAAGCCATTTGAGAGGTTCATTCAGGCCTCACACGTGAAGCAGGAAACAAATCCAAATGTTGCTGATGAGTGCCGTTTAATTCTGTAGAGAAAGAATTTCCCACATGAGCCTTGGAAGAGTTCACGTGCTTCGGCATGTTTAGAGAGAGAAATGCTTAGAATGGGAAAAGTTGGGCTTACTGTCCCTTAAATATTTGCCATTTTCTCTGAACTGTGTGGCAGAGTCATGTTATCAGTTTTGAACTGCTACCAGTGGCAATGTAGTGATCATTGTCATCTCGGAGATGTTTTCCAAATCTTCCTTTCCTTGGCCAACCCACACATGCCATCTGTGCCCAGTTAAATCCTCATAAAATAGTGTCTTTGACAAATTATTGTTTTTTCCTTTTCAACACAGAGAAATGCCAGACTGGGCTCTTTTCACTTTTGGTGGGAAATGCGCCATTGAGGCTGACGCACAATTACGTAGCGAATCTCCTGATGTTCTTTTCCTGCCATACAGCTGAACTTTAGAGGGTTGTGCAAGTGACCTGATAATTACAATAAAAATAGCTAACCTTGTGGGTGCCAGGTGTGTGACTTGAATTATCTCATTTATTTGCTATACCAGTGCTGAGGTAGGCGCTGTTACTGTTTTTACTTGATATGCCAGGAAACCGGGACTAAGGAAGGCTAAATAATTTACCTGTGATCAGTAATTAGGCAGCCTCATTTTCTCCACTTTTTGATCATTCTCCATGCGTACTGAATAATAAGACTATGATGCATCCATTTGAAACAGTTAAAATTACTTTAAATATCCTTGAGGGTAATAAGCATAAAACTAGGAGTCTCTAATATCTAGAAAAAAATTTTATGAAATTATACTTGTGTGGACAAACATCAATTATGTAGGAAATCAATTTAAAAGATGTTGGATGTACAAAATATTATCAATAATGTAAATAGAAATTTAAAAAAATATTTTGTATAAGTAGATAGATGCATATATACATACATGTATACACACATACATGCATAGAATGGACTCCTAGGCTACAGTGTAAAATCCCAGGCAGTCCCTAAGTGTTCAGATAACATGTCTGTGATACTGGTAGCAGGGAATTAGAATAACTTCAGAAAACAATGGCCCCCAAGTTGTTACCATGGTAATGGGTATAATGGTGGGTCAACAGCCACCGTCCAGGACTGAAAGTGGGATCCCAAGGGTGATGGGAGAAGCTGTCTTGGCTGACTGACCTAGTTGTGTAACTGTGTCTTACTTTTCTCCCAGTTTTCTCAGCCTCTTCGGTCCCTACAGAAGTGGACAAAAGTAGGTTTCTGGTGTTGGCATGGACAAAGGCCTGCAGGTTATGATCGTTACAATAGCTGTACGAACTCCGTGTTCTGCGGTCTCACAGCTGTAAACCTACTTTTGTGCTACCACCCCCTGGTATATTCCAGAAAGGATCTGTGGGACAATTTCTAAAGTTGTTTGGAGTGACTACCACCATCCCCATACCTATGCGTCCCATTATTAATACATGTTAAATGGCTTCCTCATCCCCAAATTATCACTTTTTCCCCATGATAAAAAAAAAAAAAAAAAAAAAAAAACTAGCATTCAGTGACTTGCGATCTTAGTCACTTGAAAGACTAACCACTCTTGGTTTCAAATAGGGGTCTATACACTTTTCTGTAAAGGTCCAAGTTAAAAAAAAATTAAGTTGAGGGCCATATAAGTCTCTGTCACAACTACTCAAAGTCTGCCATTGTAGTACAAAAATAGCCATAGACCATAAAATACTGGATTCCTTTAATAAAACAGTGTTTATAAACACAGCAGCAGGTTGGGCGGAAGGGCCCATCCTTTGTCACCCCTTGGTTGGAATGATGCTTCTGTGCTGGGTTCATTGTAGACCCTTTCTTTCTTTGTCACAGTCATGCAAAAGTGGGGAGCATGATGCCCCCACACACCAGGTTCTCCCTGTAGCTGCAAACCCCTGGCCTCTCCTAGGTCTTGTTGCGATGTGGCGTCCTGGGGTAGTTTTTATCCTACACAATTTCTGGCATTCTCTCTGAATGCTATTTTTGTGAGAAAACATTTCACCCCTGGCTAATCAGGTCCTGTCTTGCACCACTTTCAGGAGAATATTGTCTCAGTTCCATGGAGTGGCCAGGCTGTGTCAGACTTGACACACAAGCTTGTTCGCACAAGGACATGTCTGTGGCTTCTTGGTTTATGTGCTTAATAGGTGGGTGTACTCTGCCCCACAGTTTGGATTTTTAAAAATGAAAGGCTTGCCGTTGGTCATTTCAGAGAGTCTGAGTCATGGAAAGAGAGAACGGAAGATTCAAATAGTCAACGTATCCATCTTTTTAGCAGCTCTTCCCTTGACACGGTATTTCAGCACAGACTTGCTTGAAGGGAACAGAAATCAGAGCTTGCCTGGGCCTCAGAGGGCAGGTGGTAAAAGACAGGCCAGCAGCGCGCGGGGTTAGCTCTGCCCTTGCAGGTGAAGTGCGGGGTGGCTGATGGAAGGGCTCCTGGCACAACTTCGGGACTAAGCTTTCAGCTCAGCCCCTTTTCTAATCCTAAATCAAACCACTACACTCAGTCTCTCACTTTAATAAGCACTAAATCCCCATGCTAGGTTTCAAAACAAAGGGAAAAACCTACTCTGTTAAAACTTCCCTGAAACCTACTCATGGGAACAGGGAACATATGGTGGTGTAATTTTTTTTTTTTTAAAAAGCAAGGCATCGGCAGTATTCAAGGAATAGCTCCAATCTGTGGGATTTCAGAAACTCTTATGAAGTGGAACTCCACACAGATAAATTATTTTTTACTAGATGCGGCCACAGTCAGGGCAGAAAGAAAAGTCTAGCTGGGAAACAACTTTTCAGAAGAGGAACTTTGGTAACATGTATGTTTCCATATTGGTTGCAAATAGTGCTAAGGAAATTAATTTTCAATGCATGTGTGATTGAAGACAGCTACAGAAGTTTTATGCAAAGATAAGGGGAGGTGATGGGAATCCGCTGTCCCATTACCTCTATGGGCAGCGTTTCTGAGTGACTGATGCAGGCTCTTCATTCAGTAGATGTTTCTGAGCACCTGCCATAGGCCAGGCACTCAGCAAGGCGCTGGGAAGACAGAGCTCCACAAAACAGCAGAATCCCAGCCTGCAGGGAACTGAAATCTATAAACAGGTATTAAAAATGGCAGACCTAAAAATGGCAGATAATTAACTGATTACAAGGGGGTCTGGGAAAAGTTGTTAGAAGAGGTGGGGTTTTACCCGGAGATACAACCTTGAATATGTGTGAGTTGAGTCAGTGGCTGTCTGGGGAGTCTTCTTAGGCACAGAAGCCAGGCCTTGCGGAGAAGCAAGGGAATGTGTCTGAGGAAAGCTAAGTGTATGAGTGTCACTGGAACCCAGAAAAGGAAGAGAAGAGAAGCAAAGAGACCAGAGTGCGCTATGGGATAAGTATGCATACATAAGGACTTAAAATCATATCTACAGAATCTTTTTTTTTCTCCCTTCAAAAATGGATTTCCCCAAAGCAATTTGGTGATAGATCCATTTCTAGAAAGCAGCACATCTTGCAATGTTTTATAAGTTTTGTTTGGAATCACATACTTGGAGGTAGCAAATCTTTTAGTCACCACATACAAAATTTACATCATGGCTTCTCTGTTCTGTAGAAATAAACTGGGTAAATTAGCAAACAGTTTATCCTAGAAAAGATAGTGTAAGAGACAACAAATATCTCAAGTGAGGAATAGTGCTCAGTGCACTGTAAGTCACCTATGAAAAGTTTACAGAAAAATCTCAATTTTATTAATTATGAACCCCACTTTAGCCAGAAAAATGACTGAAGTAACTTCACAATGACAATAAAATCAACTAACTGCAACAGAATGAAACATTTCATTTTTTAAAAATCCACTATAAAAATTCTACATAAAATTTATTTCAAAATACTAAAAAAAAAATTCTACATAATAAGGTTGTTTTGGAACACAGAAAAATATTTCACCACTCTAATAATGATTATCGTGTATTTATTTTGTGCAAACTATTCCACTTTTGCACATCTTTATAGTAATAATCATTCCTTTATTTTATATGTTTTCACTTAACATTACTTTCCAAAATTCAGAAGATTCTACATCATTATAATGTATTATAATGTATAATGATTGCAAACACTCCATCTCCTAGTATTTGTTATACTTTTGATTATATGTGTAGTAGATGAATGATAAAGTTGTTGAAAAAGGAAAAGGTGGTCTGTACTAGAGTTTAATATATACTTGAATCACTAAATTTAAGTAAAAAATAATAAATCATTTTAATAAAAGAGTGGGAAGAGTGTACTGTCCTTACTTCTAAAATTTGGCAATGTCAAAATGAACAGAATTAAATTTCAGATATCTGAATATCCGATCACATCACTTATTTACATACTTATTTCTAATAAACTATTTTTTCAAAGAGATTTTAGGTTCACAGCACTTGACTAGAAAGCACAGAGTTTCCAAAAATCCTCTGCTCCTCTCCACCACCCCACCACAAGAAGCCTACCCCACTATGGACATCCCACATCACAGTGGAACATTTGTTCCAACTGATGAACCTATACTGACACACTATGAATATACATAGTCCAGTTTCTATTAGGATTCACTAGTGGTGTTGTGTATTCTAAGGGTTTTCACAAATGTATAACAATATGCATTATTCAGGATCATATGGAATAATCTCACTGCCCTAAAAGTTCTCTGTGCCCAGCAAGCCCTCTCTCCCTCCACCCTCACCTTTGGAAACCATGGATCTTTTCCTCTCTTGCCTTTTGTAGAATGTCAAATAGCTGGAATCGTAGAGTCTGTATCTTTTGACAGACTGGCTGTTTTTACTTACACGCATTGATGTTTCTATCATGTCGTGTTATAGCTTGATAGCTCATCTCTTTGTACCACTGCATAATATTCCATGATCTGCATGTGACACATTTATCCATTCGCCCACTGAAGGACATCTTGGTTGCTTCTCAGTTTTGCAATTAGGAATGAGGCTGCTATAAACATTCATGTACAGTTTTTTGTATGGATGCATGTTTTCAGCTCATTTTGGTCAACACCGAAGAGCACAATTACTGGATCATATGGCAAGTGGATGTTTTTAGTTTTGCAAGAAATTTGGCAAACTGCCTTGGAATGTGGCTGTATCCTCTTGCATCCCCAGCAGCAATGAATGAAAAGTCTCGCAGTTCCACATCCCCACCAGCGTATGGTGTCATCAGTGTTTTGCATTTTCCCTACTTCAATAGATCGGTGGCAGTGCTGATCATGATTTTTTTCAATAGTGAAAAAGAAGTCCTGCTTCAGCAAGAAAATGGAATAATTGTGCCAAATTTCTTTCATCATACTTTGTTTTCACTAAAAGTATGGATAACGCACTCAAACTCCACTCCCTGTCACACTGGATCGAAGCTGTTTTCTTGACCTTTTTTATTTAATGTTTTTATCATGAATATGGATGAAAAGAGAGAAAAAAACTTATAAAACTTGCCATTGCCTCACTGTGCACTTCAATGTCTCTCTCCATCTTCCTTCCTTTCTATATGTCTGTCTCTTTAGGCCTGTCCCATCATACTTTTTGCTTGTGTGACTCCAGTGTAACTACTCTTACCAAGGTCGCCAATGACACCTTCTAGCCAAATCCAGAAACCAATCCTCCGTCTTCTTTTAAAACCTGGCAGGTTCCAACCGCTATCTTTTCCTAACTCTGCTCCCACCCCCAACCCATGTCATTCTATGCCTCTGCTGCTCTACTCCCAATCCACCTCTGAACTCTGGAATCAAAAGGACTCAGCCACAGAGTATCTCTCTATTTGCTAAGTACCCTTTCCCCTTAAGTAATCTCATCCCATCCCTTGGATTTGAAAGTTTCTATCTGCTGATGCTTTCAAAATTTATAGCTTCAGTTCTGAACCCTCCCTGAACTCCAGACTCGTAAATCTGACTCTAAAATGTAAAATACACAGAACAGAACAATTCATTCATAAATCTTCCCTTTTACACATCCTTATCTGCACCCTGATGCGATATTCTGTGGTCTCATACTTCTCAGAGAATGATACTCTGTCTGTCTACTGGCTTGGGCCAAAAAGTTCAAAGCTTACCTTCATTTCTAATCATCCCCAATAGTAAGTTATTGTAGTTCTATCTCCAAAACATCTTAAATCCTTCTGGTTATCACCACTGCCCTTCTAAGCAGCCATGTGTGTCCGCTGGACCGCTACTGATGCCCACCTGGACTCACTTCTTCCTCTTTTTCCACACAGTGCATTCCTCACCCAGTGGTGTCATGGAGTCATGGAACACAATGTCAGGCATGGTCTCACCCTGCCTCCATGTCACAAAACATCCATACCAGACACCAAAGCAAACGTTAGGTGCAGACTCGTATGCATTTTATAAAAAGGAAATCCCTAGCCATTTGTTGCAAGTATCTTGAACCTCTCTAACCCATTCTGAACAAGACAGAACCCCATAGAAAGCGGATTTGGGGGGAGATGCTGGGGGCATGGATGTCTTTGCCGTCTGTCCAGTAGAGCTGCCAGGAAGACCAGGGACTTGCAGCAGAAGGGGTGTGGCTGTGCACTTCCGGACACCCTGGCGCCCAGCAAGAATTTGTGGTCAACGGGCATAGAGACTAAATACCCAGGTCAAAGGGAATACAGGAAACGTGGGCGCCCAACAGACTCTCGTGAAAGTGTCTGTTTGAATAATGTTTTCGGCCTAGAGCATGCAAACAGTGTCATCTGCCCGCAAGCAGGCCCACATGGAGGGACCACGGCGGGTGGGGTGGGCAGCAAATTGTACCCCTTCCCAATGCAGGCCGGCTTCCAGTATAGTGTCAGCGTGACTTGTAGACAGGAGGGAAAGGAACACTAAGTCAAATTCAGGGTTTGGATTGTTACACAGGGCTGGACGGTCTCCTGAATCGGAACTCTGTTTGCAATTTGAAGTCATGCTGGAACTGTTTGTTACGAAAGAGCAGAAATGCCTCGAGCCTGCCAGAGCGTTCATTTGTCCAGGACCCGGGCATGATTATTCCCACTGAGTACGTTTTAAAGAGAAGATGGGCCTTGAGGACAAAGCCATTTGACTTCCTTACCGGTTATGCTTGTTCAAAAACGCAGGTATGGGCTCTATTAAAAATACACATAAATAAGGTCAAATCTCTCCTCTGTAATCCCCTCCAAAGCCTTCCAATTCTATTCAGAATAAGATCCAAAGTTCCTCCATCATATTTAGAATAAAATACAAATAAGGTCTATCTTGTATCCTTCAAGGTCTTGTAACCTGTGCAACTGTCCCAACTATTGTCCAATCGCTGTTCTCTTTACTGCCTCTACCAGTTACTCTGGTCTTCTCATTCCTTGACTATGTCAAACTTGTTCTCTCCTCAGGGGCATTCCTCTTGCTGTGCCTTAACTCTGGAATCTTCTGCCTTTAGATCTTTGTAAATATGAGCCCTTTTTTTTTTTTTTTTAATATATATATCTGTAGGAGTATCACTCTTTTGGAGACACCATTCTAGATTACATGATCTAATTGTCACTCTCCTTCCCTCCCACCATGAGCACATGACTTTTCATTAGATGTTTCACTACCACTTACTAAATTCATATTTTTAGTCACTGATTAATTGGTTCTCTGACTATGTTCCAGTCACAGATCCTGTCTTTTCATTGCTGTGGTTCCAGCAGCGAGAATAATGCCAAACCCTGACCCTGACGAAGTAAACTACCAGTAACTCTTAAAAAAAAAAAAAAAAAGTCAATGTACAGAACTGAAAAGATGGATTTTTTTTTAGCACAAGTTATTATAAAACTCTTTTTGTTACTGCCGACCATGATGAACCAAATCATGTCCCTGTCCCTAAAATGTGTATGATGAAGCTGTGGCAATTAATAAACAGAAGCCTCCTTTAACACAGAGTTTGGAGGCTAGAAGAATGCTCAGTCACAGGTCATACAAGGGGCACCGCTGTCCCCAATAGGAAGAAGCACTTCTTGAGTCTCCGACGGGAAGTGAACCTCCTTTATGATGTCAGCATGAGGTACCAAAGGTCTCCCTTGTGCCCGTAGCAGCTCAGGCAACAGGAGGCTGCCAGAAACTCAAGCTAACCGAAGGCACCGCACTCCTAACACCTAGTTTCCTCCAGGGGCCTCTTCATTTTCCACAGTGCCTCCCAAGTCCATAAAAGGGGTTCCCCTCCTTTGGGCTAACGTCCTGATGGCTCACCGTCAGGACACATGCCCCAAATTGTGATACTCCATTGTACCTGACTAAACCCATCTAGCTGGAGAACTATCTGGCAGTCTATTTCTTTAAGGTCAACAGTATCCTAACCCCAGTACTTCAAAATATGACTGTATTTGGAGATAAGACCTTTAAAGAGGTGGTTCAGTTCGAATGAGACCATTAAAGTGGGCCCTCATCCAATCTGAGTGTGTCCTAGACGAGATCAGGAGACATGGGGAGACACCACACTCGTGTGCACACGAAGGGTCCAGCACGTGAAGAGGCACGCAAGGGTGACTGTCTGCCAGCCAAGGACAGAGGCGTGAGATGCTTCCTTTCCTCATAGCCATGAGCAGAAGCCAACCATGATCTTGAGCTTCCACCCTCTACAACTGTGACAAAATAAATTTCTGTTGTTTAAGCAATTTGGTCTTTGATATTTTGTTATGGCAACCTTAACAGACTAATATACTGCCCCTCCCCACTTCCTCTATCAACATTATATTTTATAGTTCTACAAAGGAGAAAGCGAAAGAAGTTAATATCAGTCATTTGCTCATCGTAATCTAGATGAAAATTATGGGATATTGAAGGATCTTTCTTAGGTTAGAAGAAGCAGCTTTTTTTTGCTTCGAGTAACTAACAAATTGACTCTAGAAATATTTAGTTTTATTGTGCAAAAACGCAATTATAAAATGTATCACTTTAGCCTCTTCTAAGTAGTTTAGTGATGTTAACAGTAAGTACATTCACACTGGTATGCTACCATCTCCACCATCTATGTCCAGAACTTTTTTTATCTTCCCAAGCAGAACTGAACTACTAAAAACTAAATCCCCATTTTCCCTCCAGCTCATGGGAGCCACCATTTTACTTTCTATGAATTTGACTACTTTGGGTACCTCACGTACATAGAGTCACTCAGCATATGTCCTTTACAGTTGGCTTATTTCATTTACTAGAATGTCTTTGAGGTTCATTCATGTTGTAGCATGTGTCAGAATTTCTTTCCTCTGTAAGGCCAAATAATGTACCATTATACGCACTTCCCACATTCTTGTTTAGTTAGCAGTTGATGTACATTTGGGTTGGTTCCACTTTTGACTATTGTGAATAACACTGTTGTGAACATGGGCGGCTGTTTGAGTATTCACTACCAATTTTTTAAGATTTTATTTATTATTTCCAGAGAGAGAGGATGGTAGAGAGGCAGAGAGGGACAGAAACATCAATGTCTGGTTGCCTTTCACCTGCCTCCAGCTACAGACCTGGCTGGAGATCTGGCTTGCAACCTGGGTACGTGCCCTGGCTGGGAATCGAACCAGCGACCTTTGGGTTCTCAGTCACTAGCAGTTCTTGTCAGCATATATCTAGGGGTGAAACTGCTATATTGTGTGGTGTGGTCACTGTGTGTTTAACTTTTTTTTTTTTTTAAGACTGTATTTATTATTTTTATAGAGAGAGGGAAAGGTAGAGAGGCAAAGAGGAAAGAGACATCAATGTCTGGTTGCCTTTTACCTGCCTCCCAGCCACAGACCTGACTGGAGACCTGGACTGCAACCTGGTTATGTGCCCTGAATGGGGAATCGAACCAATGACCTCTGGGTTTGCAGGCTGGTGCCTTATCCACTGTACCACCAGCCAGGGTGTGTTTAACTTTAAAGGAGCCACCATACTATTTTCTGCAGTGGCACACTGACTTGCAACTATGCAATAATAATTGTCAATCTGTGTGATCTATTTCCTGTGTCAGGATGATGTCTACAACATCATTTTGAAGTCTCAGAGGACACCAGTGCTTTTATTATCATTAGTTGGCCAATGAGGAGAGCTTCCCAAGGGGGCACAGTAAGTTGCAAACCAGGACTAGAGTTAAGGTTAGTTTGACCCCAGAGCCCTCTGCGTGGTCCCCGCCTGCTGTCACTGGTGCAGCGTTGCTTGGAGAAAAATGGGACTGAGGTGCCTATCTGTAACTTGCCTTGCAAATATGTTTATCTTACAAGCAGATGGCATGACAATATTGCACACTGTCATTTCTGGAACCCAAAGAAATGCTTGGACTCACGGAAGATTAAGCCCAAAAAACTAGGAGACTTGTAGGAACAAAAATGATGAATTTTTTTGTTTCGTACATTTTTGTACCTGGTAGATTCTTCTAGGGACAACTCTTATTAGCACCTAAGCCTTTTCTAACGGAAGGTCACTTTCTAAACTTTCTTTTGCTTTTAGGTGGTCAGTCTATCGGAAAAGGCAGATGAATAACTGTTTCTTAGAAGAACTGTAATTGAGCCAGGGTGCAGACACATGGCATGGACAACAAAACAAAATGACAACAACAAAAATAGAAATCAAGCAGCCCTACCAGGAGCCCACTGATGAGATTACTGATTCCTCCAAATGCAACCAAAGGAAACTCGCCTACAGGAATATCAAGATGCATAGAGGTCTCCCATTAAGCTGAACAAGGCATTCGTCCACATTTTAAACAGCGATTATTGCATCAAATTATATTGAGGCTCAGACAATATGTCAGTAATAAGCAGCCCAAAGAGGAAATCCCAGTTTATATGACTCACTGTTCTGAGCAAATATTAACATTGGCTAGCCAACACTTCCCTTTGTATCACTGTTCCAGATCACCAGAAAGTTATATAATACTTCCAAGTAGCCAAGACAGGCGAAAGAAAAGAAAAGAAAACTTGATCAACTACTTGGATTATTACTAGTTTCATTACTAACAGCTTCAATCAGCTTAGACTTGGTGTTCCTCTGAAACATAGAAAAGGAAATAGATGTTATCCAAGCATTGCAACAGGGTAGCCCTACTCTGAGAAGCACTGTGTAGAGAAAGGATTGAAGGAGCATCTCTCAGTGTCCACCAGTCTAAAATCAGCTTAGTTTGAGCATAACTGGAGTCTCAGAAAACAAGTTTTTGTAAATGCCAAAGAACTCCTTCTTGAGAAGATTTTGCGTAGACTGGTCTGTTGCTTCAACATACACAACAGGTGAACAAGTCCTCGGTAATGACACATCTACATAGTATGTATTTCTCTGCCTAGGTGGTAAATTCACATTGTTTTTCTGAAAATTACAAAGTAATAATGAACTAGTTCAGCAAAGTATGATGCCCGCATGCAAAATAATCATCCAATTGACTTTAAAGGAAAAGGTTAGACCAGATGAGTTATAAACCATGTCCTTCCCAGACCTAAATCTTTATAATTCTTCATTTTCCATGAAAGCCAACTTTGTGGGGTTTTTCCCATGCTTTTACATGTAAATTAACTGAACAAATCATTCCTCCCTCTTCTGATCTAGGGGTAATGTTCACAGAAATTTCCTGAGGGAGGCAGTACATGACCTGAGGGGATTTACTGAAGCATATCAGGAGCATGAAGTGGTATGTCCCATAGAATTCGGTGATGCCCCATCACCAGGATTTCCATCTTTATTATTCTTTTCCCCATGCCATTCAGAAATGCCAACAGGGCATAACTGTTTTAAGCCTATGTTAGGTTTGCAGAAGCCTGCCATGACTGTGGTGTAAGTAAGGGTACACATTTTGCCAGTGCAGAGGGGCAGAACAGTGAGAAACGGGTCAAGAACATACTTGGTAGGAGAGCAGAGAATAAATAAGATTTGGAGCTTGGCACAGACATGTGACCTAGCAACCCTTGAAGACCATCGAGCAGGATGAATTCTCAAACCAAAGCACACAAGAGCCAAGGTGATGGGGGACAAAAAAGTGTGTCTATGTATGCATATAATATTACAGAGAGTAGTACACACTTAGATTACCATATGCTGTTGCATGTACGCACAGTAGTAATTCCAGGTGGAACCACGCAATGCAGATGTTTTGGAAGGCATAATTTCTAAAATGAAGTCAACAGTAGGAAGAAGAGGACAGAAGGCAGAGAAAAAAGTGGAAGATTAGCTAGGTCATGGTTCGCCTTCGCTGGTCAATTCTGGATCTCCTTCACCTAGACTTCTCTTCCTCAACTATTGATTTAGCTTTGATTTAGAACTCTCCCTTGGAAACCACTTGCTTTAAAAACAGGAGGAAGAAAGTCTATTGATTTTCTTTCTCATGATCAGTCTGTTTCGCCGACCCTTACAGCTAATCAGTTACCACCTCCTCCTCCTTATCTTATCAGGCTTTCTAATTTCCTCCATTAAGAGATGTCTGACTCTGCAGTTGCTGAAATCGCTCAGTCTGGGTACAGAAGGAGATTACACTGAGTCACTGCTTCCCCTTGATCTTCTCCGCTTCCCCTTGTTGAAGGCGTGTCTCTGTTGACCAAGCTAGATAAGGGGGTACAGACCGGGCAGGAATCAGACCTAAGAAAATGCAAAGGATTAAGATATTCGCCTTGTATATACAGTAGGTGACAAGAAAATCCCACAAGGGGAACTATAAAGGGTTCTTCAACTATAGTTCATTATGCTCAGTTTATGAAAAGCCAGGGCTCGGATGATGTCTGAGGGTGTGACCAGATCCCAGCCCTTTTAAAGCGTAGTGGTTAGTTGAAGTGTTTCTGACAGCTAAATAAATATTTTCTAAATAAAAATATACTGTATGTTTTAAACGGAATATCAGAACCATTTTTAGAAATGAGGATTGCTACTCTGGGATTCCCCAGCTGCCAGGCTCCGTTCTAAATAGAAGCTGCTATTTTGTGACTGTCGCCAGCTGGAAGCTCCAGTTGCCCAGTGAAATGGCCTTGTGGTTAAAGCATGCAAGCTCTGGAGCTGCGAGAAACAGCATATGAACGAGCAACTCAAACTTCAGAAAAGGCGATGCTAAAAGCTTTATGAAAATATGGGTCAAATCCCGGATTGAGAAGCTGAGTCATCAATAATGGTTGAGCAGGCACACAGAGAAAGAAAAAGACAACTCTCCCCAAAGACAGAAACCCTTACTATCTGGTACTAATCCCAAGAATGGTAGGCAACATGGGAAACAAACAAACAAACAATCAATGTGGCGTATTGAGTGTTCTTACACAAGATTTGAAAAGAAAAGAAATTACAAAAAAGTAGGAGGAGCAAGATACGATCAAGGCTACCAGAAAATTTTACAAACCCGTGCAAGATCATCATCGGGGGACTCAAAGATTAGGGTGACAAGAACATATGTGAGAATCATATATGAAAAATGGGTTTATGATTATATTAATGTCATATGCACACTGAGTAAAAGCTTCAGGGAACATAAAAGTTATTCTTTTCCTGCTGTGCCATTCCAGAGGAACTATCATTTAGTTTCTACGTGTTTTTTTAATCATGATATTCAGCAGTCTTTCTCCAATGGAGGGATTTTCTGAAGACTACCTTCAAGTTACAAAATAGATGTTAAATGATTATCTGCCTAAATGACTTCTATAACATTTGGAACAAGATAAACTATAATCCACAAAGCAAGGATCTCAAGGCATCTGTCAGAAATCTTTAAAATCATGACACACAGGAAATACAGGTAAAATCCCTCTGGACTCAAAGTGAGGGACTGGATAATTTGTGATAAACACAGGTTAGAATCACATCTCGCTTTTGACAAGTTCTGCAACAGCCAAACACACAGTTTACAGACCGAGAAAGTGTACTCAACACCAGAAATAAAATCACATAAAGAAACTGCATTTTACATTATACGGAAATAAAAATGTAGGTCAGGTGAAATCTAAACAAGACAATTTTATTCAACATGGTATTTGGTAGCTTTCCACATTAGAACTAATAATATGGTGGATGTGTTTTATATTTATAAAATATTAGGTAAATTTAAATCTGAATGATTTGTAGTATCTAAGGAGTTTCAAACAAAGATGTCCAAGGATCTACATTTAGTGAACAATGCAAATGATAAACAATTTTTAGAAGTCACATTCATTAAATTTTCAATGAGTTAAATTATGGGACGGTTGCCTTATACTAAAATTTCTTCCAAGTATTTGGCCCTTAAATAGATGCCATGCACTTAAATGAATTAATATGTATAGCAATGACAAAACTCTATTGCTAGAATAATCAAATCAGAAATCTTAGGCACAGAGAGGTGAAGCAACTTGCCCAAAATTACACAGCAAACAACTTTGGATCTGAACTATGAGACCAGGTTGTCTGGTGTCAGAGTCCACCATTAATCTCATTGCTTTCTTTCCTCGAGTATATAATAATGTCATTAATAATTGAGTCAAATTTCACAATTATTTTAACAGGCCATAATATCATGACAAGCTTGAGACATAATGTGAAGTCTCACACCACCCTCCAAAAGTCACCATTTCAATTATAGCTGGGATGTTGACATGTTATCGGATCAATAGATCAATATTTAGTGCATGACAACAGTGTCCGCTACCTCCAACACTGCTCAGCTGACCCCTGGCATGAATCAGTGCTGAAGAGGTTGGTGCTTATGTATTAGCAACCCCATACTCACCAGCAGAGTATGGTTTGGGAATAATATTTGACCCTATACCCAGTGTCCAGTGGCCTTTGGGGACCCGAGTGACAATTAAACCAGCCCTTTGCTGAACCTTCCAATATGATTAGGCAGACTGCTAAGAATTTGCCTAATCGACAAGAAAATGGACTATGCCAAAGGCCCCAGTGGTACGTTGGCATGGAAAGGAAGGTAAGTTTAGAATAAGAAGATCCAAGGACAGGAGAAGACTGATGCATTGATTCCTCCCGGAAGAGGTTACCAGCAGTCAGAAATCATGCAGGTGGCCAACTTGGTTGTCATTCAGGCTTTGAAATGACAAGAATAAGAATCTAAGCCAGGATGGAAACCAGGTGTCCTCCCATGGTCCAGTCTAATGGATGCATGGTGGCTGGCTGTGGAGGGGAGGGTGACAGCTCTGGGACAGGGCGCCGTCATTGATGAAGGACTCTTCACACATGTCTCTTCTCTCCCCTAATCGCATGACTGACACTTAGCTGTATGAGGTGGAAGATCCTGTTTCTGGGAAGAAGGGGAAGTAGTAGTTCTCCAGAACTTTCTGGAAAGATGTACCCAGGGAATGATAGTTCCAGGGAGGAATGCAAAGAAAGAGGCAGGCAGGCTGTCAGGACAGGGTTCCGCCCTTGGCAGAGAGGAAGAGGACCACTTCTAATGACCTCAAGGGAATGCCCAGGGCGGTGTTAGGAGCTGCGCGCTACCTGCACCAGCCCAATGGTGCCCACAGGCTCCATCTCCTAGGCCCACCCAGCCCTCGACTAAGGACTTCAGAGATGCGGCAGCCTCCTGTCCTGTCAGGTAAATTAAGTGCTAGTGCAAGTCCCACACGAAGTACAAAAAGTTCATGCATTCTTGAAGTGTAAATTTTCAGTTTTAATTTATTTTAAACATATTCTATCAAATGCTTAAGAAACTGCCAATGAATTTAAAAGTAAAGGGAAGGTGAGTACTTTAATAAGAAGAAAAGTCTGACAATCCTTCAATAAGGCAAACATGAATTCTTCAATAAGATAAACAATCAAAATATTTAGACTTTCACCATATCTTACAGCTATCTACATTGTTCTTTTGGAGGCTGAAATATTTACTTAAAAGGACTTTTTATTTTTCACCCTGTAGCTCATCCTAAAAATCCACAGTCAGAAAATGAAGGAAGGCTGCTTTTTGGAACAAATGTTTGGAAACGTAGTCCTGATCTGATATGGGTTTTGTAAGTGTGTGTTACCTATTTACACATGAGACCAAGTTCAAATGCTAGGCCCATGCCACTGAAACTTCTGCTACCAAGATGTTTTTTTTCAGTCACAGAGGACTTCAAACATATTTTGCTATTGCAGTTCAGTTGTAAATGAAGCATAATTGCAGTAATAATAGAAATGAATCCCTGAGAAGCATTGTATGGCTTTTAATAATCCCGCTGACAGCCTAGATTTGATGTCATGGTTTAATGAGTAGTTGTTCATTTTGGCCCAGAGAAAGTAAATCATGTCTCTTCTGTTAGACAGTATTTCTCGCCCTAGCAGATGGCTCAGTGGATAGGCGCCAGCCTGTGAACCCAAAGGTCACTGGTTCAATTCCCAGCCAGGACACATAACCAGGTTGCGAGCCAGGTCCGTAGCTGGAGGCAGGTGAAAGGCAACCATACACTGATGTCTCTCTCTCTCTGTCTCTCTCCCTTCCCCCCTAAAAGTAATAAAATCTTAAAAAAAAAAAAAAAAAAAGAAAGCACTTCTCTGCAATTGCTGTTTATAGGAAATGGAAATGCAGTCATCAATGTTTAATGAATCAAGGAACTTGCAGCAAAATAAATAAATAAATAAATAAGCAAAGAACGAAGGTGAGCTGATTAAAAGGTAAAGAAGGGAATCTGCTTTCTGGAAAACTTAAGACACCCCAGGAGTTCCTTTTCACCACGAAGCCACTTTCCCTTTTTCAGATGCCCTTCTATTTCTCCTTAGAACTTTCCATGCAAAGTGATGTTGAAGCCCCAAGTAAAGCTCCCTGAACATCCAGAGCTTTCTACCTGACATTAGAACAACCAATGGGGATCATTTACCACTAACTCCATCCTTATAATTCAAGGCTGCTCCATTTTCTACACTAGGTGGATGGTGAGAAATGATGAAGTAGGTTTAAAACTTGATGGAAATAATAAAACATTTTGTGAAATAACTTATCTATTGGGTTTTCATTTTGGAAAACTATTTCTAAACTATTGAAAAACAAGAAAAATGATTAGATGAAGAACCATCACCACCTCCATCCTGGGCCAACCTATTAAGCATTTTCTATGCCTTCAAAGCAAGCAACTCAGGGAAGCTTAAAACAACAATTAGAATTACAATCAATAAATAAGGCTTGTAATCATTAGTTAAAATCCAGTCATCCTGTTTCATAATGGAATGAACACCAAAAATTGACTTTTTCTTTGTCAACCCTCAGGAAGTATAAAAGGTTTAGAATTCAAAGAACATTAAGACCATTTCCATGGTTTTCATGGCTATTTTAAGACTAAAAAAATGGAATTAAAACAAACCCAAACTTCTCTCTTCTGTCCATAACGTCCTCCTTTCATTTCTTTTTCTTAGACCCTGGTTGCCAGCATTTACCTTCATCCCTGTGACACATTTGTCCCTGTGATTTCTGATTATAGGAGTGCGGTTCATTCAAGTCCAGGACTTCTACCTAGAGTCCTGCTCTTTCCGTTCTATCATTTCCTCAGAGCTTATTTTTAAACTCCATTTTTGCCAGGCTACTGCAGGTGAACTTTTGTTTCTCTGAAGACTCATACTATGCTGGAGATTGGAGCTGAAGGAGGAGTGGGCAGAGAAAGGAAAGGAAAACTCAGTATTACTTCAGGAAAGAAATCATACTTGCAGATTCACTTGAGCTCTTAAGAGCCATGGTCCTGGGGGGTGGGGGGATGGTTATACTATGCACTGGAAAAGGTAGGCAGATAATTGGGTGGAGGAAAGAAGCCCTCCCCGCACTTCCCCCAGTACCACATTGGTTGTGGGACCAGGGGAAAGCAGGCACATGTGTCACAAAAGTCAAAATGGTACAGGAGGTGGTACGGGACCAGAGAGGCCTGTCAGATGAGCCCCAGGAAAGGCGGTGTTGGTTGGGAGGTGTATGTAAAAGTGGGGGAAGTTAATGGTTCATTTTGAGAAAGCCCCTGGTTCATTCCACACCCCAGATAAGTCCCAGGTGGGCATGGAAGGGCTTGCCTTTTCTCTGGCTTGTGATCTCAGACGGTGTTCCCTCCTGGGCCAGGTGAGCTTAGCAGCCGCATGGGTCAGGGTCTCCAGGAGGGAGCCTCTTCTCCTGCGCGCTCTCTCGCTCACCTGGTGCCATTGACTGCATGTTCACACGCTCTCTCGCCTGGGAGCGTGCAACCATGACGCCCACGTGACCACACGGCCCATGGCCGAGCAAGCCCACACGCAGGGGCCAGGAGGGAGCATGAAATGACCAGCAGCTGGGAGCAAGCTAAGCCACCCTTGCCTGATCCAAAGGCCGTACGTACTTAGAACTGAAGCAGGAACTCTGACACCCGCTCTTGCCTTGGCCTTGCTGAGGACGGGAGAACTTATTCCACGGTAGAAAGAGGACACAGTCTTTGAGCTGGGAGTCCTCCAGTCCCACCTGAGTAAAACCTCTTTCCTTTCGCATCAGCACCTGCCTCATGAGTTTGGTTTCTGTGGTGGCAGGCAGGTGGACCTTCTTTTTGTTCGGTTTCCATCACTGCTAACGTACTATCTCAAATTGATTTGCCCTGAACACCCCAATTTTTCTTACCTACCCATGCATCCTACAAAAAACCTGCCGGCACGTTTCCCATCACTACCACTACTGTTTATTTCTGTCATTTTCCATGAGGAGGAAGAGCTTCCCTGGTTCCTCTGTGGCTGTGTGTCCAGCACCTGGAACAGGGCCTGGCATTCCATGCATAGTGACTGTTGCTCTCAATAAGGCTCAGTTTTTGATGAGAAGACACGGCGAATAGCAACTTCCTTAGAGATCTTCGAGCTGACTGTTACAAGCTCATAGCCAGTTATACGGCCTTAAAGCAGAGACTCGAAGGCTTTAAGTAAGTCTTTACTTAATTTGTTCATATGAGGATCTCTTTAAGCAGGCTTTATTTGTGGCTGGGAAAGTCTCTTTCAAAACTGCACCAATTAGGCCCTGGCTGGTGTGGCTCAGTGGGTGGAGTACCTGGCCTGTGAACCCAAGTGTTGCTGGTTCGATTCCCAGCCAGGGCACATAACCAGGTTGCAAGCCAGGTTTCTAGCCAGGTCCCTAGCTGGAAGGCAGGTGAAAGGCAGCTATACATTGATGTTTCTCTTCCTTTCTTCCTCCCTCCCTTACCCTCTCTCTAAAAATAACGAATAAAGCCTTTAGGAAAAAAAAACACTGCACCAATTAAGAAGCTAGTAAACATGACCCATGGACATGGACAGTATGTGAGGATTGACTGTGGGAGAGGGGAGAGGGGAGAGGGTGGGTGGGGCAGGGGAGAGAAATGGGGAGGGGATGGGACAAATGTAATACAACAACAATAAATTAACTTTAAAAAACGGCACCAATTGTTGGCAATAGAGGAAAGGGGTCAAGTTTATATTATGTAGGAGAGAGACTGGGAGAGAGAGAGACAGAGAATGAGAGAGATGGGAAGGATGGACGGAGAAAGAAAGGGCTAAGAAAGGAGGAAGCTTCGGGCGGAGGAATGACTTTGCGCGTTTTAGTTTTTCTAGATGAGGCTCTCACACCTCAGCTCTTCCCTTCCAGCTCTTCGGTCCTGGCAGAGTCTTATCCTTTCCTTTCACAGCCCCCGTCCGTCCGCCACCCCAGTAATTTAGAAACCATCTTACGAGACAAACTTAGAAGGCAGAACTACTTTCCTTGACCTGGTGGGTACTAAACCCCTCAAAATCCAACTACCCCTAGGTTTCCTCCCACCACCCGGCCCCAGAGTCATCAACTCATCCCTCTTCAGAAGGCTTTCCCCGTCTCTGGGCTCCACAGTAAAAGGCTAAAACCTCTGGGAGCCCGAGTGCTTTAAACCATTATCACAAACACCTACAGGGAAGTGCTTGAAAAATGAGAGCCAGATTAAAACCTGATGGGGTGAGGAATGAAATGCCCAGGAAGGGGAAGGAGAGGCACCAACTGAGGAGAGGGGGTGCCAAGACAAATCCCACCTCCCTGCCAAACGTCCCGAAGGGACTCCGAGAAGTGAGAGATGCTTCTGCCCATAGCTAGCGTCTCTGAAACCTATACTTTCCACGGGACGGCAAAAAAAGAAGTATGATGTTGCCGTTGATGTATTCATCTATATTCATATATGCACGCACGGAAATATAATCAAAACCTTCCCGTCTCAAGTTGGCAGGGACTCAGGTTTCTGCAGTTGGTGGGGGAAGCCTGTTCTTTCCTGGGGCTTGTTTGTGCTTGTAACCTGCTTGGCAACCCGGCAGTCTTCTAAGATCACATGGTAGCTGTCAAATGCTAGGACTCTTCCAGTGCTTTCTGATGCAACCGAGTGCAACAACTGTTGTATCCTAGTAAACATGGAAATGGAGCAAGGGAAACATGACTCTGCTTCTGAAAATAATAGACTGGATGGGGGCTGGAGTTGGTATCCAGGAAACTGCTCGAAGGCGGCAGTGTTGTATGTAGCAGGGATCTTACATTCTGTTTGCTGACAAGATGAAAAAATGAGCAAGAAGAGCAGGGCCTAGCCATGCGAAACCCATTATGTATTCCTTCAGTTGTGCTGATTTCAGAAGGGGCAGGTGCCAAAAGGGGCAGAAATGTATCAGATCTCCGGTCCTTCCAACTGCCCCTCCTGGGTAGGGAAGGCTGAATTTGATCCTTTGCTATGCAAATGTCTTTCCTTTTCATGCTGATCCTTCTGGCTGGGTGGCAGGGAGGAAAGACCTTCTTCTGGTCATGAAATCACTCACCAACGTGTGACCTGAGGGAGGCTTCTAATAATATCTCCATCTACGGCTTCAGGCTTAAAAAAGAAGAATCATATTAGGTAATGCTAAACACTTGAGATAAGAAATTCTGAGGAAATGGGCTTTAAAATCAACTGTTATCATTTTAAAATTGTGCACAACTTTTTTTAAAATTAATTTTTGGAGAGTGAGACAGAAAGGAAAAAAGAAACAGGGATTCATTGTTCTACTTACTAATGAATTCATTGGTTGACTCCTGTATGTACCCTGACCGGGGATCGAACCTGCCACCTTGGGGTATGGCAACAATGCTGCAACTGCTGCACTGCCCAGTCCGGATTAAACTTGGCACAACTTTCTCTGTTTTGTTTTTTAAGAAAACACTTTTTCCATTATTAGAGAACATACTAAATTTTTCTCTCTTTTTTTTTTTTTTTTAAATTGTGGTAAGAGTACTTCACATGACATTTACCCTCTGAATAGTTGTTTGGGTGTACAACGGAATATTGTTATCTGTAGCGCAATGCTGTGCACCATACTCTAAAACTTATTCCTCCCCCTTAACTGACATCTTATACATTTCGACTAGCAGGTCCTCATTTTCACCTCTCCCAGTTCCTGCCAATCATCATTCTATCTTCTTTGCTTCTTTGACTATTTTAGATACTCTGTACAAGTGGAATCATGCAGTATGTTCTGTGACGGGTTCCTTTCACTTAGCATAAAGTCCTCCGGTTTCCTATATGCTGTCACATATTGCAGTATTTCCTTCTTTTTAAGGCTGAATAATATTTCATTGTGTGTATAGACATTTCTTTTTCCTTTCTTCCACTGATGAACATTTTAAGTTTTTCCACATCTTGGCTATTGTGACTAGTGCTGTAATGAACATGGAGGTTCTGATAGAATAGCTCTTTGGCATCTTATTTTAATTCTTTTGGATAAATACATTTAGGAAAAGCATGAGCATCTGCTTGCTGCCTTATTTGCCAACATTCAATCATAGGTAACAAGAATCATAAACTCAGCCTTTCAGAAACCGAAAGGTAGTGCAGTATTTCATGCCTACTGCATGTCAAAAGTTGAGCCTAAGTGATTCACATCTCCTGCATTATTTGATCTTTACAGAAACATGGGATTCTAGGAAGAGAGCAAGACACAGAGGTTAAGAAATTCATCTTACAGCAGCCTTCAAACCCTAGGCAGGCACACATTAAATGTTACATTTTTCATACCACATATTTTCCATCCCCACATATGCATAGCCATGTGCTGCGTTGTGATTGCTGGGAACATGTTGCAGAATGCAGAAAATATCAACACTTCCACTCTTGTTTAACTTTTTTTTTTTTTTTAACATTTTATTTCATTATTTTCAGAAAGAGGGGAAGGGAGAGAGGCAGAGAGGGAGAGACATCAATGTATGGTTGTGTTTCACCTGCCTCCAGCCACAGACCTGACTGGAGACCTGGTTTGCAACCTGGTTATGTGCCCTGGCTGGGGAATCGAACCTGCGACCTTTCAGTTTGCAGGCCGGCACCTTACCCACTGTGCTACCAACCAGGGCTTCAACTTTTTAAAAATGACTGTTAATGAGTCATCCACAAAAGGACAGACACTTGAAGAAAATCATTCACTTAATGTTTAAAACATCCTTGGAGTATTCATATTTCATTATTCATTGTCATTTAATAATAAAATATCCGATTTAAAGATTTTGGTGGGGTTGAATTATGTTTCAAACAGGCCTGATCGATCCAAACGTGCCTCTTGCATGTATCTATTACTTGCTCAGCACAGTTGGGAAAAGTTTTGGGTGGAGGTAGGAAGTAGGCTTTTGAATGTCAGAGGTAAGAGTTGACATCCATGAACTTGACTTCCTCAGCCAAACGTGTTATGCAGTCTAGACCTGTGCTTAAGGTCGACTTTTTGAACTAACGTCCTCTTAGGAGAACAGTCTGAGGCTTAAGTCAATATACGATGATTAAATGCCTTGGAGTTTTAAGTATTTTACTAAACATGAGAGATTAAGAAAACCAAGCATCATAAATCTCCTCGTCCCTGGCCTACTTTTGGTTTAATCACAGAATTAAGAACGTGAACCATCTTAATCCTTTCAACTGGGGGAAGACGAACTCATGTCATTGAACTACATGCTCTTCAGTCTATGTGACTGCACTTTCCCTTACAGATATGAAGACATTTTGAGGCTGCTCTAAGCGGAACTAGGTATTTTGTAATGTAAGACTTTCTCCTGGAGTATCAATGAGATGGAGGGGAAATCTTCCTTTGCTCAAGTGCTCTCCTATTGCTGGTCCTCTTTCAAAGCCATGGGGGGGAAAGAAGCAAAATAAACACTGAGGTTTTGAATTTCATTGTACACAAGGTTGCAGTTAAGCATTACTCTATTACATGTGGTCAAGGTGCTGTTGGTCACTTTCTTAAATCATACCCTTTCCTCTGTATGTTCCTATTTGGTGATATATTCTCAGTAGAACTTGATAGCAACACATCTGATGGGAAACAATGGAGAACAAAGTAGTGACTTGTTCTTAAAGAAAGTCTCTTTTGATGGCAACACCATTATAATTTGGGAAATTAAAAGCCTGTAGCCATCACTTAAAGAGGTAGAATTGTCCCTGCTGGGACTAATTCTTTCCGAAAGAGTGCACCACCATGGTCCTCTATTGTGCCAAGGGTCTAATTTCTGTCTCCATACTGAGCAAGTGTGAGGGGGGAGGGGATGGTCCCTCATTTCCAAGAATTCACCCCATCACTGTGGCCAATTGTCAAATCACACCTTGTAAGTTTCCTTCTCATTTTTCAGTTACTCCAAACATAACTTGCTGTGCCCATTACAGCATGGGGGTCAACCTCCTCCCGACTTCCTGAATTAGAAACCACCTCTATTCCACAGCCCCCCCAAAATAGGCTTGTGTTCTATGCCCACTATTTGCATAACAGATTGCTAAAAATTTCTTGCTAAAAATTTAGGTAGAAAATGACGGATAATTGCCGAATATCATTTGCTTTGTTTTGACAAGTCAAGAGTGAAATGCAGAACCTCATTTCTATCAGCAAAGTCAAAAACAGCCCCCAGTTGTAGGAAAATGGATTGGGGTGAACTATCACAAATAGAAGTAAAACAGAAGTGATAATTATGTCAGCTGCAGGTTCAAACTAATTCATTGCCCTCATTACAGATACTTATCAAGTTACGATGTCAGTTAAAATGATACCTACCTAACTCACCGAAATTCCATACTTTTCATTTAGCCCTCAAATATAGCCTTCCAGAGGCTGACTTTGGAAACAACAAAAATAGCACTGCCATGGACCACAAAATAGAATGTTTCTACCACCAGTCTGGTCCTTTCTGACCAACCTGATTTGCTAGGGGCGGGGTGGGGGTGGGGTGTTCAAACTGGGATCCAAAAAGGGGAAAGGGGGGATGGGAGATGCTTTTTCCTCCGTCCAGAAAATAAGGTTGCTTCTCCACTCCGGTGAAAGGCAGCTGAAGAAACAATGAACTGGCTGGGCCCAAGGTGACTATCTTATGTAAACCTCTGATTTCCTAACTATCCTGTGCTCCTTACAATAGCTTGCCTTAGCAACTGCCTCAAGATCTGTTAGAGGGCAGGATGGTACAGATTCAAATGAATAAATAAATACAAGAAAGAAAGGAAAGTGGAGGCGGGGGGCTGCGGGCACCTGCAGCCCTGTGCTTCCCCACTGGTGAGATCCGTGTTACAAAATCACTTCACCTGGTTGGTGCCAGGGTGATGCTTGGGGCAAAGGGAAGCTTTGTCCAGACATGACTCCTCCTCTGACTGAGGTGTTCTTTTGTACGGGACTGAACCCTCCTTTGCTTTTAAGGACTTGACAGAGGTGGGGGAAAGGCTCTCGTCATTTCTCACAAAGGTCTCATTGACAGCGGTTTATGATTTTTGTTCGAAAGCACTTCCGACTAAGAAGCGAGACTTTGAAGTTGCTTCTTTGTCCAGTCATGCTTGTTATGGTTTCTTGAAGGAGAAAAAAGGAAAAGATAAAAGAAAAAAAAAAAAAATTGCCTACTACCTTTATGGCTAATTCTCTGGACGTAAAATTATTTTCTTAAATGTTTTATTTTTTTGCTTAAAGGATCACAGGCCAGATAGCGAATCCTTTCTATCGCACCTTTGATTGCTAAAAATAAAGTTAAGTAGCTGATGGAGTTCTCCGTATTTATAGTTTTTTCCATTTCACGTGCATGTGTGAGGAGGTATATATTGGTGCTATTCAACATGGAAAATGAGAGCACCGTTTCGTAACGACCTTCATTTCATTTTCTAGATCCGTGTCTTTTTATGATCTCCCAAATTCACACAACTGCAAAGAATTGCTTCAAATGATCCCTGCTGTGATTCCGCAGCCCCCCCCCCCTTTTTTTTTTTTTTTTTTTGCATCATTCTGGACATTACAACAGCTTTCCAACCCAAATCTAAGTTCAGCTTAATGAAAGCTGCAGCGACACTTTCCATGTCCAGTTTCTGGCAAAGCCCCAGTTGTTTATTTTTTAATTTTAGGTCCATATTCCTGGCAGCGATTTGCCACGTGTCGAGGTCTGGTTCCCTCTGTGGATGTTTTCCTTTCGTTGTGTTGCGCCGTCCCCGGTGGTCTAACAATTGTTTGCGTTGTTCCCTCCACCTGGCCCCCAGCTGGCCGCCGCTCCCATAAAACTCTGCTGAAAGCTCACCGTGCAGAATACAAACACCAGCCAAGGAAGGACCGTGTCCGGGAAAGTGTCCTGCAGAAGGAAGGCATGCGCACGGGTCCCCCTGTGGCTGAGGCTGGGAGGCTGGGCCTGGAGGAGGTGCATCGTGAACGATTGTAGTTCAGACCACAGACATTACAAAATCGCTGCAGAAGATTTCCTGGCGCTGGACACTCTGCTCCTTCAGCCAAGGGGACGCAATGGATTTGACTTCTTATTAACTTTCTTTTCATTTTGAACTTTGTATTGTAAACTGCCTCCTTTTACTGTTATCCACCCAGGAGCGCTTGCTTGGCACAGAAGGATGGTGAAATGATGCCAAAAACATTTTCCAGTGCTGGCCATCAATTAAAACTGATATGCCAGCCTAGCGAAGAGAGATGAGAGGATCTCCCAGCACCCTTTGCTTGATTATTCCAGTCCACGGCCACAGAGTTCTATGTGCTATTTCTTCAGAATGGATGTCATGCCCAAAATTATTCTTCTGAATACAGTACTAGCATCATCATTACCTAAGTGCTACAGTATCTAGATTTAAAGTAAGTTCTTGTTAAATCGATAGATTTCTTTGCTTTATGCTTTTTCTTACTTCTTTCCATATCTAGCTACTCTTTTTAAAACTGAAATACAGATTAAAAGAAGAGTCAGTGCTGTGTTTAAATAGATTGCAGTAACAAGACAAGATAAAAGACAGAAGCAGACCCAGTGAAGTACACTTACTATTAATAATAGGTGTGTTGTTTCAAATGTCCTCAAAATTCAGATACTAAAATAAGTCTCCCGGGGCAGGGCTAGGAGTGATGGCCTAAGGTCAGGATGAACTTCCTAGAGCAGTTCAGATAGCAGGTTACTTTAAAAAGTAGTCTATGATAATATCACCTTCAGTCAAAGTTGCTGGGCTTTGTCATCTTTCCCAATACACTTATTCATATTCTTGCACTGCAGGAGCCAGTGTGCATGGTGGGTTGAAAGCCCACGTTCACCATTTTCTAAGTCATGTGACATTTAGCCAGCTACATCAATTCTGTGTGTCTCTGTTTCCACATCCAGAATCAAGGGCAGTAGTAGCAGCTACTACTGAGGATGCTGATAGGCATCCTCTGGGGACTAAAGGAGAAAATGTACGCAAAGCATATAATGGGAATTATGATGGCATCTCAGTGGAAAAACTGGTGACTGTCTTCGGTTCTCAGTTTCCTGTGATTTCTGTTCATTAAGAAGTCGACCTTAGGCCCTGGCTGGTGGCATAGTGGATAAGGCGCTGGCCTGCAAACCCAAAGGTCACTGGTTCCATTCCCAACCAGGGCACTTAACTAGATTGCAAGCCAGGGCTCCAGCCAGGTCTGTAGCTGGAGGCAGGTGAAAGGCAACCATACATTGACGTTTCTCTCCCTTGCTTCCTCTCTCTCTGGAAATAATAAATAAAAACTTTAAAAAAAAAAAAAAAAGAAGAAGAAGTTGACCTTATTTCAGTGACAATCAAAATTATACTCTGGAAGTCTGAAGTCATTCCTTCTGCCTTTATGCTGAGCCAAGTTCTCTGAAGGATCCTCCCACCACAAAACCTCTAACCTTTTCATAAGACTCACTCTTGGGGACACAGATGGACTAGATTCTGGAATGGAGGGAGATTGGGGAATAATGCCGAGGGCTAAAGCTAAGAGTCGTGGTGTCACTGGGAAATAAAGCTGAAACCAGCTACAAGAGGGAGAAAACTGACCACAGTACTCTGCTGATGGGCTGAGACTCCTGGATACCAGTAAAAGCAAGGCTTCTCTGGAAGAAACATATCCAATTAGGGTTTTCAATGCCCCACAGATTAAAATGTACCCATGAGCTCCCTATCCATATCACTAAGCTCATAAAAAGACAAATCTCTGTCAATTAAATTGCAGTCACAAACCACAACAGGATTAAATATGCAGGTGTCAACGAAAAATGGACAACAGTCCCCCTCAGAGGTGGCACTAAAGAACAGTGTTGAAGGCAAAGAAAGACGTCTTGGTGGGCAGAATCTGGTCCAATACAACTAATAAGAACAGAAAAAAAATGGCCTGAAATAAGAATACACAGCCTTGAGTAATGGTAACTGTCCTGGCCAATTGGACAGGGACCCGAAGATATTGGAAGACAAGAAACAGCAGTGCTAAAGAAAAGAGGTGTGGATAGCCCACCGGGAATGAACACAAGGAGAAAGAATCATTGTATCTCATATTCATGATGGGCAAAGACAATATCCACTGTACAAGAAACACCAAGTTGACAGAATACTATAGCCAATACATATCAGCCAGCCTCTGACACCCCTGGACATACTAGTGCTTGAGGTGTGGGTTCATTCACAGAATAACTATTATAATGGCTGACATGAGGCTAGGACCAGTTCAACTGCAGGGGCTGCATCTCACCCAAGTTCATTTAGGTGAGATGCTAGCAATACAGGCCATGGCCAGGACCTACCATCCCTACTAGAGTCCAGTTCCTCCCATCAGCCAGCCATTGGTGACAAGTTGGAAAGGGCAATAGTTCACCTTGGCTTAGGTTGACTTATAGTCTAGAAATGGGTTTGCGTTTTTTTGCATACATAGCTCAGCTTTCACTAATCTTTCAAGTCTCATGGAGTCGCTAATCTACTGGCTCAGACAAAGGGATGTATTTTACAGAAAATATGTAGCAATGGGCACATGACCATGGGATGTCTGGTCAACACCACCCAGATGCTGTTGGGTTAAAAGGACATGACCTCTTGAGGGTTCAGCCCAGGTACCAGGTTGGAGATGGGGCACTACCTTTCGGGATGTGGCAGATGTCATCAACCAATGTCTCATGTAAGGTCCTATGTTCCCAACAGGTAGAACACATGGGCCTGGGAATCAAGGGCAGGAGTAGAAGTGGCTCCATCTATGTGCCTGGTGACTCCTAAGGAGAAGGCGAGCTTCCTGCTCCTGAAAGTTTAGCTTCTATGATGGGGACAACCTGGTTTTCAGAAGGAATCTATCAGCAGGGAACACGGTGAGAATTCCATGACAATTCAAGCTAAAGCTGCCACATATAATTGGGGGATCGTCATGACAGTAAATAGCAGATATACAAAGTCATTACCATGAGAAGGTAAAACCAGTGATACAAAATAGAGTCAGAGAGGACAATGTTTGCCAATGGAACATCTCTTGGTATTCTGATGTCATTTTTTATTGAGAGAGAGAGAGAGAAACATCAATTTGTTGTTCCACTTATGTATGCATTCACTGGTTGACTCTCATATGTGCCATGACTGCGGATTGAACCTGCAACCTCGGCATATTGAGACGATGGTCCCACCTACTTAGCTGTCCAGCCAGGGCCCCTTTGTCCATTTTTAATGATAAATGGTTAAGCACACCAAACCAGCAACAATGACAAGCTCAAGGGCTCAGACACTTCAAGGATGAGAATCTGTGTCAGTCCACCAGGTAAGCAAGCCACTCACACTGAAAATGCTAAAGGAGGAGGAAGAAGCCCAGGAAGGGCAGTGGAGGGAAGAGGTGATGAGTGTCACTTTCTGCCTTGGGACCCACCGCAGCAGCTGGAGTCCCGCTAATCTCCCTAACGCCTCTTTTCTCAGCATTGCTAAGGCCATAATGGGGTACAGGGATTTGGGAGATGAGATAAATTTAAGTCTGATTCATTCCCTTTTACAAGCGCCAAGTACTCCATAATCAAGGTAATACCCATATTATATGACCCAACTTTTCCAGGTAGCTTCAGTTGTTAAGGATCGCATATCCTTTTAGCAATTACCCAAACAAACCCAAAAACGCTGAGATTTCTTTTCGCTCAAACGCAGGAAGTTGCCTTTACCAAGCTCCCTCCCGACATGTTCATGACCATTTCTGACAAATGTTCATGTGCTGTACAAAGCAATGGGCCAGCCTGTGCATGGAGTCAGTCGGGCAGCTAGTTTGCCCTTTTAGGTTACCTATAGCAATGTATGCATTTCAAGCACGACTTCAGTCGTGCTAAAGCCACTCCCTCTGTAAAACTGAACCTGTTGCTTAAGACCTCTTATGCTGCAGGTCACAAAACATGCATCTCCAACTGACTTACATAACGAAGAGGGTTTATCAGCTCCCATGACAAGAGGTCCATCTGTGGCGGAAGCTTTAGGACTGATGAACCAGACGTTCAAAAGTGCCATCGGTACCAAGCTTCTTCGCTGACCTTCTCTGCCGTTAGGGTGCTGGCTTCGTCCTAGGTCTGACTCTCTTCTATCTCCCCTCTCTGTGGTCATGGAAGTCTGCCAGCAGCTGGCTATGGCCCATGCTTCCTCATGCTTTTTCAACAGGGAAGACAGTGTCTAACTCAGCCTCCCATGGTGACTACCAAGACCCACCCTGACTGGCTGGCTTACGTTGCTCACCTTCTAGAAAAGGAACGTCTGTGTTGAAGCCACATTCGAATGCGGAAACCTAATTCATACTGTGATGACGTCTGGAGTTGAGGCCTTTGGGAGGTGACTAGGTCAGGAGGGTGGGGCCCTTGTGAATGTGATTAATGTCCTTAGAAAAAAGACCCCAGAGAGCTCCCTCCCCTCTTCTGCCACATGGGGACACAGCACGAAAATGACCATCAATGAACCAGGAGGCAGGCTGTTATGGGACACCCCAAATGTGCCAGCACCCTGATCCTGTGAACAATAAATGTCTAGTGTTTATAAGCCACCCAGTCAATGGCATTCTGTTCCAGAAGCCCAAACAGAGTAAGACAACAACAACCTTGAACCAAGGAGTACGACCAAGGCATACTATATATCATGGGCTGAACCAGGACCCACCTTTGGAACTAAGGTAGGTTCAGCTTCACCCAAAGTGTGTTAACTGGGCTGAGAAGAGCTGATCACAGACACATCTGGTCATTGTTAGAAAGTGAAAGTCGATGTTATAGCAGAACTGTATCCACTAGAAGCACTTTCTTTTTTTCCAAGCATGGGCAAGGTGCTCCCCTTAACTCCCCATGGCACTGAAGACTTAAAAATAACAGAACCCAGGAAAGTTGCAAAGTAAAACCAAAGAAATTTTTTTTAATGAATCTTGGATTGACTATCACTAGACTCCCTAGGCCAATCTCTACCCCACAGAAAATTCTCTGTGCTAGTTCTTCCTAAACTACATTGTTCCTACTCGCCCTTGCACATCCTGTGAAAATGCGGATTCTGGAGGAAGGTCTGAGATTCTTCAGTTCTAACAAGTCCCCAGGTGATGTGACGATGCTGGCCTGATGACCACACTTGGCCCACTTCTGTCGTGTTGCTGGCCTGCCCCAGTGCTCAACTCGGAGAAGAGGCACCCTTGAACTCACTGCTGCCCCTAAGATACTAACCTCTGTTCCCTCGAACGCCATGGGCAGGAACACATGTTCCTTTGCAGCTTCGTGTCTTTTCCAAAAACAAAGACGCCCATTTCCGCAATTACAAATGTAAACTTCTACGGCTAGAAGGAAAACACCAAAATACTACTACCCACATTAAAAACTGCCCAAGCAAAAGCTTTTCAATGGCATTTCCACACTTACAGCTTTCAGGAATTTTAAATTATAGGATCTAGTCTCAATAAGGACACACACACATACACAAATACACACACACATATGTTTACTAGGACAAATGAAGCCAATAGCTCATGGCACGTTTACATCTCTCCTTTCATGTATTTTGAGGCTTTGAGTGGCTGGCCTGGGAAGCTACATGGCATTCATAGTTGCGTTTCTATTTGAGCAGGCACTCTGGTTCTCAGCAGTTAGCTTTCCAACTTTTCAAATACAATTTATCTGCATAGAGGAGATCGGCACCCAGGAGCAGGACTACAGTGCGGGCCGGGGCAGGGGGGTGGGGGGTGGGAGCTCGTGTGCCTCACTGAGGCCCATGGGAGAACCACTGGGGCACAGGAAGATCAATAACCCAATTTTTCCCAAGGAAGTGAGTTTGTGGCTAGCATGAGAATTCAGCAATATCAGTTTCTAGTCATTCTCTCTGCATGGCTTATTTAAAGCATGCCTTTTGATATTTGATTCTCCAGGACTCCAGATCATTTTTAGTTAGCAAAAGAGGGAAATACTTGTCTTCTTAACCAAGGGCAAAATGGGGAGGAAATGGGCTTCCAAAGGAGGGCTTTGCATTGATTCTAGAACCTGCAGAAATGCCTTTTCAGGGGTGGTGGCACTTCTTGATCCATGAAATGCTCATCGGTCTCTACCTTTGTAACTAAAGGGCCAGCAGCTAGTTATATATAGAACTCAAGGCAATTGTAAAATAGATTCCCCCCGCCCCCATTTGAATGAATAGAATCATTTGTCCCATAATCACATCGGTCTCTCTGAGCTCTTGAAGTTTTATTAAGGTGTAACCTGTGAGTCATACTATTACTTGGTTATTAAGATTGAATTTCATAGTATTTTTAAACATATGAATATGAATCCTAACTTTGTGTAACTTTGAAGAACGGAAAGGTTTGAAGACCCATCACTATGGAAATCATAAAGTGAGAACATACACATCCCTCTTGAGCTGAGCATAACCTATGTAGCATTAATCATGTGTTAGACAGTCAAGAAGCAGATTGTCATGGTAGTTAGGGGCACACGCTACGAAGCTGGGCCATCTGAGTGTAAATCCTGGCACTGTCACTTAGTAGCTAGTCACAGTGCCTTAGGAACAATGTCTAAAACATCTTTGCCTCAGTTTCCTCTACCAGAAAACATGGGAAATAATAGTGCCTTCTTTAGAGATGTTGGTAGAATAAATAGATAATACATGTAAAGACCTTAGAAGAGAAACCAGTACATACTAAGTGCTTACTAAGTGTCAGACATTGTTATCACCCGGTTCAGTGGTTCTCAGCTGGGATGTGGTGATTTTGCCCTGTAGGGGACATCTGACAGCATCAGGAGACATTAGATTGTCAAGATTGGAGGTGGGGGCTGCTACTTGCATATAGTAGATGGAGGACAGGGATGCTGCTAGCCATCCTATAATACATAGGACAGCCCCCCCCCACACACACACACACTTCATCACCACCACCACCAACAACAAAGAATTTTCCATCACAGTATCAATAGTATCCAGGATGAGAAACCATGCCACAGCATAAAACTATTTCTTCTTTACCAAGTATACATCTCAGAGAGAAGTTATAGGAAATGAATACCATACTGATACAACTTCCACTCTTAACCTCCTTCACCCTATTCTCTATACCATAGGAAGCACAGCTTGCCTCTTTAAAGTATAACATAGAGAACAGCCCATGTATCATAAGTGACCAACTCAGCAAGTTCATGACCTAAGTATGCCCATGTAGGTAACACCTGGATCAGAAGTTAGTGTATTAACAGAATTCCAGCTAAGACCTTTCCTAAGAATACACATTTTGACTGTCCATTCCTTCAGTCAGCTTTCTACTTAACCGTCACCTCCTCAGATGGGTCTTCCCCGGCCACACGACCTGGAATAACCACCTTAGCCTGCAGTCCTGTACCCCTGCTGTTCTTTTCCATAGCATCCACCACCTACAAAACATCTATTTATCTGGCTTCTCACCATTGTGTCTCCCACAGGAATCTAAACTCCATGACAGAAGGCACTTGATTGTATTCTCTGCCGGGCAAGAACATCAGCTGCGGGGAGTCAGTACGACTTAACAGAGATGAGTCATTCGATCACGACAGTCTTTATCCCAACCGCCAAGCAAACTCAGCTGAGCACGGATTGTGGCTGGGCTTCTATGCCAGGGTCTTCTTACATACTACCTGATTTAATTCTGTTATTGAGTTAGGGTTCCTATTAACCCTATTTTACATAGTAGGAAATCAGAAAATGAAATGAGAAGGGGCAAGCAGCTAGCTGCAGTTGCACAGCTGGTCGGGGGCCACCTCGGGACCCAGTCACACCTTGGATTGTCCCAAGAGCGCTTCATTGTCATACCACATGACGCACCCATGAGAAACTCCTGTTCAATCCGTGTTTTCCCCAAGACCAATTATACATGCCGGTGACGAAACGGGAGCAGTTGTAACAGCCTACCGCACCCCCACTTTCCCCTGTCCTTCGGAGTTCAAGTGCTGGTTGGCAAAAGACAGAAGGGACTCCACCTTTCATGCCACAATACTGACGAGAAGGAAGGGAACGGGAATCTAGCAAAAAGGGCTCATGCAGAATTCTCAGCGCAGGAGCTGAGAATTTCTGAGCTCGGGTTCAGAAAGAGCCTTGAATTTATCTCCATTTTAATGTCTTTCCACATTTTAAAATATTAGTTGAAAAGGGGGATTTGAGAAGGCAGACAGCCAAAGTAAACATTCAACACACTGTTATACTAGAATTTTATTATACTCAAGTTCACGGGCGCCTTCGCTGCCGCTGCCTGTCCAGCGACTGGTGAATCACCGCTTGTGTCTGAAAAGGAGACAAATTGAATGGAAAAAAATATCCATTTCTCTGTCTGTGTGTGTTTTTTAATAGGCAGGACAGTTGCCTCATGCACTTATGATAACAAAGTGGTAACACACACACACACACACACACACACACACAGACATACAACAAATCCCAGGCTTAAGTATGGAATTAACTTCATTTTTTATGCCAGCATGACACAGGTTTTATTTTATTTTATATCCTTATTTTACACAGCAGACATTTATATTTTCATATTGTCATGGAGACGGAATGGGATCCAAATGATTCTGCACATTATTATGGAATAATTTGTCTTCCATGAAGTCATGTTTTTAGTGATATATACCGCGGATAGAACAGATTAAAGAATTGACCTCAAGAGGGTCTATTTATGCAGTGGGACAAGTCCACACACAAAGAAGGATGATTTAATAATGTAAGTAATTTAGAGGTGCTGGCAAGTAGATGGGTGGTAAGCTATGACTAGAGTCAACTCTCAACATCTGGGCTGCCTGCCCCTAGGGAAATACTTAGGTTTTTTCAAGAAATAGTGAGACTAAGATAGGATTCACCCAAGGGTCATAACTGCTCATCTCCTAGTTCCTCAAGAAATAAGCCTATTGAGAGATTTCTCTGCTAATGCCACACACATACCCCCACTGGCTATTTTGACCACCCAGTTCACACTTAGGAAAGACCAGATCATTTCAGGTGGTGGGAGTAAGCGGGGACACATTCTCATGCCCACTTATATGAAAACTGAAGAATGCCTTTATTTTTCTGTGACTTTTTTCTTTTGGAACAAAAAATTTTCATTTTGGAATAATTTTAGGTTTCTAGAAAAGCTGAAAATAGAGTAGAGAGACATCTTGCACAGTTTCCTTTATAAATAGTAACTTAGATGACTATGAAATGTATCAAAACTAAGAAACTAATAATGGTACATCACTGTTCATTAAACTTCAGTTTTCATTTGCATTTCATCCTGTTTCTTTTTTCCCAACCAGACCCCCTTGCTGTCTTAGGATGCAACTCAAGATACTTCACTGCATGTAATAGCTTTTTCTTTAATTCCTTAAATGGGGGTGGGCATGGGTAGAGCCCACCAGGTTGTACAAGCAGGCCCTGAGCCCTAGACCAGCCTATCCCTAAGACGCTGATCTTGAGCTACTTAACCTTGGAGGGCTTCTCAACTCCCTACAAAAGCATTCTCTGCAAAATGAGGACCAAGCACGCTGTGTGCCGGCCACACTAGGACAAGGTAAGACACTGCCTTTCTTTGGTCTGTGCCCTTAAGATAAAGGCAAAGGACCATAATCACATAAACTCTCCTCGCGGGCCCCCATGGGCATCTGCCAAACTTGAGTGGATGCAGCCATTCCGGAAGGAATAAAAGACATTACCAGTGGATCAAGTTCCTAGAAAAAGGATGACACCGCCTGAGGAAGCCAGGCCAGCTACTCATTCTGCAGTCTTCTCTCTGAAGGCATCTGCCCTTCAGCTGCTAAGTGAGCGGCCTGGAGGCAGAAAGTGAAGAAGAGGAAATCGCACAGAGGAGATGCCTGGGAAAAAGAACCTTGTAGCTACTGTCCCTCCCCTTGTACACCCCTTGACCCTCACTTGCCTGTCCCTCTATCTCAGCAGGGCACCCACCCTGCAGGCGGGCAGGGGCCAAACAAACCCGGGACTCACAAATATGTAACTGTTTTCCTTAACTCGTGGCATAAATCAAAAAAAAGAAAGAAAAAAAAAAAGAAAAAATTCTGTTAGCACAGGGCTCAGGAGTGTTTATTTTTTTGCCAGCTGCAACATGCTACCCTCCCAGGGATCCCCTAAAACCAGCCACAGTTTAGGTTGGAGGGGCCGTCAAACTTAAGCTGCGGACTTGGCCTCTCTCAATGAATTACGACCTTGTCAGGAACCTATTTTTTTAAATCAATGCAGGTTTTCTATCAAATCAAATACCTGCACACTAAATTATATTTTTGGTGCCAGGCTGGCTCTCCAATTTTTTTTTTCCCCTTTACTAGTTTTTTCCAGTCTCCTCCCCCGCATCTCCCCCCCTACCTCTCCCCTCGCTCTGATACAGACAGTTTTTGTCCATAAGAAGAAATGGAAAAGCAAGCCTCACATTTGGGGAGAGAGGGGACACTGTCCTTTGTCACTCTATGGGCAGGCACTGCCACTGTTTATAATCTATCTCGGTGGCTTGAAGGACAAATGTGCTCCTAAAGACTGAGAGAGTCCCTTGGGACCACCCATCCTGTAGCTGTGAAGTCACTTGCTTTAGAAAAAAAGACCTTTTTAAATCATTTTTTTTTTTTTTTTTAAATGTTGGTGATGGTGGGACTGAGGTGTGGGTTGGGGAGGCTTCTAACACAGGTGTTGGGATGAAGAGTTGAATATTTAGATAATTGTCAAATACAATTTTGAGGCACGCCTTCCTACCATGTACCTTGATAAATGTGAGAGTTTAGAGAATCAAGGAATTCTTTTCTTCCTTCCTCTCTCCTTACTTCCCTCTCTGCTTCCACTCCTTTCTCCCTTTTTCCTTCTTTCATGTCTTCCTTTTGCTCTTAAATTACTTTTAAACAAGGAAAGAGACTCTTCAACTGACTGTGATGGCCGCTCCTCCTGGTTCGGTTAGAGACAGAGCTTTGGAAGTGAGCTTGTCTCCTGAACTGTCGCATTGTGGAGCCAGCAGAGGCCTGAAGTACTTGTCCTGGAATTTCGTCAAGGCTCACTTTCCCATCACAGAATCCCTATGTCTCCACGTCCCCTTACAGCCAAGTCACCAAGGCCAATAGATCGGCCCCTTTACATGGCCTGGAAGTCTTTATTTGGTGGTTTTTCAATTAAATGCCACATATTCTTCAGGGCATATGTCAAGAATCCTCAAATCAATTGCATTCTGTTTTCGGTAGCAACTGGGATGTATAAAAATACCAACAAGAAAATCCCAACCAGTTTGTACCTTCTTAACTCAAATCCAGTATTTTCTGCTTGGCTGGGTGCTGGACATTCCTGTCCCCTCATTCCTGCCCATTCTGTTCAGCCAGAAACTCCTCTCCTCTGTCACCTTCACTGATGCAGGCATCCTGAAAAGTTCCTTGTTCCAGCAGTCTTAGTTGGGAGCTATGTTCCCCACTTGAGAAATTCAAGGTGGAAAGACATACCAAGAATCACTCTAGATGGGAAAAGCAGAGGGAGAAAACCATTCACAGACTTAAGTGAAAAAGCTAAGACAAGGAAGTGTATTAGATAGAATTTAAGGTGCACTAGGGCCCACCTACTTTGACCATTTCCTCCTGAGACTTATAGTTCCATTGGACAACTATTTTGCTAATTTCTTATAATGTCCAAGTTTCTACGAGTAGGCTAGCTGTCATAGGATACAATTATGATTAGGACATGGTTCCTAATCAGAGAAAGCTTTATTATAAAGGGATAGGGAGGAACTTAAATCAATAATGATAATAGAGGCTATAGCAAGTGATGAATGGACAGGTCACTTTTGAAGTTCAGCTTCCAATGACTTCATCACCTTGTTTCTTGCGGCATCTTTGGCCCATCTGACGTGGGTGGAATTACTCTTGGCCTCAATTTCAGGGATGGGCTGAAGATTGGTCTAAGCCAATTAACGAATTTGGTTTCTCGTGACTGAATCAGAGATGGGGTAAGTCCTACTTCTCACTAATGAGAAAACAATAGGTATACATAGACTAGAGTCCAGATCCAAGAGGAAGTAGCCTGGTGTTCACTTTATGTAAAATCAAAGACCAATAATGCAAGAACTTTAAAGAGTAAGTAATGCCCATAAAGATATTAGCTTGGATCCCAGCAAATGGCAAGAGGTTGACAAATATTAACCAGGAAAATATATATGTATATATTTCTTGTTTCTCACAGTCAACAAGATTTGGAGATCGACTGTACAGAGGAGGATGGAGTGGAAAAACTAAAAGTAAATCTTAGGGATTTTTGTTGTTGTTTTTGGTTTTGTTTTTATTAGGTTAATTGAATCATGTTCTACCCGGGCATCTATGATAGACAAAATACAAGTGAGCATTCATCCCATTAGTACAGCAAATTCTTTCCCTAATAAAGGCTGGCATTGTACCCAGGATGTTTCATTTCATAAGAAGGGACGCTGGACACTGAATTCCCTCATTTTACAGATTTTGCCTGGGGTCATTGTCACACTGGTCCTAAGCATGAAAATGTCACTCAACACTCCTGGGAATAAATTATTTCTATCATTTCTTCTATCTAGTCCTTTTACATTTCCAAATCTGGGGTTTCTAAAGGGAACAAATCTTTCTTTGAAAACTGGCAAGAACAGAAGACAGGGCCCTGGAGCACAATGCCTTTTTCCTAGGGGATTTCAAATCCCTGTTAATTAGGAGACACCAGAAGACGCCATTGTTTACCTTAACTGAGAGAATAACTCAAACCTGTTAATAATTACCCACACTTCATTTTCACTTGGAAGTTGATGCTTTTGAACCACCATGAATATAAGCGTCACACAGTCCTGTATTATTTCTATTTTGGGACTTTTATCGAACAGGAAAACCAGAATGAATTGCCAACTTCGGCTGTTTGGCACGAAGGGTCAGGCAGTGGAGATAAACTTAATTTTATTAAGATCATTATTAAATAAAGATCTGGGGAAAGAGTAAAGGTACATTGGTGATAGAAATTGTAAGAAATGTATGCAAATAACCACGGAGATTTTAATACATCCCTTAGGCTCCCAAGAATATTCCAACCCCTTACTGTCTCTTTGGAAACTTGATTTTTTTTTTCTTTTTGAGGACTTATCCCTCCTGGGGTTCCCTTTACATTAGGCCTAAGTTGAAAAAGTTATTTTTGGGATCAGAAGCTGGCTTCCGTGATCAAAGCGTCTGTTTATAGAGGGATGCCCTTTCCTTAAAAAAAAAAAAATAGGCTTTTCAATTCCAAGATTATGGTGTTGGTTTTTCTGCAGCACCCAACCAACTAACGTTTTCCCACTGTCTCCAGCTAAGGCATGTTCTTTCTTCAGGAAGCATTATGGGCATGGTATGCACTGGGACGAACACAAGGTCCAAAGTCTAATGTTCGAAGTCAGGTCCTTCTGCTCTTCCTCTCTGCTTGTGGCATTAAGCAAGTTGTCTTACTCCTCTGAGCCCCAATGATTCCCTGAAAAGCCAGGATTATTGACGTCATTATCCCTACCTCACAAAGGTTGTGCATCTCCAATGAGAACATGAAGAAGGAATGGAACTGCAAATGACAAACACGTGTAGAATATTTAGTGTTTAACAAATACTAAACATTGACTCAGAACCCAGTATTTGGGTCAAGGGTGGAACCCTAAGAAATCAACACCCAACAGTGGTCTACAGAAGCGAACTAGCTAAAAGGCATCCTGTGATGGGGACCTGGGAGAGGGAGAGAAAACGTTCTAAGAAAGCACAAAAGGAGGATGTCACTAGAGCAACAGGAGGCCAGGGAAGGCAGAAGAGGTGATCTGAGAGCTGAAATCCGAAGCTGCCTCCACCACCTCATTACCTCCGTAGAAATTCAACTCCAGGTATTCTGCATCGGGTGACTCTGTGGACTAATTTTCCTCGCACAAAACCCAGAGTGCTTCATTAATTACCCAGACAGGGAGGTAGGTGATCCACCCCAGCCAAGTCTCCCCAACTCCACCCTCCGGCCAGTGAAGCATTCAGCCCTCTATTCTGTGCAACGGGAAAGGCTTTGTAAGTGTAGGGGAATTGCCAAAATGCAAACTGAAACCCAAGGGAGTTAAACAGGTAGTAATTTTTCCTCTTTTTTGTAAGTACACTGATAGGTTCTTAAGTCCCTTGCCATTTTGTATGAGAGCGCGGATACATAGCGTCCAGAAGTCACTTGACTTCAAGCCATTGGTGGCTTCAGGTTCCTCTTCAATTCACAATCCGAAGTTCCTTGCTCTGTCACCTGGTCCACTTGGACTGGCCTCCAGGAGGAGAGATGGCCCTGGGAGGTCACACACTGGTGCGAAGATGCGACCGGAAACATGGGCTGCGACAAACTCATCCGTACTAATGCAGCACTCGAGGTATATTGTGCATAAGGGTGTCTCCTTGTACAAATTATTCAGTTGCTTGTTACACAGTGGGATTTATTTGCAACAATTCTGAATCATATCATCAGCATTGCTCCGCTCCATCTGCTGTGTGAGCTACTTTATAAAAAAACACTCTTAGGGGGAAAAAAGAAAAAGAAAAACAAATCCTCTCCCCACCCAAGTTGTGAGGGCCATTGGTTTATTTTCCCTGTTACTAATATCAACTTTATGGCACATTTATGCCTTCTTTGAAAAAAAAAAAAATGTGGCCTCTATGAATCTATCCAGTATATTATTTATAGTGTTGCGGTCAGATCTCTTTATGATAAAAATGTAAAACCTTCCTGTAAAAATTCCTCATCTTAAATAAAAATTGTTTGTTCCTCCCCTGTTTAGATCAGCCCTTATTTGGCTCTGAAACTGCCCAATCTTGCAAACCTCACGGACACTAGTCAATAGACCAGCCTTCAACATGCTATTTAAAGTCATGCTTTAAATCCACCTTTGCTGTTGCAAAAGGGCTCCCCCCTCACCCCCCATTCCCCACCCCATCTGGCTAATTAACTGATACGACACTAATCCTTTGCACCTCTGGTACTAAATGTCTGCTCACACAGGTTCCCCAGTGAGGAAGTGTGGCCGAACAGCGACCATGGGGTACGCTTGATTTCACTTTAAAATCTTCACTCTCTGGGATTAAAATCTTGAGATAAAACATCTGGATTTCAATGGTGTCCCCAGGGAATGAAAGTTATAGTTCTCTAGAATACATATTGCCCATAATATGGTCTTGTTATTTCTACATTAGCACTCCTCCAGCCGGTGCCCGCCATTAGCATGTCAGTCTCCTGACACATCATTAATAAACAGGTAATTTCATAACTGATTTCCACCTAGTGTCATGTTGAAAACCACCTGGGTTTTCGTTTTCACTGACATTAAAGGGATAGGCTAGAGGGAGGCTGTTATTATTAAACTGGGACTAATTTAATTGAATAATGGATCGAATCAGCAAAAGCAAATGCATATGCAGAAAGCTAAAAAAAAAAAGAATTTACAGGCCAACGGATAGGTCTGGATCCACTAATGAAAAAGTGACTGTTCCCTCCTGTGACTCTCGCCAAATGTACACATTAGGAATTATTCTGAAACTGTGCCCAATGCCTCTAGGAAAGCTCCAAAAAACACCAAGGAAGCAACCATTAGGGAAAAATCTATGCTTTTTAAATAGGCACATGTGAAATCAGGTCCACGACATGCTTATGTACTCCTCATTGAATTGTAAATTAATATTGCATGTTATATACCATTAGGGATTAAATATAGTTGCAAAGGTGAGGCTTGCTTCAGCTGGCCTAAAGATCTAGCCTAATGCGTAGTGACAGGAACATTGTCAGTGTCGTTGGAAATGGTAAGGGAGGTAGCATCCACACCTTGGTTTATGCTGGCCCTTTTTTCTTTAATTCCTAATTCTTCATCTTATCAACATAATTCTGACCACAGTAGAAGGTAGCTGAGAATGGCCGTGCCTGTCTTAGCATCATCAGAAAGGGGTCAATCTGATCTAGGGGTTTCTCTGGGGGCCTTTCAGTCGTATGAGGTGTTTCTGGAGTAATTTTTAACTGCCATCATGAACCAAGGCTCATCATTTAATATCCTGGTCTTTGACTTCTGCTCAAGTAGAACTTCAGTTTCAACAGGGAGCCCCGTGGATGTAGTGCATTATCCTGACATCTGCGATGTCCTGCGCACCTGTACCAGGAAGGCAGAAGAAAAGCTGTGTGCACCCACTTCTTTTTGACCTTCCCTTCCACATTCGCATCCCTAATGACCTGCTTTCCTTCTCCCAGTCAAGTTTGTGAAAGGACAGATTACACAAAATATACTCTTAAATAGAAACGGGAAGATGAGGGCATTTCATGCCAACATTTCCTTAGTGTTGTACTTCCATAACAAATTGTAAAAAATGATTTAGTTGACAAACAAACATCAAATCCCACCCATTCAACACAACAGAACATAGACTGTGATAAATCTGAACGTGCCTATTACATTACCTATTCTATAGCTGGAAAACCAGAAACACAATAAAGATCATCATCTACCACCCATAACTGCCTAAACGCTGTGTCACAGACATTATGGTGGAGCCAAGGTTAGAACTTAAATGTTTCCACAGTAACGCCCCACCTAAACATGACAAAAACTGAACTATACTTCTGCTGTCAACTCCTGTTTATAATATCTTTAAAGGCTCCTGCGCAGCTCTTCATGGGTCTTGTGAAGGACTTTTGTCCCCACTCAAAATAATCAGAGCCCTTAAAATGATAAACTAGTGAAAGGAACTGATATTCTTGCCATTTACATAATTCACCAAAATACGTACCAAGCTAAACCTTTCACTAGACTTAGTGGTTTTCCACTGAAGGTGACTTTGAACCCCAGACCAAGAGACAACTGGCAATGTCTGGACACATTTTATAGAGCTGTCACACCTGGGTGGGTGGGAAAGGGGCTGCGTATATGTACTGAGGACAATCTCCCACATCTGGCCCTGGATGCTAGTAATGCTAAGACACAGAGGCCCTGCTATAGATGATTTGAGTCATTCGTAAAGCTACCTAAGAACCAGGAAGGCGCCCACAGACGGTCTCTGTTTCACCTAAGCTCCGCATTGTTCCATTTCCAAAGCAAAATGTTATGCTCTTTGACATCTCCAGGGAAGCTTGAAGCATAAAACTTTGGGTGAAATGTAAATTTCTTAAAATATTTATCCATCCATAAGTGGCTACATTTTTGACATTATTATAGGGTTTCTCAGTGTTCCATTTTATTAAAAAATATTTATTTGGTTTCTAAGATTACTGCTTTTCTGACCACAGAAAATTCAATTACTGAAAACTGCAGCTATCAAATTGGTTGAAAATAAATAGCCTTTTATCCAAAGATGGCAGACACTGGTTTGCTTTTAATATGTAGCCATTTAAAAAAAAAATAAGAAAATGAAAATAAGAAAACATGTCCATGGCTAGCTGATGGACTGCGGAGTCCAAGGCTGGTCTTTTGCATCATTGGGTTTTTGGGTTTTTTTTTTTTTTTAAATAGGATGAGAACAGAGCAGGGGCAGTTTAAGGAAAGAAGTCATCGGGTGAAATCAAGAGAGCCATTTGCCATTATTTTCCCTCTTTTGTTGCGTAAGACAGGAGAAATGTGAGCCGTGGGGCCCGTGCAAATCGCTTTCTCCTGCTTTCTCTCTGTCTCGGTTTGAAATGTTTAGTCATAGACAGGAAATGTGGTAAGTGAGAGCTACAAACGTGGGCTCCCAATATCAAAGCTAATTATGTGCGAAACTATGGATGGCAGCGTCCTGGCCAGGGCAACCCCAAAGGAGGCTGCACGGGGATGCCTGGCCCTTGCTCTCATTTGCTTCTCATTTGCATTTTAACCTCTGACAACATTTCCTTCTTCCGTTTCTACAAAGAACACGGGTCCACGGTTCCCCTGTGCAAACCAACGGACCCACAAGAAAAGGCCGCTGACGAACAGGATAGAACCGCATCGTCAATACAAGCCCAGAGCTCTTCCTCCCCCAGAACGAGGTTTGTCCCGAAAGTGTCGGCCATGCAAACGGATCTCCTGACGTTGACATTGGCTCGATACTTTTGGGACAGGCCTCAAGGGACAAAATTTCTATCTCCACACAGCTGTCCCTTTACCTAGACTAGCGTTCACTTTTGGTAAGACTGAGCCTCGCACAATTTGAGCTGATATTTTTATTACACTAAGTCAAAACATCCTTGGGAATCCCAGGCTGTTGAGAACATCCGCCGTGCTCTAGAGCAATGGTCCAGCGCTTGTCCCCTTTCTAACAGTCTGCTGAGAATTACGGAGGTTCTGTAGTAGAAGAAGAAGAAGAAACCCCTGACAGGTGAGAATCAGGAGACCTGTCCGCACTGCTCTGAATCAGGGGGGTGAGCTTTACCAGGTCATGAAAGCTCACGGAGACCCAGTTCCTGGACCTGTAAAAGGAAGCGGCTGAAGCTGAAAGCAAGTGCCCGAGACCCCCGCACGCTCTGTAATTCCCAACCTGCTTTGGTTCTGTTCACCTGGCACGTACAGCATGAGCCCCCGGCTACCGGGCTGCCCACAGGCCTCGTGCATGAAGCTGCCTCGCTGTTGCAAACGGGGGATTCTGCATTTGGGTCCAAGCTGCTACCGAATGTGGTGACCATGTGAGAATCCTCTTCGGGCGTTTTTTCCCACATGAAGTCCTCCTTTAGGATGAAAGCATAAACCCTGCCACGTGATGCTCATCATAGCTTCGGAAACTGAGGGTTGCCTTTGGACAGGAGAGCCATGCATAGCATGAATTTAACTGGGTCAGTATGGACAGTGGCCGAAAGAAAACGACTCCACCATACCTTCTCCTCCCTCCTCCCCTTCCCTCTGTCTCTCTCTCTCACACAAACATGTACACGTGCGCGCACGCACACACACACACACACACACAAACTGCCCTGAAATGACTCTTCTCGGTGGGTGGGAAGGGATTGGCAGGGAAGTTTTAACCACAGTAAGCATATGGTGTCCGTGACAAAGCACACGGTACCTAGAGAAGACAGGACGACCGCTGTGCCGTGGTCAGGACCAGGCCAAGCAGGGAAAGGCTGACTTCATGAGGAGTTCCCTCAAAAAAAGTCAAAAGAAAAAACCCAACCGCTCCCCCGCTGTTTTCTCGCCCCCTTGGTTAGGAGAGAACCGCAGGCTCCCAGATTTTACTGGCTGGTTTTGTGGTCTGGTTGAGGGCTAACGTGACGACAGACAATAACGGTGCTGGGGCTTCCCATTCTGGAAATTCTTTTCTGGGTTCCTTAATTCTGCTTACTACAATTAGCTGGATTAAAGGCCTGGTTCTTGCACTTAATCCCACCTGTTCGAGCCTTTCCTACTTTGTTAGAGATGATAGCCGGGAAGGCCACACCAGGAACTTCTTTGCCCAGGCAGGAGGAGGAGCAGGGGACCTAGCAAGTTCTGGGGCTTCAGAGTAGGTCAAGGGAATGCTGCTTTCATGGATTTATTTTTTAATTTTAAGTCATCCGTTCAAAACGTATCTCCACCAAGGCAGAGTGAGTCCGTTGTCATTGGCTTGTCTAGTCCAGCCCACGGCCTGAGATGAGGGGCTGACGTCTTCCTGTCAAAGGGCAAAGGGCATCAAAGGATGGAATGCAAAACATCTTGAAAGAGCACGGGGTCAGCAGATCTTTGCTAATAGCTTCTGTTAGCAGTGCTGCTGTGTGGGCCCTGTGCTTCTGGGGGGGCAAGCGTGGCTGATGACGGACAGCCTTGTGAGGATGGACCTGCCAGCAGACTCTCCCATCAAGGCGGGGCTCAGAAGGATGAAAAGGGGTTGGGGGGGGTGGGGGGATGCACGTATCCAAAGTCCTTTTAGCTCTAAACAAACAAGTAGCTGCAACTACTAGCTGGTTACCATGACTGCAATGTTGTCATCCCCGAGTTTCGAAGTTAACATTGGATTGACATGTTTTGTACATTTAACATACAGAGCAAAACTTTAAGGCAATTGGCAGATTAGGAAACGGGAAGAAGGTTGTTTGTCAAAGAAATGCAATTGATGAGAGAAGATGCTCTAAATCTAGATCTTGATTCATCAGAAAGCCAACTGATTAAAATAATGGTCAGAAATGACAGACTGGTGGGCAGATTCACTGATGAATGCATGAAACATGCTATTAAATTAAGGCAGATGTAAGCAGAGCACCAAGGATTTTCAGGGCAGTCTGCTATATAGTAGAGACACTATAACAATGGGTGCACGTTAATACACGTGTCCAGACCTATGGAATGCGTAACACCAGGGGTGAACCCTAAGTAAGCTATGGACTTGGGATGATTGTCATTGTAGGTCCATTGATCACAACAAATGTCCAGGTCTCATGGGGGATGTTGCTAAAGGGTATAAGGTAAACCTCTATACTTTCCTCTGGATTTTACTGGGAACCTAAACCTGCTCTTAAAAAAAAAAAAAAAAAAAAAGGCAAAACAAATCAGGGTCGGCTACCTGAACCTGTTTTAGACAAAACCTGAATACTTAGGAAGAGGACTGAAGACCCGTCTTGTGATATTTGCTCACATTTGGATGCACACTAGCAAGCCTTAATGGAAACTAGGCAACAGAGGGGGAAAACATGTAGGCAGTGGGTTGAAGTGGACCACATTCATTAAAATCCCCAGAAGAAGAATAGACTAAATTCCCCATTGTGCTTTGCCTGAGTAAACATAGCTTTTGCAATAATAATGGAAAGGAAATATCTTTTCATTTTAAGAGTGACTATACTAGTTTTGTGCAATTGGTTACACTATAAAAAAAAAAAAAACCTAGCTCATTTTGACAAACTCATCGGTCATCTACCATGCGCCAAACATAAAGTCTACAGGTTCCTGGAATTCAAACATAAATGGGACTTGTCCTCAAAGAAGGTCCTCTCTTATATGAATGCCAGTTGTGTTATTCTAACTATTCTGCCTCCTTTCACAAATAGAGTAGTTATGGATAGGAAAGTCAAGCCATCACATAGGAGCCATATTTAACTTTTTTTCTTTTCTGGAAATCAAAGATTTAGAGTCACGGGGGGAAATCTAAAACCGTATTTTCATTTGTGTTATTGCCATTAAAAATGTTTTTGCGTGTTTATTGAAAAAGGCTTAAACACAGCAGAGCCGAGGCTAGGAAAAATCCTATGGGCATAGTCAGCTGTTGAATATATGCAGCACGAACCAGGGAGTTTCAAAGACAGACAAATATATTGTTTGCACATACATGGCAGGGGGAAAGGTTGAAAACTCCCACTCTAATCTACTGTCGATATGATTTCCAAGTTCATCTGCTGGCTGGTTAACGAAACCCAACTGCTGCACATTTGAGACGTAATTATGTGGAAGTCGAAGGAAAGTTTGTAATTTATACCAGGGCCGGCTTCCAGGAGACCTGACCCTTTCCCCAGCCTCTCTTTGACCAAGCCAACTTGACTCATTCCCCAGCCACACTGGAAGCTCCGGGTTCCACTGGAAACATGCTTTATGGATAATGTATCTATAATGGACTCTCCACTCAAAACCAATAGAGCAGTAGCATAGCCATCAGCAATCAGGCCATAAAATCTGCAGTTACCTTCTTTTTTTTTTTTTTTTCTTCTTACAGGGGGCAGGAAGCTAATGGATTTGAAATTGCAGAAGCGGTCCACAGACCTTTTTAATAAATGAAAATAAAATTGAGTCTCAGGTTTATGTTGATCTATAGAACTGCGAGTCCGAGTCCTCCCTCTTGTTTCCCTCAGGGTTGATTTCTAGCCTAAACCACCCAACATTTATAGCTGATAAGTGTCTACTGAAGGGTAATAAAATACAGTGTGTGTAGTTGCAGAGAATGTAACTTATCACTTTCATCAAAAGCTCTCTGAAAATGTGTTTATCTAAAAGGCTTGTATGTTTGTGTATATTTCAAATATCTCTGCCGTTAGATTGAGCTCCTTGGGCATTTAAAAGCTATTCCCTGAAAAGACTTCTTTGGAAACTGTTTAGCTGTGAGTTAATGGTTACATTTCCTTGGATTGGAGATATCCTCCAGGTTACAGAATTCATACAAATATATACACAAATGAGACATTGACTATTGCCCAATTTTATTTTTCTCACTAAAGCAAGGTAAAGATTTAAAGCCCAATTCATAAAGAAAGAAAAAAAAAAATCTTCATGTGGGTGTTAGGTGATTTTTCACTCTGCACAACTGATGCTGCGGACTTTCCAAGCAGGCAGCTGCCTTGTGGGGGGAAAAAATTGAGATGTTAAGAAGAAGCTTGGTAAACGCTGTGGAACATGACTACACATCACTTTTAAAAGCTAGCCACACCGCACGTGGTTTATAGCTGGAATGAGGATGGTCGTATCTTAAGATGATTCTAGATCACTCAAGAAACATACATGGGACAGATTCGTTTTCAGTCAGAGACTATACAATTATAAACGTCCCCGTAACCCATTGAGGTTTTCCTTGAGAAAGGTGCTCACAAAGCATCAACGATGGGACAGTTGTTAAGGGAGTCAGAAAGCAATATATTTTTTATGTGTGTGACACTTGCCTGGAGGTATGGCTAGGTCCATGTATACGGAGATGCTATGAAATAATGCATGCCAAATGTTGTAAAATGTGAGTGTATTCATGGTTCAGGAAGCAGTCTAACTTGCCTTTGGGTGCTCCATATCCAGAATACTGGGCCATTTGGTGGGCATTTGCTCCTTAACCGTGAGTTTATGCATGGGCTTGGATGTAGCACGATCAGGAAAGAGCCCTGAAGCGGGATGTCACCCCCCAATCAGACAACTGCAGGGACCCGGGTGCAGCCATGCCCGTTCTAATCCAACTGGTTGGTCACAGTTTATTCTTGATTTTTTTTTTTTTTTTGGCTGAGAGTTCGAAAAACTCATTCCTCCTTCCTTCCTTATTTGCTTATGCTATTACAGTTGTTCCCACTTTTGCTCCTTCCCCACCTCCACCCAGGCCCACTCTCTTTCCTCTTGGGGACAATCCTAATATTGTGTCCACGCCCCTGGGTTATGCATAAATGTTCTTTGGTTAATCCCTTCACCATCTTTCATCCCATTCCCACCGCCTGCCCCTGCATCTCCAGCAGGGGTCAGTCTCTTCCACATATCTGTGTTTCTGTTTCTATTTTGTTCATTAATTTATTGTGTTCATGAGATTTCACATATAAATGTCTTTCATTTATTGGCTTAATTGACTTAGCGTAATATTCTCTAGGTCCATCTATGCTCTCACAAAAAAATATGTAAGAGTTTCTTCTTCTTTACTGCTGCATAGTAGTCCATTGTATAACTGTACCACACCTTTTTTTATCCACTCGTCTATGATGGGCAGTTAGGCTATTTTCAGATCTTGGCTGTTGTAAATAGCACTGCTATGAACATAGGAGCGTGTATATTTCTTTGTATTGGTGTTTTAGGATCCTTAGTATATATTCCCAGAACTGGGATCGCTGGGTTGAAATCCCTTTCCATTTTTAAATTTTCGAGGATACTCTATACGGTTTTCCACGTGTCTGAAACAGTCCGCGTCTCCACCAATGGTGCCTCAAGGCTCCCTTTCTTCACATCCTCATGTTGTTTATTGATGGTGGTAATTCTGACAGGTGGGAGGTGATATCTCATTATGGTTTTAGTTTGCATCTCTCTGATGATCAGTGGTGTTGAGCTTTTCTTCCAGTTTTGAGCAAAGGTCTTAGTGAATGAATTGTGGCCACCCCTGCTTAGAGCTGTTCTATTCATGAAGAGACTCTGGACAAGTAAGCACTACGCTTCACCCTCATATTTCTCATTCACAACACATAAAAACAGTGTGGTGCTTGGAATGGGTACTCAATAAATGTTCATCAATAATCAACACCCTCTCAAATTCCATAAGCTAAGGAAAAATGGCTTGCTGATACTTTAAACTTGAATTTGCTGGATCGATAATCTGTATTGATCTAAACAGCTAGACAATTGTTCATTTCTTTATGTTTTCCACATAGGCACATGCTAAAATTAAAATATTATCTAATTATTTTTTGTATCTTAAAAAGATACCAAAACATTGAAATATAATTTTAATATTAATAATAATAATCTCTAATAACATTAATTCATTCTACCATCTTCCAAATTCGCCACTGTAAGTGATGGACCGGAGTTTGAAGTTCATGTCTTCAGGGTTTGATACATGTGCCAAAATGTATTATATTTTAAACAAAATCCCAAATTAGGCCTGCTCTCTCCATCAGCTGCTTCACTGACCAATCATAGTGTCTCCATTCTCATCAATTAGGATAGTGTCTTTTGGACCAATCAAACTACAAGGATTTGGAGTCCTCATTTGCATGAGAATGGACCAATCAGGTTGTAGGGACGGGGACATCTGTGTGTATAAAGCACCTCTGACTCGGAGAGCACAATTTCCACCAAATACAGCCTTTCCCTAGCTAAACATCCAAGCTCTCTCATGGGAGCAGAATGGAGGAGAACAGTGCAAACCAGGCCAGACCATGGAGGACCAGAGCAGACGAGCAAGGAAAAGAAGCAGAACTGTGTAGCTGGAGAAGGGCCTGGCCCCAGGGTCACCTGTCACCATGCTGTTGTCACAGCAGTACTAAATCACCATTGTGTCCTTTGTCACTGAGTAAAGGTCCTCTTATTCACCACACCCCAAATTGGGCATTCTTGTTGGCCTTGAAATGATGCCAAAAACCATAGGTAGACAATGCCAATAGCTGACAGATTACTAGTATGGGTGATTACTAGCATCAAATGGAACCTTAGAAGTAACTAAAGAACTAGAATTATTTTATGTAAAAAGTGAAATTGCAATTCTTTCATTTTCAATGGGGGGTCTGAAGCTATGAGGACACAAGAGCATTCATACTCTTAGGATCTATTTATTAATTGAAACAAATCAGCAAAAAAAAAAAAAAAAAAATTCTGGCAATCCAAAATAATTTCATCCAAATCCGTAAGTTATTCTCCTGACTTCAGTTTGGAATCATTTCCTATAAGAAATGACCTTTGGACTCATCAAAAGACCAATGAGCCAACACTAATAAAAAAGGCCTTCAGTGGTCAGGGGGAAAGGGGTTGGGGGGAGGGGGGAGGCAGAGGCAAGAAAGGGGAGCAGTTTAGATAAGAACCTAGTATAAAGGAACCATGGACATGGACAACAGGTGGGATTGACTTTGGGGGGAATGGGTGGGTGGGGACAGAAGGGAGCAAAAAAGTGATGAATGTAATACAACAACAATAAAATTTTTAAAAAAAGTACGATTGCAACAGAATGATGCTGATACTTTTTAAAATTTTATAATTCAACGGAAATTATATTCATTCCTTATTTGAGCTTTGATGTCTCTCCTTTTCTTCCTCTTGTTCACATTCCTTTCTCACTGCTCCATACCACCCTTCTCTTCCTATCATTACCAAGGGCACTTCAAAAAACAGGGTCCTGTTTTCATTCTGAAGACGCTATTACAACTAACTTTTTTTTAAGATTTTATTTATTTTCTAGAGAGGCAAAGAGGGAGGGAGACATCAATGTATGGCTGCCTTTCACCCGCCTCCAACTACGGATTGTCTGGAGACCTGGCTTGCAACCTGGTTACGTGTCCTGGCTGGGAATCCAACCAGCGGCCTTTGGGTTCGCAGGCCGGCACCTTATCATCCACTGTACAACTAATTTTTATAGAGGCAAGCCAAACCCAATGGAACTCATATTAATAGCTAACAAATTCCCAAAACAGCCCATATTATAAACTGTCTCCTGCAACGTAGTGAGCTTCTTCAGAAAAAAGAACTAAGAGGAGATCCCATTTTAGCCAGTTAGTGTAGATCCCAATTCTTCTAACTTTAGAATCAGGCTGCGAAACAAGTTAAAAGTCTGAAAACCACTGCAGATCTGGGGGCACCTATCAACGAGTGTGTGCCGACAGGAAACCTCAATCTTACTATGTCCTGGATTAAGCACCTTACCTGAGGGGGGAGGCGGGAAACAAGCATGTTTCTCTAATTGAGGGGCTCCCTCCACCCCACAGGATGTGGAAGGTTTCAAGCCTGACGTTCTCTGACAGGCAGAGGGAGGAACAGTTGACATTAGTTCAAAAGAACTGTCAAAAGACTCTTGTCGCAGGTGAAACCAAGCGCTCTATTAGCTGCTGAAGCCGCCAACTTCGGTGAGCTCTCCACCGCGTGTGCTGTCAGGGTTCATTTTCCCAACGCGGGATGCCATGGGCACACGCTCACTTCAGAGAAGGTTGTTTTTCACGCGCAGTTTAGTTACGTTGTTTGGAAATGCCAGCCTTCTTGAAATCAACGGCCAATGGAATTCCCCACTCTGGTTTCCTTGTTGATTTATGGAGCTTTGGCTGGCCAGATGGATAGTGTTCCCCAAGAAGATGATAATATCTGCGCTAATCACTTCCTGAATAAATTGACTTCTGAGTCAATCTCTCACCCCTTTAGCTCTCACGTTGTTTTACAATTTGCATCTTTTTCCACTTCTTCATAGGTAGGTCTGGGTGCTGTCTACATTCTTATTCCATACACATACTCGTAAGACATCTTGAAGAAAGATATAAAGATGTGAAATGTGGGGGCGGGGGAGATAAGGAATGAATTTTACCTGTGAAATAAACTGATGTGACCAATCGCTAATGATTTTTTGACTTAGTCAAAATAGCTTAATTTATTTGCAACAGGTAAAACATGCTTTTAATTCCTGGAGACCTGGGCAAGTCAGTCCAGGCTCGGCCAGTTACCTCCAGTCTGTATTATGCGTCCTATGTACCAGGGACTGGGAGCCACCCCTCCCTCAGGGACTAGTGTTAATAGTTTTGGTACAAAGCCTTGAATCAGATGTAACCTCCCAGGTCCCTGAAAGAGCATCCTGATATCACAGTTCACAAATATTTTTTTTTCAGCTTCTCAGCCAATCAGATACCAGTCATATACAGCTAAAATCTGGACCAGACAACTGTTCAGAGAACCATACACACATAACTCTTCTATAACACACTCTGGGCCAAGAAGCAATAACCTCTCTAATAAATCTACTGTGAGCACATCTCAGCCTCCATCAGAAACTGCGGGTACTCACTTAAGAATCGAAAGAGCTTAAAAGCGCATATAAGTGTGTATATATATATTCCTTTCTAGTATAGCTGTAAAACGTGCATGAACTGGATGCCAGCCTTTGACAGGGAAATTTAGTTTTAGGTCACTCAATTTATGCCTCTGAGGGGCACCAATTCCCCAGAAGATTAAACTTTCATTAAGTTCTTTCTTTTATTTCCTGCCTTTGCACCCATCATATCAAAAGTTCCATAACTGATGTCTTACTGTGGTCATAAAATGGCTGGGCTTGAACTTTAGGGACCTGTCAAACACCTCTCCCTCTCCCCCTTCCCCCCCAATAAAAAACCTTTTAGAGAACAGTACTTAAGTCGACAGCCTCAGTAGTCAACCCCCACTTCCCCCACCCCCAGCCTATGTCAATGGGAACGTTCCTAGAAGAGAGGAGAAGGTAAAGTGCACTTTCGACAACCGACAACCGCATTGTGAGGCCCAGGTCCCACACCCCGCTGCCCCCACCTCCCTATTGTTATGACTAGACAAGGGATCATGCTGAATAGATTAACCAGTCAATGACTTGGGACACCTACTGCTTGGAATGCCATTGCACTTAGAGGCAAAGGGGATCAAAACGGCTCCCCTCCACCCCCGATCCCCAACTCTGTGGCCATATTTCTGCCACAGAAATGCTTGGCTGTCAGCTCCAGCAAAGCAAACCTGGATAGGCACAGTAGTTTGTTGTCAGAATGAAAAATGGTGCTGTGCAAAAGGTCTCAGGGCTACGATGCTAACAGTCCTGGAGCCCTAAGTCAGGCGTTTGACAGAGAACTTTGGTCTTGCTGTTAAATACCACTTAATACTGTCCTGCCTGATAATCCCTGCTGTTTAACAACTGGGCAACGGGGCCCAGCCAGGGCCAGATGTCATACATTTGCGTGGGAGAAAAGAAAATATATCTCTTTGCATCCCAAGAAAATAAGAATGCTTCAAAAAAAAAAAAAAGAAAGAAAGAAAGAAAGAAAGAAAGAAAGAAAGAAAGAAAGAAAGAAAGAAAGAAAGAAAAAAGACAATTGCAAATCCATTATAGTCTTGATTCATCACGGAGCTTCAGGGCCAAGAGAGAAATGAAATTCTATCTGAGGTTAGTGATAGGTGAAGCGCACAGAGGTTTGATGTAGACATTAGAACTCCAGGCAGTGCCTGTTACTTAAATAGTTGACTGGTGGTAAAAAAAAAAAAAATCGAACTTGTTACTTGGATCTGAGCATTAAGTAGAAAACGGACTTTTTCACATACTGCATGAACTTGGACTTATGAACCAGCTCATGCACTGTTCTTTTCCCTTTGTCATTGTTACAATAAATAAATAAATAAAAGACTTAATGCTGCAAATTGCCTCTTTTTTTTTTGCTTGTTTTTAAAGATTTAATTATTTTACTGTAAATTTTCTTACCTAGAGAGAACCATAGGTGATAGGTATTATGATCCTTCATGAAACTTCAAATAATATTAAAATATGCTCAACTCTAACCAGATTTTCGAGTTTTCTTGATGGTTTCTTAGATAATATGCTTAAACTATGACTATGTATATGCCTGTTCTGTAATCTTTAGATGGAAGTATTTAAATGAACAACCAGGGTTTCTAAAGAAAGAAAATCTCATTCAGTTTAAGGAAAACAAAAGCTTATCATCATAATGGACCAAAAGGGGAAATAGAAGCATTAACTAGACTTTTCTTCTCTTTCTTCTCTTTCTTTCTTCCTTTCTTCCTCCTTCCTTTTTTCCTTTCCTCTCCTCTTCCTTCCTTCCTTCTTTTTTCTTCCTTTCCTTTCCTCTTCCTTCCTTTTTCTTGTGGGATATTTGGAATTTTATGCCTGTGTTTTCCTCTAGGACATTGATGGTGGCAACAACTTATGTTTAAGTCTTTTATCCATCTTGAGTTTATTCTGGTATACATGGTGTAAATTATGGTCTAGTTTCATATTTTTGCATGTAATGCAGTCAGTCACTGAGGATGGTCAGATGGGACAGTTGGCCTTTCCAAAGCCACAATGACAAAGGCTGAGATTCTTTCCTGAGGCAGGGGCTCCAATGCATGACATACAAAAATATGTCTTCTTAGGAGCCAAAATATGACACAGAAGCATGGAGATGGTAAGGTGTTGAACACACAAAGACATAGAGTGACTTTCTCTTCGGTCTGATCAGTCTCTCCTTTTAGAACCACCTTGATTCCCTAGCTTGTAGATTGACACCACACTTTTATATGTATTAATTTTTAAAAATTATTCAAGAATAATTAAGGCACAGCAGGAGAATTTGACACCCTTGGGATGATAACAAAAATAAAATAGGCTGTTGTGACTTGACATAGGGGATCTGGGATGACTACAAGTGATACATGGAAACCCAAATCGAATTCAACGGACACCGCTGACGCAGTCAGCGTGACAGAATCTGTTTCAAGTCCTCCTTACTTATTCTCCTCTCTAACCCTCAAACCTCCAGCAGCCAAAGAAACAGAAGAAAGTAAAACAAATACTTGCGGTTTATTTTGAAATCTCAGTGAATTCCTAAAATAGTTCACTTATAACTTCCCTTATGACCCTGTCACTTCCTATCATATGTAAGAGCCATTTTGAAAATGTGCTGGGTCTTCCCTACCATTCTGTGTATTGCTTGAAGTTAGTACTGGTATCTGATTAATGCAGGTTTTAATCCGTAACTACAACTAGTGCGGCAGCTTGCTTTCAGCAAGATTCAATCTTGTACATCTTCTAAAATATGTTAACAAATTGTTCCTACAAAGAGAAGAGATTGTCTTGCCTAGGTGAAAAAATCCAAGTTTTAAGGAGGATGCTAACTTCTATTCAGTTGTTAATTTCCTAACATATCTATAACCCTATGTTATATTCCATGAGATTAACTTAAATAATTCACTTTCCATTCATATTTCATAAAACCATTTTCTTTCGAAACTCTCCAACAGGATTTAAAAAAAAAAATTTTAAAGACCGTTTTTTGCCATTTATGTTTTGTTTTTTTTTTTTTTTTTTTGAAAGCATGTGGTTTTGAGCCCTTTGTCAGCATTTGTGACTCAGTGTTTTATGCACTCGTGAATAACGCTGTGACTGGAAGTGACAGCACAAGGTATCTGTCCCCATTTGGCTCATAAATAGTTGTCTGGGTTCCGACTGAACTATAGGCGGAAGTTTGTGGTCATCACACCTGGCTTCTCTTTTCAAGTGACCTGTGAAGGCCAAGTTGACAAGGATATCATTTTTAGCTCGTTTATAACGTATCCTCTTAAGTGATCCTACATGCATCAAAAAGTAGTGTGAATTGATTTACTTACAAGTCAATACGTCTTTCCAAACTACTAATTGCATTTCAAACTAAATAACTAATAAAGCACCCTATTAGAGAAGAGGTTTTCTTGAGACTGTACATTTAAGATGAGTCTTATTTTTTCCTTTGGACTGAGGGTTCCATCAATAAAACTCGCTTGCATTCAAGCGTGTTGATGTAATTAAGTCTTAGATTCCACATTCCGCTAGAATGCTAGGCTTTCAAAGGCTCTCAGAGAGCCGGCTGTGAGGGAAAAAATGACCACAATCTGACTCTTGCTTCAAGCATATCTGACAGGATATTTGTGAACCTAAAAATAATGTGTATAAACTGTCTGATACAGAATAGACCTATGACAAGCAATAGCTACAGGTTTATAATTAGCAGTTGCTCAATGTCCATTTAATAAACGATGCTATCAGCAGCCTATGAACACTCACTGAATGATAAATGACTGGCTTCCACCAAGCTATTTAACAGTTAGCATCCTTGGGTGAGGAAGATACTGTTCAATCACACATTTTCCCTGGGCGGCGGGAGGATGACCAGATTTGTGGATATGAAGGCATTTATCTATGGAGAAAGTCAGGGGTGCAGCTGAGCCTCACACTGACTTCAAGGCTTACCTGACTCAGCCTACTACATTTTTCAATATTTCACATTGATGCCTTATTTGAAACCATCACAGGATACCTGCCGAGCATGTCCATCTGAATCAGTAACCGCCATGGAAGGGCAAGTCCCTCTTTCTAAGCGCCATCTCTCAAAACCTTTAATAAAAACAACTGGACTCGTGCACAGCAGTGGCACCCAAACAAGGCCTGCTTTCTCTCCCGGAGGGGCTCTCCTGCCTGCACCTGGGACCCCAGGCCCGGGAACAGCAGCAGCTCAGGCCTGTGCACTGTCCCCCTGCACCCCTGACTGGTGCCCCCACCCCCACCCCGTCAACACTGTCGCCCAGGGCCCTGGGTGGACCCTCCCAGACTCCTTTGCTGAGGCCGGTCTCTCTCCTGTTTGTGTTGTACACAATTGCTATCTGGGACTTGCTCATTAGATTTCCCAAAGATAGTGTCAAATTAAAACCTCTAAATGCATATAAACATCCAGGGGTGCAGCAGCCAAAGTTGGGGCTCTCCATGAGAGAACAGGCAGCTCCGGTTTGCCTCTAACCATTCCCTGCTCAGAGCCGAGGAGACGGGCGGAGAATTGCCCCGAGCACTTCCCTACCTGAGTCAACCACCACCCCGGGTGCTGAGCTCAGGGTGTTTTCCTGGCTCCCTGCTCTAGTGTGACTGCAAATTAAACACAGTGCCAGTGCTGGGCGGATGGCAGGAAATAATACCTTGGCAGCCCAGCCCTGTCGGCATCTCTGGGGCCAATTCTCGGGCGGCTGAGCCCCCTGTTAGGGAGAAGCTGTCCCGGGTCACCTTGGATTGGACTGGCTCTGGGGTGCCAGCTCCCTTGGGTTTCTTAAATCAAGTCTCCTGCCTCATCCTCGGCCTCTTCATTTGCGTAATGAGGATACCCGATCTCAGGGGGTCCCCGTAGGTTTGGAAAAGGCAGGCTACGCACTTAGTGCAGGTCTGCTGTTCCGAGAACCCTGATCAACTTGTTCCGCGTTGCTGCTGTTTCTGGTACAGACATTGCCTGGCCTGCTGGGGGAATGAAAGGAAAGTGTTCAACACACCCCCAAAGGCTGTCCATGTGAAGTGAGCCCAGAAGGCGGACGGGACCCTGAGCACTGTGTCTCAGGACTCCGAGGGGGTTCCCTGAGAAAGCCTGAGGAGTTGAGCTCAAAACCCTACACAGACCCCCCCACTCTGTGGTGTGATGGGGGTACCTGAGGAGATGCATCAGAGACGCATTTACTAGGGAACTAAGGTAGACTAAAACCTGTGGGTTCCATCCCTGCACCTCTAACTCTGTCACTCAGTGCTAAGTTATTTAATTTCCCCAGTTTCCTCTATTTACAAACAGGGAATAGTCTTTTCCTTCTCAGGTTAGTATTAAAATGAAATGAGATGATGTTTCTAAATGTTTGTGTCCCAGGAGCTGACAAGCAATACTGTTAACTTTTTTTTTTAGGTCCATTCCCCTAAACCTACATTGCTGTCTTCATTTTATGGTACAGATGACATTAAGGGCATGAGGAAGAAACCCAACAGAAAATAAGTAGAAATTTAAGTGCATAAAGCCAACTTATTTCTAAGCCTACAAATTGTACAATGTAAGATGGTAAGTATGTTTAAGGGACAGAGGCCGTATTTTCCAACAAAGCATTCACTGTCGCTACTGTAAGAGGTGGACTGATATTCTGAGACCAGATGACAGTCCTCTCGCTCTTCATGATAAGTATCCTTTCGAGTTACGAGGTTCAGCTTCTCAGTCATGGGCTTAGATAATTTCACGCTTCTACAAAAGCCAGTCATGATTTCAAAAGGACTGCACATCACAGACACGTTGAGGATATCTTTGGTTGATAATGCCGCAATGCTGGTTTGAAGCATTTTGAAGTCCTGTAAGGAAAGAAACGGGTTCCACAGTGAAAGAACTGGTGGCTGAATCCCTTTTCCAAGGCAGTAAAAGCATCCAGTACTTAGACCCGGAGTTGCAAGAGGGTTCCATCCCAGTCAAATGGGACAATCTGGAGACAGGGACCCACAGACGGCATGGCCAACTGCTTCCTAATGCTGCGGCTCCACCTGGCACCTGCCCGATTGGGAAATGCTGGCACATCTGCCCCGATCCACTGCCCCAGAGCAACAAGGCAGTCACCTGTCCCAGAGGGAGGACCTGGGACAGGGTCGCTGGAAAATCCTACAGGAGGAAGTGTCTCCCACACTTCACACATGGTGTGAATCTTGTAGATTGGGGAAGCCAAAGCCATCCACGTAATTTTCAAACAAAAGTGGGGGCCTTAGTTTGCTCTTGTTAGCAGAGATGAACTTGTCATGCTGAGCTTCAGCTGGCAGCTCCCTTTCTGCTGGATCTGTGTTGTGTGATCCTCACTCACAACAGTCCGGCTTCGTAGGCTGTTCCTTAATTTGTACACCAGACAACGAAAACTGAGCCAGCAGGCATCACGTACCTGCAGCTAAGGGGACAGGTTGCAATTGAAGCTTCAGTTTTACGGTCTTGCTGTTCTCCTATCATTGCCTTTAAACTCTAACTTCTTTCATTTTCTTTCTTCAAACTACCTTCTGGACAGGGGAGGCTGATTCGGAAACCCACAGTGTGGTGGTGGTGCGTTCAGGGCTTGCAGCTGGGCACCTGCCGCTGGAAGGAGAGGGCTCTGTGTGTCATCTCAGTGGGGACCACCAGTCCATGATGTGACGGAGCACTGACTTAGGGGGCCCGCTTGCTTTCCTACTGATAGAGGCAGGGTTTTATGCTCAGAGAGTGTGCAGAAGGAACATAGGGAGGAACCTTCAAGAATTTTCAAAGAAGCACCAAGCCTCTAAGACCAGTAGTTTTCAGCAAGGGGTGATTGTGTCCCTCCAGGAAACATCCGAGGTCAAGAGGTATGTTTTTGAACGTCACAATGAGGGGGGTGCTTCTGACATCTAGAGAGTGGCACCAGGGACACTGGTATACAGCCTGCAAGGCACAGGACAGATCTCTGCCCTTCTTGCCCCCAACAAAGACTGACCCAGCTAAAATGCCGACAGTGCAGAGAAACTGGGGCTTGTATGTAGCTCCTTGAGAAGTGGGACTACGAGCCCATAAAAGCAACTCAAATATTTGTGAATGAATGAATCAATCCATGAATAGTGAGTGAATGGATGAATGAATGAATGGATGAAACAATGAGACACGAACTCATGGTCAGGTGATGAAATACGACATCCACTAGCACTGATGAGACCTGGAAAAGTGGCCTTAAATTTTCTGAACTGGTAAGTGTGTACATTTTCATTGACATGAACAGTATGTGTAATAATGAGCCAAGTCAGTGAAAGCAGAAGAGAAGTATATACACCCGCCTTCCACTCTCTGACCCCAACACGGCACCTTGTGCAGAGAATACATTTTTAAGTTGAAAAAATATAGTTATGCCTATCATTTGAAGATTTCAATACTTGCTATTCTCATAAAAAAAATTCATTCTTCAAACCTATGACTTTTTAGGGTACACTATGATGGTAAGGGGAAGACAGCTAGAATACAGGGACCTTTATCACTCATCTCGCTTCTGCCACTGGATTCTCTCCCTTTCCCTCTCCCTTAATCAAGCTTAGGCCGTATCCTCAGCACATATTCATTAGCCACAAAGTGCAAAAATGGAGGAAAGAAACAACGTAATTAAGCCTATCACACTCCGGCCCCTACGTCAAAGACCAACCAATGAATAACCTCACCTCCTCATCTAGTCGGTAGCACTGCTGTGCAGCTCCTCCTGCTCGGTTTCATTACAGTAAACCCAAGGTTTCGCTGAGGCATTTTCCCATGAGAACATCTCAATTAATTTATTCACTGCAGATGAAGCTGCAGGTGCCCGAGTAGGTGGGAGGTGGCAGCGTGGGTGTGCTTATGCACGCATGGAGGAGCATGCGCGGAGTGGATGCGCGTTTTCATTGCTGGCAGACCCACTTCCCTGCCTCAGACCTGCCCAGGCCAGTTAGCAGCCCCAGCCACTGGCTCCCCAGCAAGTCTGTGCGGGTGACTCGTCACGTGACGGAAGGATCCTGTTGGGCACCCACAGCTATGGAGGAAAAGAACATTGTCAGAGTCAGGCTTCCTGGCACCTGGGCCCTGGCTCCAGGGCAGAGGTTGGCAGCGGTCTCCTTACCGGCTAGGGTGTTACTTCTGACGATAATCAAATGTTTAGATTTTTTTTTTTTTTTTAAGTTTTCTCTTGATGCCAAAGAAGGTCTGATCTCCCAAGCAGGTGTGAGCATCTTGGGAGTGCTTTTTCAGGCAGAGTTTTTAACCTGGGGAGATCAACCAGGCGGGGGCCCCTGCACATTCAGCCTACACCTCTGCAGCTGGGTTTTGGGGTCCCAACACAGTGCCCTTGAAGCAGGCAGGCACAGGTCCGGATAGAGCTGCTTCTTAGGAAAAAATGGGCATGGCAGACAGAGCCAAGAATTTGGGGTTAGGCTGAGCTGAGCTTCAATCCCTGTTCTGTACTCAATTAAATATTGAGCAACTTACCTAAATACCATGGAGTCTCATTTTGCCCATTAATAAAATGGCAATAAAAACAGCTACCTTTTGGACCACTGTCAAGATTAGCAAAAGGTGGAATTGTCTGACATATACGTCAGATACTTAGTACATGTCTATTTTTTTAATTAAATTTTTATTTATTGATTTTAGAAAAAGAGAGGAGGGGAGAGAGGAAAAAACATCAATTTTGTTATTGCACTCATTTATGGCCAACTCTTGGGCATGCCCCATCCGAGGATTGAACCTGCAGCCTTGGTGTATGGGAATGATGCTCTAAATAGCTGAGCTACCTGGCCAGGGCCTCCATTGTCCCTTAATGTCATCACCTTTATTCTCCCCTAAATCCCACAGTAACTATAGGGCTGTTTTCATTTCTCCACTTGATGGTTTCCATTATAAAAAGAAGAATTCATTTCCATTTTTTAAACTGAATGTACAAAAATAAATAATTAAGGCAAAGCCACCCAGTTCTGTATGTCCCTTTCCTCTCCCATGCCAACCTACTGATATGACCTATAATGGTTAATGGTGTATCTGTTTCTCTGCCTTATTTAAATGAAAATGTAAATCTTTCAAGGGCAAGGTCTAGTTGTCTTCCACTCTGTACTCCCCAACCCCTACACTGCATTAGGAACAATTAACATTTTAGGGCAGCTCTCTGAAGCTTAGTGATACATTCTGGGGTCATAATTAAAAGCTTATTGAGTAATGTCACTCAGTTTAATTATGAATCCTTTAGTCACATTATCAATAGGGCCCATAACTCATCAAGTGTCCTGTGCCTACAGTTTAACCTCAAACAGGGACTGCAATTTGCAGAAACTAAATTATAAAAATAATGAAAGTCATGAATAACAATTTTAGCATTTATCTCGTAGGGATAGAGTCCAATTTGGTATATAATATGCTCAGTGTGTTTTCCTTTTCAAAAGCGTATTGCTAATTAAAATAAACATCAGATTCCTGAGGTTTACTGAAACTTTATTGCATTTTTTTTGAAAGGCAAGTGTGTGTGTGAGAGAGAGAAAATGAGCAAGAGAGAGATAAAAGTTAATTAATAGAATCTGGCCTTCCTCCAAAACACACTCCGCGAAGTTGAGGTATTTGAGATTGGGTAACTCGGGTTGGTTGGTATGTGAAAAACATCTGTCATGATGGGTCTTGCTATTCATGCCACTCATAGGGAAGGCCAGGGCATCTTCAGCTGCCTCACGATGACTTTCAGAAATGTGCCACTTCCTACATGACACCATCCAATGTCTGCGTCCTGACTGGGCAATATTCTGTATTGATCATAATGCTTCCCACCTTCTGGGACCAGCTTTGGAACATTGGCTGGTGAGTAAAGTCATTAAGTCCCCTCGGAGTGGATTTATATCTCCAGTGGGAGCTAATGTTTCCACCACTTTTTCTTAAATGCAGTTGGGAAAGTTTGATTGGGTTTGAAGTACCCTATCTGGTACTATTTATAATCTATTAGTCCCCTTTTACTACAGGGCCTGGAACTAATTGCACATAAAAATTCCCAACTAGTTTCTGAATTAAAATAGTTATTTTTATGGCAAGAGCTGGGTTTCCCAAAGGGTGTTCCATAAAATGCTAGTGCCATGAGATGCTCCTCAGAAAGGGGATTTATTGTTCAAATAAATCAGAGGGGGAACAGTCCTTGGATTCTCCCTCTCATTTGCATATGACTAGATTTTTAAGGCCATGATAACAAGATGAGCGTAGATATTCTTCATCATTAAAGCACCCAGCCCAGTGAAGAGCAAATGCAAGACGCGTTAGATTTTATTGATAAACAAAGAAACTACTGAGGGCTTGGAAAGTCCTGTAGTAAAGAAACCCATTTAGGTTTGCTCAACCAAGTCTTTTCCAAATTTGTAATGATAGGGAACCATGCTTTTTGTACAAAACTAGTATTATATAGAAGTAATCATCCAAAAAACATACTTCAGGGAACTCTGGTCTAAAGTATTAAACACATTCGTTTAAAAGAAAATTGTTATCTACATCAACTCATTCAACAAACATTTTGGTACCTATTATGGTCTTTGTCCTGGGGGTAGATCCACCAACAAAACAAAAGCTCTCCCACTGCTGGACTAATAACCTGCTATAGTGACATAGCACATGTGTGATCTTAACACAAGGCAACATGGGATGTCGTAAAAGAAGTACAATTCACGGGACTACAAAGGGAGAAATGGAAAATAATTCTACACACGGATACCCTCCTCATGACATAAAAGTTAGGGAGTACTGCTTGTTTGTGAGATTCATGTAAGACAACCGCTTCACACTTAGCTTGCAATCTGTAGGATTTACAAAGAAGGTGACCTAGAGCTCCTGGAGAGACTGAAGAGAAAGAATAAGGCTGCTTTGACTTTAGGAAACTTTAATGAACAGCCTCCAGTGTCTCATGGAGTTTTCTTCCAGAAATCTAACCATTGACTTACTTCAGAGTCACCAACATGGTGCCCACCACAGTGAATATCTCTGCTATCAGCTGCTGTAATTTATTTTCTTTGATCATAGGAGCTACAGAATTTAAAATCCTACAGAGGCCAACCAAGCACTGGGAATGAATGAAATGCTCTGGGTGTAAGACAACAGGGAGCGGTGGGGATTGTGTTTAACTCAATCGGACCTGTTCTTCTCAAAGGAGGCAGTGCCAGGCAGATACAACTAACTACTGTCATGGGCTTGGTGTAGTAAATTTATTTGTCAAAAGAAGCCATAAATCTGGATTTTAGTTTGCACGATTTAGATCCTTATTTTTAAAGGTTGACAACCAATTCCATTACACACACACACACACACACACACACACCCAGGGTAGATTAAATAGACATGGTAATTTTCCTTTCTCTCAAATATCCCACTAAAAATTATAATAAAGTAACTTAAAAACAAGACGTAAACCTCAACCATGTGGAAAACTGGGGAGGGAAAGTAGCAACACAATTTTGGAAGCAGGTAAGGGGATGGATCAGTGGTAATTGACTTCACTGACCCAAGCTAGTAAAAACCCCAAGCTTGGAATAAGGAAAGATATGTCCTATCAGAATTTTCAATAAAGCTCTGGTGCCCTGCAGCTGGGAAGAGGGCAGCACGGCCAATGCGAGAAGGACTGAAATGCTGATTGAGAAGCATGTAGACCCTCATGTGCCCATGCTAACACATTTGAGCAACTGTTAGTCCCCCACACATTCAAGAATGTATTGATTTATGCTGTGCTAGTATGAAGTAGAGGGTCTGTGGGCTGGGGAGGGTACCAGACAAGGATGAGAATGCAGGACGTGGTGTCATGAATCAAAACTACAGAATTAAGGCAGCCAGCTTTAACCTGGAGACTGGAAGCTGGAAGGGGGCTCCCAATACTCTCTGAGGATATGAACATCCTGGAGTTAAAACCATTTACATGTACACCTTCTTTGGAGTAATACTGAATACAGTTGTCTTCATTTCAATTGAAAAGAAAAGCACAAGCTAGGAGATAACATCTTATAGGCACCATATGAGGAAAGTATTTGAAACTTATATTTTTAATCTCAGTCTGGCTCAGGAGTCAGAACCATGAGAATGCATCTAAAAATGAAAGTTCCTGAGTCCTACAAGAGTTCCAACAAATTAAGAGTATCAGTTTCTCATGCCAGCCTGCTAACCCAAGTGTTGCTGGTTCAATTCCCAGCCAGGGCACGTAACCAGGTTACAAACCACATCTCCAGCCAGGTCCCTAGCTGGAGGCAGGTGAAAGGCAACCAGACATTGATATCTCTTTCCCTCTTTGCCTCTCTCCCTTTCCCTCTCTCTAAAAATAATAAATACAATCTTAAAAAAAAAAAGTTAAATCCAGAGTGACCACACCACACAATATAGCAGTTTCACCCCTAGATATATGCTGACAAGGACTGCTAGTGACTGAGAACCCAAAGGTTGCTGGTTCTATTCCCAGCCAGGGCACATAACCAGGTTGCAAGCCAGGTCTCCAGCCAGGTCTGTCGCTGGAGGCAGGTGAAAGGTGACCATACAATGATGTCTCTCTCCCTCTCTGCCTCTCTCCCTTCCCCTCTCTCTGGAAATAATAAAATCTTATTTTAAAAAATAAGTAAAATATCAGTTTCTCAAACTTGATTGACATAGTAATGTAACAGCGGTAGGGTGGAACTGGCTCATTGTGACTTGTCTTTGCAAGAGGTGACAGTTAAATTTTCAGGAATTTTGAGAGTGAGTTGATGTCATAGTGGTAGCTTGAGATCAACTATAGTAGGAGTATTTACACCATGAAAAGGGGCAAATGGTACAGACGAAAGCCCTCTCACCCCAAGAGACTAAGATGTACATATGAAGACAAGAAGAGAATATGAAGGGAGCACTCTCATGTATATATTAAACATGTTTCAATGGTTTATAAAATAGAGCAAAAGCAAAATGAAATAACAACAATAGAAAGGCAAATCCTTAGGTTCCAGAAAGAAGAGAAATTTCAAACAATATTGTGCGTTGCAATTGAAAAAGTTAGGAACTAAAATTTTAAAACTGAGAGAAATACAGTGAAGTCTGTATTGCATACAGCCTAGAGTCCTTTAGAGGATGCATCCAATATGCTTGTTCATGACAAGGACAAGGACATAGGCTGAATAATGTTAGCCTTGTTGGGAAGATATAAAATTAAACACACGTGCTAAAATGTAAGAGTAATCCTTAAGGAATGAAGAAAAAAAACAAAGCATAACTTTCAAAATCGTAGTAGAGCAAAACTAATTTTTAAAAAAATTATTAATCTAGCTAAGTCAAAAAATGGAATAAAAAATTTAAGTTAAAAATACAAAATAAGATGGAAAAAGAGCTCATGACATTAGTAGTCACAATAAATATGAATAGATTAAATTTGCCTATTAAAAGTATGAGAATCTCAAATTGGATTTATAAAAATCTTCTAAATATGCTATTTAGGAAAGAACCATGTTTCACATAATACAAAAACTAAAACACTAGATAAAATATATAGTAGGCAAATACTAACCAAAAGAAAGGTTGTATAGCAACATAAATATTCAGAAAAAGAGATTTTAGTAGCATGCAGAGTATGTAAGAAAACTGTTTTTAATCATTAATAACTGTCATTATAACTATATCAAAAAGTTATGACAATAGGAACTACTATAAATATAAAATTAAGCCTTAAAAAATGTAGAAAGCAATAATGGACATAATTTTAAAAGAGGATAATGAAAATCTGTAACTACACTCAGAATTTTAAAGCACTTAAAAATTTTGACTGGCAAAAATGAGTAATAATCACGGGACTTGAAAATACATAATTAATAAGCCTGATTCGAGTCTCCATGCTTGACATTTAAAGAGACTCATCACCTTCATGCACCCAGAAAATAGTTACCAAAAAATTTGATCTGAAGACTAAAAAGGATATGAATAAATTTAAAATATTACTTAAAACCTAATTCTTTAATCATGGTCAAGTAAAGTGGAAATCATTTTAAAAGTGACTTCAAATCTAGTTTAGAAGCTAAAAAAAAAAAAAAAAAAATCAAACTCATGTAAGTCGTGAACACAGAAAATGCAATAAAATTGCAGAATATTTAAAAGAAAATCATTAAAATACTACAAACTAAAAGCACTGAACTAAAACTCCAGTTGTAAGATATCAGGGTGGAGTTAATTACGCTTCTTTTACTTTTTGGAAATTGCCCCAAAACAAGTGTGAGGGGAAAAATGAAAGCAGATAACATCCTCAAGGAAATGAAAAGGCATTTGTAACAAAAGCCACAATGTGTAAAAACATTCAAGGGCTGACCAGGGCCCTGACTGCCAGCTGGGCAGCTGGGAAAATTCAGGATATCTGCACCTGCATGTCCTCTGACAAAGCCAGCAGGACGTGCCATTCCAAAGAAGGTGGACACCCAGGAAGGGGATAATCATTACCTATCATTTAGAACAATTAAAACTGGGTAGTCAAATTGGTAATGGGAACTTCTTGGGTCTGTTTGACAGGACAGGGGAACAGGGGTGTTGAAGTAAGTAGGGGAATGTACAGATATATCTATCTATATCTATCTATATCTATCTATAGATAGATAGATAGATAGCCCCTATTTGCAGGAAGCAGTCAGTAGATGAGGCAGGGTAGAAAGAAACTTTAAGTCGTGAGCAGCCCTGGAGATGCAATTTCATCCCTACCCCCCACCCCCAGGTCACATATAAGGTCATAAGGAGCTTTCATCTACATCTGCGACAATTCCCTCCTCCTGGGAACACCAACTTGGCCCTTCCCCATTACCTCCAGTACTCTTCCTGCAATAAGTGACCCGTGGACGATTCAGAACGTACGAAGATAATACAGTACAATGCAAAGGCAACCAAGATTGTCTGTGTAAAGGCAGGTATACGTCTCTGTGAAGACTGCTGACTGGTATAAAAGAAAAGGACAAATGCTATTATAGCTGAAAAAATCAAGGAAAGAATTTCCCTGGAGCTCTGCTTGGAAAAATGGTCTAGAGGTGGGCTCAACATCCAAGAGATGAATGGAAAAATTCTGGCAAAAGTGTTAGCCATGAGTTTCCTCTCTATTTAACTATAGGTCTGAGGCTGAAACAACTGCAAATTTAGAATAGAATGTAGTGCAATTTATATAATATAAATTATGTAATTTACATAATATCAATTGATCAATTTATATATGGTTAGTATATATATGATGTACATACTACATATGTAGTATGATATATATCATGTAATGCCATAAGTATATATGTATGTTTGTAAGTATATGTGTTGAAGACAATATGTCAAAATAGAAATTTGGAAGAGGAACAGGGATAGAAGTTATAAGATCTTGTAATATGCTGATCTTTAATGCCTATAGTTTAAAGGATACTATTTTAAATATATGAAACAAATGACAGTATAAAAATTATATTTATAAGTACAAATGTGAATACTAAAAGCACGACAAAGATGATTTACTCAACATTCTGGTAATAATGCAGAGGTTGAAAAAGTAGGTAAAGTTTTAAAAAAGCAAACATATTAAACATATTTTGGTTGCTCAGTTCATAGATAGATACTTTCTAGAAGTGGGGTTCAAAGGAATGTGCAAGTTCTGCTAGCCACAAAGCCACTAGGATGAGAAATAGCAAATGAAGCTTTTAAGTAATGAGAAGCACACACAACAGAGCTACGAAGAAACAGATAATGTTGTAAAACTCAAAACAAAAGCAGCAGCACCCATAAATAGAGAGAGTAGATCATAAATTATGGCTTATATTCTCAGGCTTTATCAGTAAATGTAAACTGTGTATGATTGTAAAGGCCAAAAGAAAATTTAAAAAGCACCTCCCAACTAGATTTCAACTCAGTGCTGCAGTAGAACTCTATACAGATGGCAACTCTGTACCATGGAAAAGTGACACCAAAACCAAGTGCCCGGCCAAGGGGAGGAGGGAAAGGGCAGGTGGGTGGTGTCTGAAAATAAAAATGTAGGCCAAGGAATAATAAGCAACTGAGTGATCAAAGGGAAGAGAGATTCTTATCTTAATATAAACAGGGGTGAATTCAGAGGGAAAAGCATTAAGAACGACTACAGAGGGAATATGAAAATTCTCAATCCACAATGAATATCTAACGGGGATGAATAAGGGTGCACCAAAGAGCAGGCTGACAAATTTCTTAAGGAAAAAAAAAAGGAAATACAAAAAAGACACGGAATCTCAGTACTAGATTACAACTCCACTCTCCTCTACTCATGATAGATACAGTGACTAAAAGTAAGTACAGCAACTTAAAACTACAAAGCCCCACACGATATTCACAATTGATAGTACATATATCGAGCCACAGTGGAACCTGAACGTATTCTAAGAAAGCAGAAATAGGGTAGCAGGACAGAAATGCGTTCTCATCAAAATAAAAAAGATATGGTGACGAAGTTATGGGGAAAATGAGACAAGTTATCAAACTTATCCAAAGGGAAAAATAAAATGCAAGCCCTGGCTGGTATGGCTCAGTTGGTTGGAGCGTCATCCAGAAACCAAAAGGTTGTGGGTTCGATTCCCACTCAGGACACTTATCTAGGTTGCGGGTTTGATCCCAGGCCAGCATGTCTACAAGAAGGCAACCAATCAATGTTTCTCTCTCTCTCCTCCTCCTCCTCTCTTTATAAAAAGTAAAGAAGTGTCCTCAGGTAAGGAAACAGATAAGTAAATAAATAAAATGCAGAATTACAGAAAATCTAGTTTAAAATGTAATGAAATAGATGTTAACAAACTAAAACAAACCTAAGAGCAGCATTTGCAAGATTCAGTTAAAGTCTTTAAGAAAACTAATTTTAGCATCAATACTAAAAATCATTAAAATGAGGACTAAAAGCATCTAACTCAAGAGGAAAATGGGTAATAAAAGAAAAATAACATTACAAAGCATGTAACACACTCTAATAATGAGGAAAATGCAAACTAGCAAGGGTATCATTTCACACTTATCTGACTGGCCAAACATAAATTAAGCAAAAGGCCTAATCATACCAATGGCTGCAGGTAATGTGGGGACATGACCACTGGCAGGACCAATTTATTTTTACCCCACCCTAAATCCTCTCTCCCCGCAAGGTCCCTTAGCGTTCCATGTGCTTCCAGGCTGACTCCAGAGTCACCTTCTAGGAGCCTTCTCTTCCCAGCTAATAAATATTTCCATTTTAAAAAGTCCACCTGTAACTTATTTGCATATTATCGCCCCATCTCCAGCCAGGTGGGCATCAAAATGACTCCGACGATGGAACCACACAGTTCATGAAAGAACACCCTTTTCTCTAGGCCCTTCTACAGCACTGGCTGGTTTGTGACTTGTGGAATGTATTTCTGCCTTAAACATACATCCACAGATCAGCAACTGCACAGAATACACGGGCCACCTCTGCGGCAAACTCCCTTTGGCTGGCAGCAAAGTCACGGCGTGGACTGCCACCTTGTCCCCAGGAAGAAGGGAACAAGTATGAACCCCCTGCTCCCCACATCCTCGGGACACATCTCCATCAGGTCAGCTGGTGAGGTAGCTCTGAACCACTTCTGTTTTACAACTGACGCGCGTGGAAAGAGTTTTTCCACATAGAAATCAAAATGGGTGGGATTGATTTTGTTTTACTTTAACTAGTTTTCCTTCGTACGTGAGACTTCTGGCACGGAGCCTACGAAGTCTGCCGTCATGAAATGCATTTAGTGTGGCGAGGGGAAATAAAATTTTTTCGTCTTCTTTTTAAATTTTTTTTTCCATGCCTGTAAACACCCTACCTCTCCTGGCAGAAAAGCTGTTCACGACACAAGGCTTATAGTCAAAGCGGGTTTGGACCCCATGTAAATCAAGAATGCTCTCATCTTGCCTGTTAGGCAGAGCAATTTCATATATACAAGACGATGGAACAGAGAGGAGGAGTTTGTCCCCAACAGCTGTCCCCAAGGGGGGCTGCCCCCGCCCCGAGGACCCAGGCCTGGCCATCACTGCTCTCAGAACCCATTTTTATCTGTGAATCCTTGCCAGGGACAGGACAGACCAGCAGGCTACAGCTCCCTGCACAATCAGTCCTGTATCCCAGTGGATGACAGTTAAGTGCACAAGATGAGCAGATTTTAGAGAGAAGTATTTACAGGTGCCGGTTAGTGCCATCTGTTATCAAAGTGTGACAGGGTGAAGGAAACAGGGTGCAGTTTTCCCACCTTAATCACCCTCCTGGGCAGAAGACGGAACAACACAGGTGTGTCCCATCTCCTCAGGGGCCCGATTATCTCACAATCACCACAATCTCCTGATAACCACATCCTCTGTGGTTCCCTTATTGTGATTCTTCCCCTCCAGGTTCAGATACAAAGGAGTGATTTAGAGGACAGGATCCACTGACAAAAAACTGCCAACCAGTCTGCCGGGTGATTCCGCAAAGGACAACACCCACTTTCTGGAGGCTGGGCCACCAGCAGGCCAGCGTCAGAAAATGAAGTGTTTCCTGGGCAGTCCAGGTCCCTGCAGTAGCCACAGTGTCTCCATCCCCCACAGCCCAACAGCGACAGCCTGCAAGCTGTCACGGCTCTGTAGGGACCCCGGGCATGGCGGGTGCATCCTGCTTCCCAGCAGCAGAATCGCCTGGGTTTTATGATGGATTTCGGAACGTCAGCTGCTGTATCCAGGTTGACCTCGTGGGGCAGATGCCACCCCGATGTCGCTTTTGCATTAATGAGGCTGCGCCAGGAAAAGCGTAAGGCCAGCGGGTTGTAAGCAACAGATGAGTCACTTGTGGGATAATTTCCTAACTGACGCTCAGATCAAGTGTCAACACCACCATCTGGTTAGGTCCAAGGTGAGGGATTATGGCAAGGATTCAATCTCATTTTTTGGGGGGATGGAGGACTTTTAAAAGCCTGCTCTTAGTAGGGTGCTCAAAGATAGTTTAGGGGACAACATTAAATCAGGGGTTATGGAGAAATGAATGCTGTGTTTAGCCAAATACTATTTTCTGCCTGAAGTAAGAAGACAATGTGAATGAAGTTCTAATTACCACACTATTTCAAGGAAGAAGCATGAAGCTGCAGTATTCTCTCACCTAGATACCAGATACTTTAACTTTTAAATAAGCAGCTGTCTTGTAAATAAATGGTCTAGCCCTGGCTGGTGGCTCAGTGGATAAGGTGCCAGCCTGGGAACACAAAGGTCCCTGGTTCGATTCCCAGCCAGGGCACATAACCAGGCTGCATGCCAGGTCTCCAGCCAGGTCCTTACCTGGAGGCAGGTGAGAGGCAACCATACATTGATGCTTCTCTCCCTTTCTTCCTCCCTCCCTGCCCCTCTCTCTAAAAATAATGAATAAAATCTTAAAAAAAAAAAAACAAAAAACAAACTTTAAAAATAAATTATCTGTTTTCTAACTTAATCATTTCAAATCATTAAGAACTCTCATTTTTGACCTTAAAAAAAAAGATCTTGAAAGATCGTCTGTCTTGAAAACATACTATGTGCTCAGACATATTCTATTCAAGGAGCAGGGGACACATCAGTGACATGAAATCTGCTCCTGTTGTGGTCAGTGGAACACCAGGGTTCGGATTAGGTTACTACTCAGTCCTGTGTAGCGGGGTTGTCCTGATCACAGTTTTTTGCCCCGCCAAGATGTCCTGACAGCAGATTCATTCTCGGGACAAATGCACCATGGCAGAGGACACTGGCACGCAGAAGCAGAGCTCTGCAAAACCTCAACCAAATATTGATGGAATCAATGAAGTTGGTGCCCTTGGAAAAATGAAAACCAGGGGGATGGTTAACTTGGTTTAAGTGCATGTGGATAGAGCCATGTTATGTGGCATCTATTCAAATGTCACATTTTCACGTTTTGTAATGGCTTCATGCTCAAGGTCCCCTTTCTGTAAGGGGATCCTTGCATTTTCTATTTTTCTCCCAGCCTTGTATAGTCCTTCAGACATCTAGGCACAGTCAGGTCTCAATAAAATGCTGGTTAGTGCTACTAACAAATAATACTTACTAAATACGCTAGTTACAATACCTCTTAATACCAGCTACCCACACACTGCTTATAAATTCTCCCATTTGCTCCAAACAGAGAGTTTCAGTTTCTCCCTGGTATACAAAATAATAGCAAGAGCAACACATCTTTAAGATAGTCACAGGCTTGGGTCACGGGGATTTAGGGATGGATTATGGTATTAAGAGTGAAGCCTCTCCCGTAGTTGAAAGAAAGTTCAGCCAGAAAACAAACATCTCAGGAAAGGAACCTGACTGGGAAATCATGTGAAGCAAGGCAAGGGAAATGCCCACCTGGGTCCTTGCAGGTGGTAACTGAAGAGCTCCAAGAACAATGTCTCTTTGCACTTACAGCTGATGAGATACCATTGAAATAGGGGTAATATTTAAGTAAAACTGCTCTGGATCTAAACCTGATGAGTAGGTTTCAGTCAGGTAGAAGAAACACAAAGGTATACATTCATTTAACTGGATGAACAGGGCTGCTAAGCATGGCTAGCCTATTTTTGTAAAGAATATAAACAATTTTATAGTTTATCTTTCTAATTTTCCAGTAAGTCCAAGTTACTGATGGTAAAGTGACTCCATGCAAATACATATTAAGTTTTCATTTATTTTTCCTGCACTATTCCTGAACACCTGAATGAAACAGTTCATGAATGGAAAGTTAATCTGCTCAGACCAGGATGCCTAAAGCATTATGAGAAATTGGACACTTTTTGGATTTAGTCGACCACATAGGAGCATTGTGCAAAGAGGTTAGGATTCAGACTTGTTCTCAAAGCCCAGAGCTTGGTGTATAGTTGAAATAATCAAGGTACTTTTCTTTTCCTTTTTTTTTTTTTTTTTCATTTAAATGGGTTCAAATCACTGGCTTATTCAATTTTCACCCAGAGCTTAATACACTGAGGAATGCCCAGGGTGCAAAGCATTAAGAGTGAAATGATTATTTTTGATGACAAATGTTCTTAATGACATCAGAAATGTGGCCATTGTATAAGTTCTGTGCCTTTGGAAATGCATTTGGTTATGGTGGATCTGTTCACAACTATTTATACAACTCCCCTAATCTTTTTCACTGAATACTGTGTTTTCCAAGCATACAAATGAGAGATTTAGCTTACGGCTGGGATTTAAAATGTTTAAATCTTTTTTCTTTTCCTTTTTTTTTTTTCTTTTCTTCTTTTTCTTTTATAATGAGTGGCTATACTCAAAGACCATTTTTTAATTTTAAAATGTCATAAGTTTGTAGACATTCGTTGGAGGTGAAATAAACAGGCAAAGTTAATAGTCATCATATTGGGCATATTCAATCAGTGGCTAAGACTGCAAAGCACAACTCTAAGGTGACATTCACATTGATGGCTTAATCCCTGCCTCTGGGGAAGAAAGTTGCTTAATATGAGTTAAAGTAAAGGGCACAGTGAAGTGCAAAGCAATTATAATTTAAGACACAGACATCATTATGTGTATTAACGTTATCACCTTGGCTTCTTCTATGCTTTGTATTGAACATGAGGTAAGGTAGATAAAAATAATGATTATAAAACATTTTCAGGGCATCCAAAGAAATCAATACGACCATGATGCATTCTCCCACTGCGCTGTTTAAGAAACAGGACATCGTAATTGTGCTCCAGCAGTGAATTTTTATGTGTACCCCAAAACCTTAAAAACAAGTAAAAATATTATTTGACGAAGGGATGTAGCTAATTAAAGGACTGTCCGTTATGCTTCTGTGGGCGCACTCATTTGTAAGACTTTAAAAATAAGTTAATGAAAATGGATATTTGTTGTAGCAAAGCACTGATTGTCCATCAGCATGTAGTTCCACAAACATACACTGTCTGAGAAACTGGGCCCAGTCAAGATCCTTGTACTCATGCTCACAAGGACGTCAGTAGTTACTTCATTTTGATAACAACAGAAATCTATCTCATGATTGTGCTAATCGCTCTGTTACAAGTATGAACCACCAACCTTGAAATGGCACTCAGGCTTCATCAGCGCTCTGAATTTTTCACAATGGCACTTTCTAGAACCTACTTTCTCTACTCAGCATGTTTCTACCATCTCTTCCCAGGGCTCTCAGGTCCCTACAGTCCACACCACCACCACCAGGTAAAAGTCCAGTGTACAAAAGTAGGCTTCTTCTTTATTTTAACTCTTTCCCCCATTGCATTCTGCACTCAACTCAAGAAGAAATGTTTTTTTTCTTGGTGTGACCACATGGATGTAGCTCCATCCGGATTTGCCTGGAGCTATGAGGGAGGAGACCGCATGGTATGACTGTAAATGAAGAAAAATAGGGAAAATTAAGCAAAGCATCCTGTTTACTTTCGGTTGGAAAGCCGAGGTGAACAACCTGCTAAGAGACAGCCTTGTTTTTGGACAGATTATGCGTTTCGTTAGCAAAAAAGGTGGTTTTTAAAAGCACCTTTTTGAAAAATAATCACTGGACATGAAGAAAAAAATTCATCATTATAGGGGCCATTCCTGGAACAGGCAGACTTCTTCATTTATTTTAACTACTTGGGCAGGGATATTTCAAAGACACAGGCTCTGGGCTGCTGGCACCAAGGTTAGACTGGGCAAGCTTTGTATCTGAAGTTTTTTCCTTGGGGACCATCAGCCATGTGCTCCTTCTACAGCCATTCTTCCAGTAGTTCTAAGTAGGGGTCACTTTGCAGATTATCCTGCCTCTATAAACAACTGGGAGTTTTTACAGATGGAGACAAATATTTGTGGGGTTCTGTGGAAATTTACAGTGGAAATCTTGTAAAACTCTGCAGAGACTCTATATGTGGTGGGTAGGCTCAGTCTGAGGAGGTAAATGGGACATCTGCCCTACACTTTGGTCCCTTCTGCAGGGCAGCTGGAACAAGCTTAACCTCACAGATGAAGCCTGAAGAACCTTAAAAAAAAAGGAAAAGAGAATTGAGATCTATTGAGTTTGGTTAGGGTCGATTTTAGAGTCAGAAGGATGGGGCAATTCTATAGATGGTCTTGACTCCATGGATTCATATCTGATAGAAGCAATTTTTAATAAGATGGTAGTAAAAAGTTAAAATACAAATTTGGTAAAATCTCTGGAAGAGATGTTTGGACATTTGAGAGGTCAAACATCATTGTGTTGTAGGGGTTTTTAAAAAGATTTTATTTATTATTTTTAGAGAGCAGGGAAGGGAGAGAGGCAGAGAGGGAGAAAGACATCAGTGTATGGTTGCTTTTTTCACTTGCCTTCAGCTATAGACCTGGCTGGAGACCTGGCTTAAGACCTGGCTTGCAACCTGGTTATGTGCCCTGACTGGGAATCGAACCAGCGACCCTTGGGTTCACAGGCCAGCACCTTATCCACTGAGCCATCAGCCAGGTGTGTTGTAGCTTTAACAGAGAATGGGGGAGAACTAATGGTTAAATATTCAATAAATGTGCTCCATTTTAGGTGGCAAAATATTCAGGGCAGCTAAAGAGAACTGTGCTAATGACATTTGAACTAGATAGGCACAGGGGATCTGTGTCTTGGGTAGCACTGGGCAGTGGCATTACTATTTGGGTGAGAAGTCACAGAGCATATCATTGAAGGAGCCTGATGGCAAGTAAACACAACAGAAGAAACACCATGACAACTAGTGGGGACAATTTATGACTAGCACACCTGAGATACTCCCTGAGGGTTTCCTCAAAGCATTAGAAAGAATAGTTAGGGACAAAAGTAGATGGGTAGTTTCGTTGCTGCTATTTCACTTCCTGACTCTACGTCCCATTTCACTGTTGTGGTCTTTGGAATCAGATTACATATGTGACTGAGCAGTATCTTGCCTTGTCCATGAAAGACTTATTGAGAAGTATGAGTTTAACAAATCTGCCAACTACTAATGTGTCAAGTAACTTCCCTGATAAATCCTTGAGGGGTTTGCCAAAATGTAGCTCTGATTTTGGTCCCATGTAGCTAGGTTTTATTGAATTTTCATCCTTCTAAAGCAAATGTTTATAAATAAAGCCTTATTTGTGTATCCGTAGCTATCCTTACATTGGGTAAGCCAGAAAACTTGGAGTCAAGGGGCATGTATTTCTTTATTCCTTCATTGGTTGGGCTAGATGACCCTTATCAACTTTTCCCAGCTCAGAATTCTGTGTCACAAAAATTCTTCAACCTTTAAGCAACCACAGATTGGACTCATGATTATTCTATAATTTCCAGGTGAATTAGTGTAATCAAAACTCAACCAGAAAGAAAAAAAAAAGTTAGATCCTAATGTTGGCATTAATTTCTCTCACTACCCATAGTAGCAACCAGGTGGCCTTCTCTTTATTTTGTCAGACTCATTAAGGAACCAGGGATGTTAAAAAGTTAAAGTGAACAGATGAGAATGGCTCCTTTTTGAAGAAGTTAAAAATTATTCTGTTTAAAGGTTTGATATTCACACCTGGTATGAGTGGAATTGCTCTAATGTTAGAAGTCACCAGAGTGACCCTCCCATGAACTCACCAAAAAATAGTCCACTTCTCCCAATCCTAGATACCTCCAAGAAGAAAGACATCCCTACCTCCTGTAGGCAGAGCTGAACCTCACTTGTTAATTCCCCTCATCTACAGATAAACTGAAATCCAGGAAAACTGCTGTTCACTCAATAACTACATCCACACAGTTAAATTGTTTAGAAAAACTATCCAGTTAACTAACGACATACTGATTACTGGGCCCCCAACATGTTGGCTATCCCAAGAATTCTGCATCTCTCTCTGTTTCTCCATTGCTTTCCTTTATGGTCACAGAAAGACACAGATCTAGAAGAAAAGGAAATTCATCAATAATTTGGTAGCATAGGAAGTTGCTGAGCCTTCACTGAACAGAGAGGCTGTATTCTTTCATCTTCACATATGAAACTATCTTTGATCAAAAATGAAAGACTATGTGCAGCTCTCTCTGACAAGGACTGAAGGGTTATCCATCGAAGTTCACCAAGGGAACTCAGCTCCCTACATCCTATCCTGCCTTGATATATTTGGGACTTAAATAAACTTGCTTTTTAAATCACTTTCCTTCTCAAAAATACACAAATAAAATCAAATAAATGTTCTGTGTCTTTTAATATCTCTAACATAAGACAGGGTGAAAATAATCACCAGATCTGTGTTCTCTGCGTTAACACAAACACATCTGACGAGGACAGTGGCTGGACTCTCTCCGATTTAGGGCACACTAACAAAAGGAGTACATTTCAACAAATGTCTAATGACTCCCATATGTCCAGTTAAAATCCACCTAGGAATGATCTGGACTAAACAAGCAACAGGCAAACGTTTGCTCTAGTTCTTATTTCTCTATAGGAACATCACCTCAGAGAATGCATGACTTAGTTGCTAAAGTACCAAGAACCAGTTAAGGAAAGATTTGGAATATACTAGGAAAGAAAGCCTATCACAAAAACATGCAAAATACAACCACAAAAGCCCTTAGCCATGTCCTTGGCCTAGGATTACAACATAACTGTACTTTTACATCTTCCTTCTTCATTTATGTTTTGTGTTTTCAAGAAATGCCCAAACAACTAAAAGATGATGTGACACCAACATATGTTTAAAGTTATTCCTGTTGGTGCCTGTAAAATAAAGTTATTGCTTATGGTAAGAAAATTAGTAGCATAACATTTCTAAGACTAAAAACAAGATCACACGGACTGAATAGAAGTTATTTTTTTTCTTTTTCAGTTTCCGTGTAAATATGTACACACGTTTTTAAAAACCTGAGATCAGTGCTTCTCCACGATGACAGTAAGGTGACATGACAAGGTCCAAGGAACTCTGGACTAGAAATGAGTAGATCTGTGATCTAAATACTACTGTTTGGCCATTAACTAGATGAGTGGCCCAAGCAAGTCTCACCTTCTCTTATGTGCCAGTTTTCTCTTTTGTGTAACAATACATTTGGAATAAGCACATTAAAGGTCTCTCCGGGTTGAAAATTAGTAGAGGTGTATTATATTAAAATGGGTAATATTGCATGGCATAATACACATTGTACAAGGTAGAATGATTAGATATAAAGAACTATAGAATATGTCATAATATGAACATCAAAAGCTAATGGACTTTGGTAAAAGAGAACTTAAGGGTGAGGACGCAGACCCTCAGAGAGATCGCAGAGTAGATCTTTCAGAGACTGATACGGAAAAATTCATTGCTTTAGATTTTCAATAGAGATGACTGCTGTGAATTGAAATCCAGTTCTAGCACCAAAGAGAGAGTGTCACACATTCATCCTTAACCCGGCCTGTTGTTCAAATGCTCCGGTAACCTAGAAATTACACTTACGAAGTTAATGGCAGCTGTAAGTTCAATAGGCACTAAGAAGGAGAGTGAAAACAACGACCAGTCAGAAGTGCTTCAGCACCATGATGGTTCTCGAAATGACACATATGAACATTCTTCGTATATTTGCAACAGGCTGTTTTCCCTGTATGTTTGCCTAATTCTATCCTGATGAATCATTTCCTTAGGAATGAAATCATTTAAAATTCCACGAAGGGTTGGGTAGCTTTTATTTTGGGAAATTTATCCAAAGCCTGCAGCAAGAGAGCCATGCTCATTGGAGGCCCAGGTGGTATTTGGGGAACATGGGTGTAGGTGGAAGACTCAGGTTACCTGCCTTTCCCTCCTACAAGCTTCAGCATGGTGCTGTGTGAGAAGGTTCAAGGATAACTGGAAATCCCCATATGGCTAACACTCAGAAACATTCTTTTGGCGGTTAGGTAATAGTGAAGTCATATTCAAGAAGTATCTCACTATGAGACTCTCTACACTATCTCTCTTGTATCAAACTCCATGAAAGAAAGGCTCTATCTCCAGTATTAGCCAGTTTTATCTAGTACCGTTAGACACCCACACACGCACATACAAGGCATACTCATACTCCTTGCTTTTTCTTTTTCTTTTCACTTTATTCTTATTGCTTATAATACTACAGATATCCCCATTCTGCCTCCCCCTTTGCCCAAACCCCTTTGATGTCTCAAACACAAGGGGGGCTAAGGGAAGATAAGTCTAGGTGTGCCATCCCAAGTTGGTAACTGCTATCCACCCACCTCCAGAATTCCCCCAGAATTTTGAACTTCAAATTGATTTTTGCATTACTTCATCTTTCACTGAAGCATACAGTAGTTGCTCAGAGGCTGCCATGTTCTGCCTCAGGACCGTCCGGTTGGAGATGAGAATCTTCTGGAACGGAAGTAAAAGAGACTGAACCCTAGTGAGGAAAATGAGTTGTTCTTCTGGGGAATCTGGAAAGCTCTTATCTTTCAAACCAAGACTGATGATCATGGACAGTTTTTATCCTCTGGCTTGACATGTGCTCCTAAACCTTTGGGTTTGCTTGATGTCATTTTTGAAGGCTTTCTTACTATTCTTATTATTTCTTTTTGTTGCATAGGTGTATTGCCAAGGGGAAAAAATGGGCTTGGAAGTTTCTATTATCTTGAAATAATAAAACATTTCATTTCTAAGAATAAAACATGCATACTATTTTATTTTGAATTTTTAATTATTTAAAAACATCATGTTGTAGATACATTTTTATAACTTAAAATAATTTAAAGCTACGTGCATAAAATGCTTCACCCCTGTCCAACCACATTCACTGTTCATCAAACTTCTCACCCCATAAGTAACTATAATTACTAGTATTTGTGTACAGTTCTATTTCTTTGCACACAAGTACAAATACAAAAATGTATTTTTTATTTTTATTTTATTGTGGTAAGAACATTTAATTTGATCTCTACCCTCCTAGCAACTTCCAAACGTATAATTCAATACTGTACAGAGAATCTCTAGGACCTAGTCATTCACATAACTGAAATGACATACCCATTGATTAGCAACTCATTTTCCTGTTCCTATCACTTCACACTTGTCAGGAGGGCTATAATCACAGAAACAAATAACATGTGTTACTAAGGATATGAGGAAATTGGAACTCTTATACACCATTGGTGGGAATGAAAATTGGTATAGACATTATGGAAAACACTATGGAGGCTCATCAAACATTAAAAATAGAATTCCCATCTAATACAGCAATTCAACTTCTGGATATTTATATTTTGATTTCTGTTTCTTTGTCATAAAAATATGCATATATCCAGGCAAACATATAGGACAAATTCTCCTAAGTTGTATTCTTGAGTTAGAGAAGCACATGAATTTCTAATCAGATAAATATTGCCAATTAGTACATTTTGAAGGCAGTTTTAAGTATTGGGGATACAAGTGTATGCTTTTGTCCTTAGCGTGGCGTCTAGCAAAAATTAGAATGTGATCCAGATTATATAATTTACAAAGAGCTGAGCATCAGAATTGTTTTAGGGAGTTTTTAAAACTCGGATTTCTGGTTCACCCTTTGGAAGGTTTGAGTCCAGGGTCTGGAATCTGGAGTTAAAACTCTTCCAAAGAAAGGTGGTTTTGATCAGGGTGATTTTAAAATCTTAGGCCTTAGGCACTTAGACTTTTGAGGTGACAAGCTATACAGTAAAAAACAAAATAGCAACCAACATTCCCTATGTTATTACAACCAAAGGATTTCTATAATTTAGCTTTTGATACTACTAACAGTTCTGATTTTATCACTTTAATGTTTCGGAACCATTAGATATCCTCTCCACTATCACATAGTTTAACAAGGTTTTTGGAAGAGCAGATGTGCCAAGCCCTCTCTGCAGGAGACAAGCCAGGTTCCTCCCAGGAAACCAGAGATCCACTCTCATCCATGGATACGACAATCATGGTTGCAATAGTTTAAACCCTTATTTATCATTTCTCTAAAAAAATGTGAGAACCAGGGTTTCAGATTCATCCTTTTATTCTCTCTACTTTTTTTTGGAAAATGTGGGATGCAGAACATTTTGATTCCTGGTCACTCATCACCCAGCCAGGGGGCCTCAGGGAGGACCGGGCTGCAGACCATCAGGGTCAGGGCATTAAACACAGCCTCTGAGGCAACAGTTTGTTGGATTCCATTACCAGCCCCCACATGCCTGAAATCTGGTGGCTGATTGCTTTTAACATGCATGTGATGTGTCTCAATGGCAATCTGTGACACATTTTGTTGGGCCTTAACTTTGAAGAGATTTGTATTGTTATTGGCTGGGTTGGGCTAATCCACTGGGGAGGAAATATCTCTGAATGGACTTCAGTTTCATTTCTGTTTGAGCCAGGAAGGTTTCCTCAGCAAACAGCTCCAGATTTAGCGCATTTTGGGCAGGAGAGAGAATCCAGTAAGGGCGGGGTAGGGGGTGGGGCCGATGGAATTAACCTCTCTAGCTCTGGTCCTTGGCTGTAACAACTGAGACACATGGTAACTTGTTTGTGCATAAAAATAACTGTAAAAATCTGTGTGTGACCTCTCTCATATTTTCCCAAATCCCCATTCTATTAAATAACTTTATATATGTATATAAAATATATAAATATATATTTTAAGTGTATACCCCATACACACACACACATATATGGTACCAGTGCCAACATTATACTGATATTTGTGCTGATATATTCATTAACTCCAAGTGATGTCTAGTAACTGAAATGACAAAGAAATCAGCCAGCTACATATTTAGTCTGATTCGCTTCTATGTCTTCATTCTTTTTATTTTCTTTTGTAAAGTAAAATTGATTGTACCGATCTATTGTTTGGGCCTCATACACATGCTAACAATAATTATTTAGGAATATAGAAATTCAAAAATCATATGAAAGGTCATAATAATCACACATTATTGGTTTCCTGTTAAAGGAAACTCACAGAGGATCTGACTCTTAGGATTACAAGTTACTATGATAAATAATAGCTTAGCCTTTGAGCTGCTTATATTTTAACCCAAAAAGAAAGTTTTGCCTTTTTTTTGAGAAATTTTCTATGTATGGGCACGTTTATTTTCGTAAAATAGATAGCTGGCTCTATATATAGATACCAGTAAAGAACACATGTTTAGCTCATGGTACCTTCTTTTATAAAGTACTTTTTAATATAAGCAGCAATTATTACTCTATCAGAAGCCCTCTTTGAGAGTTTAGAAACAGCACAGAATTCATAAAATTCTGTTGTTTTTCACCAAACGTCCCTTGTACTTCAAATATCAATAAGTGGCAGGTAATGTTAAAAAGCCTACTGTACGTAAGAACTGGAACAGTGAGATACAACTTTCAGGATGAATCCTTAGCATGTTTCCTTCTTTCCAGTGTCATTTACATGTAGCAAGGCATGACAGAGAAGTGGGGTGGAATGCGGAGAACCAGCTAGTTTCCAGACACATGGGGACACGCTGCATGGAAACTTTCAAAATTCCATCCAGTTTGTTCAGGCAGCACCAACAATTCTAAAATGAACAGTGACAGATCAATTTTTAATGGTACCTCTATTATTTTCCTTTATTATGAACACTACTTTATAGCAGACCATGAAAACTATGCTGACATTTGAAAAGCATGTGATTAATTGTAGCAGAACAAACGTTCTGAGCGCAGCCTGCATTTAGGAAGGTAATACCAAGCATGAGTCTTGATTATACTATTACTGGCACACTACAGCACTTGCCTTTAAAAACGTCCACTAAGCCCTGGCTGGTGGCCCAGTGGATAAGGCACCGGCCTGCGAACCCAAAAGTTGCTGGTTCAATTCCCAGCCAGGGCACATAACCAGGTTGCAAGTCAGGTCTCCAGCCAGGTCTGTAGCTGGAGGCAGGTGAAAGGCCACCACACATTGATGTCTCTCTCCCCTTCTTCCTCCCTCCCTGCTTTTCCCCCTAAAAACTAATGAATAGAGTCTTCAAAATTAATTAATTAATTAAAAACAAAAGTCCACTAAACGTTCAGGACCCAAGGTGTGCCCATGATGAATTGATACACATCAGTGGCACAATGGGTTCTGGAGGTGCCGTCCTGAAAACACAGCAATTCATTTACCTAAAATCTGAATACATCTCAGAAATGAAACCACACAGCCTTACAGCTCTCAGTAGGAACACAGGTCAAAGTGGCCAAGTGATGTTTATAGCTTATAATGTCCAGTAATCTCCTAATTTTGCTGAAAGAGTATACAAAGCAGTTACTGTGTATTGGGGCACACATGTGGAAAATGTTAGTTTGAATGTAACAGCAATATCATGGGAAGTTTTTGTTTTATGAAAGTGGACAGTTAGAACTGTGACCATAAAACATGAGATGGGTTATCATAATCTTCAGCTGTCCAGATTAAAGAATTGGGAGGCATCCACAATAAGAAGACATTTCTGAACTCCAGGTACATAGTCCAAATGCCCCATTTCCCATGCCATTCTCACCACTTTTTAATGATTTTCAAGTACTGTATTTAGCCATGGAACACAGGCCAATGAACTAACCTACAGAGAAACCAAAACTTAAAATCATACACTTATCAGGACAATATACAAGCCACCGGAGTTAAGTGATCTGGAATACATGAGGTTTGGAAAACCCACATGTTGCTTTCTTATTTCAGAAGGGAGGCGGAAACTGGGGCAATTGTGTAAAGAAAAAGGAAAACTTGGAGGAAAACAATCCGGTTAGAACTTGGGTGAGCTGGCTCTGCAAGGAACCCGCAAGTTCCCTCAGGCTGTGCGGGCTCACCAATCTAAGGCATTTGCAACACCCACCTTCAGCCTGGGCTACGAGGAAGCCTTGTTTATTAAAGAAATGAGAACAAATGAGATTATATTCAACCTTTAAGGGAAGCCAAGCTATATGGAAGCTTTAAGTGAGAAAAAAATAGTTATGGAGATGATATACATGAAGCCCTTCCATGGTTTTTTCATCAGCAATGGGAGTTAGATCTTTAGTCCACAAACCTAGGATGTATGTGTGTAAATCTTTTTTTTTTTTTTTTTAAATTTTCATTTGAGGGGATGTTTTCATTGATTTTAGAGAAACAGAGAAAGAGGCAGAATCATCAATGTGAGAGAGAAACATTGATCAGCTGCCGGCCATACACCGCAACCAGGGCTCCAACCTGCAACCTAGGTATGTACCCTGCCTGGGAATTAAACCCACAACCCTTTCATGTATGGGATGATGCTCTAACCAACCACGCCACCTGAACAGGGTTATAAATCTTAAAGAGTGAAAATTGTCTACAGAAAAACAAAGCCTCTTATTGAAGAAATACAGCATGGTTCAATGTAGGTTTGGGCCTGGTGATACCTTGAGATCAATATATCCGAATTCTACAAAGGCATTTAAAAAGTTTATTTCCATTGGCTGTGGAAGAGTAATTGTCACCCTTCTAGTATTCAAATCCTCCCCAATCATTAAGGAAAATCCTAAGAAAAATGGGGGTTTGTAGAATAAAAGAAAAAAATGTTATTTCAATTTAGGTATTTTATTACAAAACCATGTTTATGTTTATGAATCATGATAGGTTGTTGGCATGTACTTTTATTGTTATTCAAGTGAGAATTTACATATTCATATTTATCTTCCCACTGTGAATGAGACTTGAAATGGTGAGAACCACTGTAGCTCAGTAACTGGATACTGAATGAAATAAAATGAACAGAATTTAGAGAGCCAAGGTATTATTATGGTTTTATAGATATTATTATACATAAGTCAAGTAATCTATATACTGTATACACATAAAGGTTTTCATATTTCTTACAAATGACTGGAAAGCAGCCTCACTTCCCTCTCAAACTATGCCCATGTGTTGTGCGACTTTGAACTATGCACAGGATGATGACTTTTCTTTCCCTCTGGTGATGGTGAAGACTTAACTTTTGTCTTTGGTATTCCTCAGGCCCTGCAGTGGGCTTCCTCGGAGATTCACGTCCATCTTTGGACTTACAGAGCTAGACTCTGAAGAACACATAGCCATGAAAGCTAGAAAATTCTGCACCATTATTTCTTTTAACATTGCTCAGGTCTCCTTTCCCTGGTGTGCTTTATGAGATATTGAGAGTTCTTTAGTGGGACTTAGAGTGCTCTCTGTCTGTCTCTCTTTCTCTCTCTCTTCCATCTTCCCTTCCTCCCTCCTTTTATCTCACTCCTTCCCTGTGGGCTGATTGTTGAGAAAATCACACTAAACTTTTGTGCTCACTGCCGGGATACACTGTAGTGATACTATACTACTGGCCCTGATAACAGTTTTTTTCCATACGGTTTCTTTTTTGTTTGGAGGGTTCCTGAAATATGAAAATAACGCTGACCGAAACTTCAAATCTGTGATATTCTTAGGTGCTGTGGTGAGGTGTTTTTTTTTGTCAGAGGAGTTTTTTGCCACTGTTGTTTGCTCGCTTGTTCCAGTCAAAGCCCTGGCTAATGCAGACATGCGTCCTTAAGTTTTTTATTTTCTCCACCTGAAGTGGCTGCCCTTCAAGGATCCCAGCTTCTTGTCAGGTCTCCATCCTAACACAGTGTCCTGCACTGTCCTGGCTGGACATAAGAACCCAAGTTCCGGGTTACTGGGTCTGAGAAGCACCTCTCTAGGTTTCTGAAACCTCACGTGATTATTACACTGGTTCTCAGTTTTCAATTTGTGTCTTTAACTAGATGATGTGCTTCTATGTTCTGCAAGCTCAGCTCCCTAAAGATAAGTTAAAAACAATTTTGTCCCATTTACCCAGAATTCATGGATGACTGTATCTGGGCCTATTTTGGATTATTGTACTTTACCATTTTGCCCAGATGTGGCAAAATGCCTTAGACTCTGAGGATGACTAAAGGCCCCTCTGGATGAAAACCCTCTGAATTTGCTGTGAGGGTGAAGACACATTCCTCAAGATGATGTGACAACATTTCTGAAGCAAAATCCGAGGACCCACCTAGTTCACTGGCTTAGCCCCTGCCACGCGTGAAGGTGAGAGATTAGACCCACGCCCTGTTCTCTTTCCTGTTCAAACTTTTAGGCTGTTCTTTTTTTCTCTTCCTGGAAGGTCAGGCTGCCATGCTCTGCCCCTGTCCCAATGCATTTCCCACATCCTGTCCCTGGAGATATGTGAGGTGCAGTCTGGAAAAACATCAGTGCCATGTGTGTCTGAACCTGCTTACACAGGATGCCAACAGATGGCAATATTTTATCATTATTGCACAACCCAAAGACCCTTCCTCTGTGGCCTCGGCGGGGCAGGAGGAGTCGGCTCTTTGGTGTGACACATGTCACCGAAGCTTCACCCCCCATTAACTGTGCTGTTGTTTGTGATTGTTAAGCTGCGTGTCTCGGCGTGTGTCACATTCTTGACTGGTACAAGGGTCCATTACTAAGTAGCATCTGAGGACCGTGAGCCATAAGGCCCCATTCCTGGAAAAATAAACACTGTACATGCGGCTGAGATTACAGCCACTGGCTGGTGGGGAACTGGATGGCATTTCATGTAAAAGGCTGCTTCTGTGATTCATCAAGCCTCCCCTCATCCATACACTAGAAAGTCACATAACTGCCACATAGCCCTTCCCATCCACAAACACGAGTAGGCGTCCCATCGTCGCTGGTCACTGGGGTGCGTCAGGGCTCGGTCACGACAGAGGTGTGCGGGGAACCTGGGAGTCAGGAATTCCCAAACTAGTAGCAACCCTGATGAAACCCACTGGGTGATTTCAAGGAAAACATGGCTCTGATTTTTAAGGTCTATGTTCCGGAGACATTTTCCTTATCGTTTGTCCTCCTTCCTGTGGTTCTTTGTATTTGTCAATCACGTTCCCTTCCTTTTTCTCATACCTTTTATGACATTCATGTTTTCTTTCTTCCCTCAGAGGCTCTCTCTCTTTCCAACGTGTATAAGGAAACTGTCACCCGCAGGCCTCCAGCCAAGGGGGCAGGATGGACTCGCCAACACCACCTACCCAAGGAGCTGAGTGAAAAGCGAGTTCCCTCCCGCTACCACCTGCCCTCGCTGCTGCCAACCAGCCTGACAACGACTGCAAGCTACCTAATGGTTAAAAACTGGCCCAAGACAAAGAAAGTCAGTTCCAAGCTGCGTTCAGCGAGGTTCGGGGGCTTTCTCTGTGTACGGGCAACTTCGGAGGCTGTACTTCCATCCTTGATCTCCTGAGCAATCTGCCCTATTCACTGTTTGTTTCTCTTTTCTAACTACTTTTTTAAGGTGAAATTCTGGCATTTCGTGCAGGAAGGAGGGCACAGAGGGAGCTCCAGGCCCTGCTGGGAGGCAGGAGGCGAGGGGCCCGAACATCTTCACCGACCTACCCCACCCCATCCAGGGTCATGACCATGTAGGCAAACAACCGAGGGTCAGAGGGGAGAAACCAGATGGGGACAGCGGGCGCCCAGATCCCACACCTCCTCTCAAGACCCGTGTCAGAAGGCGGTTTTCTGTGAAAGCAGGTTTCCGAGGCCAGCGCTTCCATAAACACTCATTTCTCTGGCCTGTGAGAAGTGTGTTGGGGGGAGCGTTCGCCACCAAACAAGGTTTTACTGCGTATCCCCCTCGTTGTTGTTATAATTCATGCTGATATAAACCATGCTCCATAAAACGTCCCAATACGCGTCTACTGGGCACCACCGCAGGGCAGGCTCGAGCCGGAGCTCCTCGGGCCATAAAACCAAGGTTGTCAGAAACACGGCTGCCATTTATTTCCCCGTCATGTGCTTTCTCTCCTCCTCTCTCTAGGCAGACTTGCCCCGTGTTGAAAGGGAACCTCTGGTCGAAAGTCAGCCACAAAGTTGTAGAAAGCTTTGATAGTCAGTGGAGTGAATCATGACTGCCCACGGCCTGCACCCACGGGGCCTCTGGCTGCGCGGACCCCCCTCTAACAGCAAGTGCTGGTCATCCGTCACGGGTTCCCCAGCTCCACGGTGCCTGGGTCCCAAGGTGCCCTTTTCCACAGGTATTGCTAAAGCAAATAGCAGACGGTATTTACTGGGTGTGATGCTTTCAATCACATTAATCTAGCCAGTAAAAAAATTTATGAGCAATAAAAATTCCACCAGGACACGGCTGATTGGAGGGCAGGCCGCGGGATGGAAATTCAGGCCACGCCCCTGCCCAGAGCTAGACTGTCACAAACCTTGGGAGGAAGCAGGAGTCGGGATGGAGAAAGACAGGAAAAATCTCTGGGGTTGTTAAAACCAACTCAAGGGTAGATGGATAAAACTCTTAAATCGTTTAATAAGTCCAAGCTCTTGGAGCTTGGAGGGTGAGTGACTGAACACCTACTTTGACAAGCTCCCTGGGGACGGCGTAGGCAGAGTCCCACTTCCATCAGAAAATCTCCTTGGGCACCTTCTAGTCCTATGATCACATGACTATTATTCTGTTCATAATGAAAATAAATATTTTTAAATGCACTACATAGAGACGAGTGGGAAGGATGCGTAGGTGGGGACTCTGGTTTGTAGCCCATGAAGCATGCAGCTCTACATGGCTGCCTTTCTCCTGACTGATCTGTGCACGGTTTAGGCAGATACAGAAGAGCAATGACTAAGCACCCTGAACACTGAATCATACCGTCTTTCCCCAATCCACGGTGGCCATGCTCGGACTGCATGGTTTCAAACACACACTCTCCAAATCCTACTGCTCATGGCTTGTCCCTGGAGTGGGCCGTTGATCCAATTATTTGTTAAGGATCCCAGACCACACATGGCAATGAGGATGTTATTTTAGTGCATTTATATTGGAAGCCCTGCCACTGGGAGTGAGTACCTGATTAGTTCATCATGACTAATGTTTCAAATAGCTTATCCAATATCCATACCCCACTTAGTAATAGAACCTCATATTTAATCTACATGGCAATGTGCCCACCCTTAAAGACTTTACTTGCAAAATCCCTTGTTGCTAAGGGTGGTCAATAAGATGTAGTTTGAAGTGTGTGGGGGAGACTTTTAAGAAAGGCCCCTAAGAGAGGGTCAGATAGTTGGTTTTTACCTTTTTGCCCTTTTCAGACTTCTTCCATTTCCTGCCTAGAGTGAAGACCCCAAAGGCTAGACCTCCACTAGACTAGTCATCTTGGAGAATGAGATAAACTTGAGGGTGGAAGCCTTATGTTCTAAGGAAGAGAGGAATGGTTAGAAAAGGAGAAAGGGATTAAGCAGTACAAACTTCTCCTTATAAAATAATTCACAGGGACATAATGCACAGCACAGCAAATATAGTTAATGATAAATATCATAATAACTATGTACAATGACACAATGACAGATGGTTACTAGACTTACTGTGGTGAGCACACTGTAAGGTATATAAATGGTGAATCACTATAATGCACACCTATAACTTAGGTAATATTGTACCTCGATTATAATTTTTAAAAATTAAGAAATAAAAAAAATTTTTCATTACACTTAAGTATAATTTTATGGAAGAGCAGATCATCTTAGTAGCCAGCCTTGGATTTGAAACTCAACCCCACTTTTAAGCCACTATATGACGTGGGCTACTCAATGAACTTCTCCCAAGTTTCAGCTAGAATGCCTGTTTCTCATGTTCTTAGAAACACTGCATTAATTTACATACATAAAGTACTTAAAAATCTGTAATATGTCAGTCACACTAGAGACATTTGTTTTCTTCCTACTAGTATGTTGTTTTCTTCCATGTCCTTGTCTACCAATGAGGTATTTGTATCTAACAGGGAGATTAAAAGATCTTTCTGATGAGGAGGAGGAGAAAGAGGAGGAGGAAGAGCATGAGGGTAGTCAAGACACATTGCAAATATAAACACTGATGTATCTGCTTTGTTTACGCTACTGTGCCAAACTTAATGCTAATTTCAGCCTGGCACCTCAGTGCTGTCTAGAAGTAGTACTTGAAAAAACACACCCAAGCCTGAGATTCCATTACAAACTACCACCTCTTACAGTAACACTCTCTAGCCCCTTAGTCTTTGTATTTCTTAAAACTTTGACATAGGAAACGATCAGGGACAACACCCCAAATTAACCAAAATGGTCTATAATAAAGGTTTGCAACCCTATGATTTGGGACATTTAGAATCAAGATACCACACCTCTATAACATCCAAGGTAATTTTGCAAGTATTTCTTTATTTCAAGAAAGAAAGTGGTTCTACAGAGTTAGGAAATTTCATTTTCCTTTGGAGTACAGTATAAAGGGCTGCTAGCCCAGTCATCATGAAGGAAGGTGCCTCCCTAAGGAGAGGAAATGGTGTATGACTTTATTGCTTACTGGCCACACTCTGAAGTCAAGATGAAAGAAGTGGCCCCAACTAGTGCTCACACTTCCACCACCCCACCGATTACCTGACCTACACACCCTACAGGCATTTCTGAGCCTGAAATTAAAGCTTCACTTTAGAACCCTGACATCACTTATTGGGCGTTGCCTGGATTTGAGTAGCTCATTAAAACTGAGAAAATTGCCTAAATCCTTTTCTGGACTGGGGACTCAAGATTTAAATGCTCATTAGGACTTAAGACAATTGTTTTACTATCACTATCTAAGAATGTTTAATCATCCAATTATTGGGTAATGACAGGGGTGTCCATTCAATTCTCAATAACTTAGGGGAACATGAGGATTTCTTTTTTCTCAAGCCTACCTTTGGCCAGCACCTGAATCTCCACATGTTCAATGTAGTCAGAAATACCATTTTTTGGTGTTTCAGGGCCCAACAACAATTTTTGGGCCCTGGCTGGTGTGGCTCAGCGGATAGAGGACTGACCTGGGAACCAAAGGGTCACTAGTCCTATTCCCAGTCAGGGCACATGCTTGGGTTATAGGTCAGTCCCCAGCTTGGGGCATACGGGAGACAACCACACATTGATGTTTCTTTCCTTTTCTTTCTCCCTCCCTTCCCTTATAAAAACAAAAAAAAAAATGTTTAAATCTTGGTGTTGATAAGTCAGTCAACTTCTGTTGGAAATTTCCATCCTCCAAAGCCAATTTGGTGCTATTGAGACAAGAAGAGCAGAGAGGGTCCTTTGGAAAGGGTGCAAAACAATCCAAAGCACAAATGATCATGCTCTTAGAAAGCAGGATGTAAATACCATTTTGGCTAGGAAGGTTGGTTAAGCCACTGCTAGTGTCTCCAACTCTCTTCAAGTTCCCCATGACCACTGCGCTTGCATGGCAGGTCATTTTCTGTGCATCTTTCCAAATTCAATGTAAAGTTAAACATCTACCATGGTTCCAGGCTTTTCATGGTTTGAGAGCACAAATGGCCACATATCCCATGATTTCCACCTGAAATCAAAGCCTGGCCTACATGTACGCAAAGGTTTGTAAACTTTAACAAACTCTAGACTTACTTTCCTGACCTTGGCTTTGGGCTGGCAGTGGGGTTTCCCATGGATGTGGTGGTCTTGCCCAGATAAGTATTGTTACTCTTTAAAAAGTTCTAGAAGGCCAATATTTTCCAACTCAGGAATGGAGGGGAGAACAAAGGTACAGGAAAAGGAAAGAAATGGCAGTTATGAGATCATAAAAATTATATTCTGATTCCTAATGATATGATTTTGCCTTTACAGAAATACAAATTTCTGTAAGTTTAGGTTAAGACTAATTCATAACTCCAACCAACCAATACTCTAAGAGCTCTGAGACTATCTGTAAAAAAAAAAAATGGCAGTTGATTTTGTCACAACCCAAGATTATAATCCTAGCAGAGCACCAAGGAGCTGAGTAGAAGGTTATTTGCCAATTCTTTATTACTGGGTATCAATGAATTCCTCAAAGTGCAGACTTCCGTGTAGGCAGCATGGTGCCACATGCCAAAGAATGGAATTGGTTGAGATAAGTGTAGATGACCCCTTAAAGACTATGATAATGCCTATAACCTCTTCTTTACTCTTATTAATGTTAAAGAAAGTCTTATCAGCTTAAATAAACAGGCTAAAGGGGACAAAAGAGTGTAGAGTATAAGTGCTCCCCATTTTGTTGACCTTTACCACTAAAATTACTGAATAAGCTTCTACTTTAGTGCCAAGTCTATATAACTTACAATAGCAAAGACACATTATTCTTATGACTTATCAGGGTGTTTGCCAATAATTTATAGTAATCTATTCTAGAGTAGAAGGCCATGAAATGTGTGGATGATGAGGATTACATGGATGGTTGAGTTGACAGATAAATACAGGTGTCCTGTGTTTGTATTTGCTAAATCTGACAACTGTAGGTATGAAGAAGTTAGGAGCTACTTACAGTAGCAACTGGAAAGATCAGGGTTGACCCCCAAAGAGCTGGACTGAATCCCAAAGCTTTTTATTAGTTTTAACTTGTACATATTCCCTGCTTCTTTCAAATTCCTCATCACCCTCTTGGGTCCATAGTAGGCTCCCTAAAAATGCTAATTGATTTATTCTTAGATAGATAAAAGAAAAAGGCCAAGACTAAGCCAAAGTAAATAAGACTTCTCGTTTGAATGCTTTATTTCATGGGCCAGATTTGGGCATGCATTTCACCATTTGGAGCACATACTTGTGAAATTGCGAAATAAGTGCATTTTAAAACGCAGGTACCTTTTAAAGTCCCACTCTGCTAACTCTCAGGTTATTATTCATGCTTATATCTTAATGGAGTCCACAAATCAATTTTTCATTTTTTCTGGGTGAATATGGCTGATACTTACAAATGAGTATCATTTACTCCCACCCCCATAGCTCCTGATGGAGCTGAAGCCCAAAGCTATAAATATAGAACACCACCGTGGGCGCCCTCCTGCTCCCACCCTTTTCTCCGCAGCATGTAATGGATTTTTCTTTTCACAGTGTTAAAAGGATCAGTAAATCATCAGGTCACCTATTGATATGAAAGCCTTTACATTTGAAATCATTACTGTTTTAGCAAATTGCAGAAGAAAAATACAAAAAAGCAAATAAATCCAGCAAAAAATTATAACAGGTTTTTACAAAGTATGGGTGGAGTGGAAAAAGTGATCTTGGCTTAATTAACCACACTTAGTCATGAGATGCAGGAAGCAGAGGTTTTAAAAGTCCAATTGAGGCTGTGCTCTCTCTCTCTCTCTCTCCCTCTCTCTCTCTCTCTCTCTCACACACACACACACACCCTTTAAGGTGTTAATTTCCATCACATCATTTTGTGCGGCATTACCATGAAAAAACTGCTGAATCTTGACCTTGGTGTAAAATATTAAAATCATGCTCCCTTGGAAGGCCCAACTACCATTGAAATATTTCCTTCGTGCAGTCACAGAGAAGTATCCCTGCACAGGTGACAGATGTTCAAGACCTAGGTGTACCTTGCCCTGGGAAAGAAGGACATGTTTATCTGGTAAGTCTGGATTTCCCTTATATCAGTAACATCTCATTTTACCTCTACTTGTTGACTCAGACCATGACCTGTGATTGAAATATCCTAATCCCTACAATCTCCTGTTTCTAAACTCCAACCATTCCAATGTTATGACTCAAGTTAATCCTATCTCCTGTGCCCCATCCCTAATTAGTTACCATGCTTATAACTGATACTAAACACCTGGTTTATATACTTTCACATTCGATTAGTTAAATCTTTGTATTATTTTATCTTCTCTTATGCATGTACCTCACTTTCCAAATTACTGGATATACATACCTCAGGTCTTATATGTTTCTGGGGTATTTTGGAACTAGTAATCATCCATGAAGAGGAATGGTGCTACTTGCAGAGTGATGCAACGTACACATATCCCCTGGTGAACCTAAGGTTATTATTTCAATTGGTCTTATTTTAAGAAAACCAGTCACACATTAGAATGGTTAGTGATGAACTACCTAGGTAACCATGGCCCTGAAAGATATAATAAAGCTGAATTTCCTGCAAGAAATGGAAAGGCCTGTGTTTTCGGCAGGTTTTCTGTTCCTCAGAAGGGAACAATCTCCACAGGGCTTGGCAATGGATTTTCTCTCACTCCCAGCACCTCTATGTATTCTGAGCTCACAGATGATACCCCTGTCCCTCAGCCACTGACTTGTTTCTGCACAGAAGAGCCTGGCCCCCCAGCACAACATATTCAGACACAGCTCCAGCCCTCCCAGATCCAGCCTGAGGGTCTTCAGAGTGTACTGCTGTAAGTTCTTTGTTGAAGACAGAGGACCCTGTACAAGAACATGGGTCCACAGGAGCTACCTTCAGTATCAAGTGCCACCGTCACTTCCAGAAGAGCTTCCTGTGGTAGCATGGAGCCAGCTTCCTCCTTCCTTTGGAAATGGTTATAATGATGTAAGGAATAATCCACTTTATTTAGTCTATCAATTCGATGCCAGAGAGAGCCTCTTGTGTCAGACAGGGTCAGCAGGGCCAAAAACAAATTCCCAATGTCAAATACTTCCATTCTTAGTTCCACATCCTCTCTCTTACAAGTTTTACAAAGTGTCTTAATCTGACACTGCTCCAACTTGCAGAGGCCAGAACCATGTCGCCATGGCATGCCCTCTGTTCCTTTATCTTTCCATCTTGATTTCTTGCTCCTACCAATCCTCAGGCCACCTTTCCCTCCTGACAGTCACTCCTATGGTGAACTATGCCTAACCCAACCTATTTCTCTTCCATATCTCCAACCAGTCTACCCCTAATCCCTGTCCACAGAATAGCATCAGCAGATTCAATGTTCTATTTCTGAGCCTGTTGGAAGGATGCTGAGATAATGGGTATTTGAAACTAGGGGGAAAAAAAAGAAACGGGGAGGTAGTAAGAATAGTTTTAGTGATTGGGAAACGGTGAATATTTTCTCACGCATAGTCTGCTGATGGGCTGGGGTGTGATTTTAGAGGTTTGGTGTCAGAATGAGGGGGGCAATGAGGACAATAACTACAGCCTTCTTTAGGGTTTGCCCTACATTGGTCAAGTGGGGGTTTTGTCATTAACATGCCCAGAAAACCATGTCATCAGTTACACTGGCTGCAGGTGGAGATTTCAACAAGGAGACCATCTTTTTCCAAGCAGAATCCTTGTTAACCAAGCAAATGGATTCCAAGGTAAATGGTCAAACCACATAAAACTAGTCAACCTTCAAGAACAGATGAGGAGGAGTCACCTAGTACGGGCTTTGGGATGACTGAGATGACATAATAAACAAACACAAATAAGTTTTAACTTTTATAGTCTGACGTAGTGTCTATTCTCCCAGGGGTTCCTGGGCAAATCTCAACAACATGAGTAAGATACTAACAGCATCGAAAATAGTTGTTGTAAAATTTGAATGTAAAAGTTAAAAAAAAAAAAAAAAAAGTCTTCTAGTTCAAGTACCTAGGGCTCTCTTAGACAAATATATTTTAGTGTCTTTTCATATAAATTTCTCTACGAAAGGGGAAAAAACATACAAATTGTGAAAATCCATTGCATCATCTAAAGTTTAAACACAAATCTGACACTGAAAATGAGGCCAAAGGGTCAGAAGAGACAAAGTTAATAAATCAGAGGATTTATAATGTTTATAGTCTACTGGCACACAAATATCTTCCTATCCAAATCCTATAAAACTTAGAGTCACAGATACAAGCCATCCCAAAATATTATTTTTTCTGTTCTCTTAATTTTAGAATAACTATGGCTTTAATCACACATTTTAAGTTTTTTATGTTCAACTAATTTTAAGATCAGAGTCTATGAGAGACAGATTCTGAACTACCTAAACTTATGGTTACCCACTATATAATGTTTGGGTAGTTTTTCTATGTGTACCAAATACAAATGTATTTTATACTGCATATACATTTAATTTTAAAGAACTATAAAGAATTTCCAAGGAGAGAAAAGTTGAAACAAGAGTAAAATTTCAGAAAAACAATAAGACAAAAAATTGACTATCTGTGTTTGTTAAAGAAAATTGTACTTCAAAAAAAACAAAAACAAAAAAAAAAAACAGATAAAGATCTGAAGGATAAAAAGACAATAGAGTAACACCGACCTCAAACTCAGGCTTAGTATTTACATTTGAAAATAAAAAAGCACTATAATCATAGAAGAGATTTAACTGAGAAAGTTCAACTACAAATAAAAGATTATATCAATCAGTAGAGTTTTTTCGATGTTAATTATGCACTGGTATTTTTAAAATTTAACTGATGTTAATTATGCATGTATTTTATTTTTTTTAATTTAACTATTTAATCTGTTTTAAACAGAGAAACTACACATAAGGGTAGCAGTTTTTCAAACGTAAAAGTGAAAAATAACCAGTTAAATTGTCATAGTCCCATTATAGCAGAAAGTCAAATGGAAAATTCAAATACGTGAGGAAATCTAATTTTATTTAAAAAAACAATATCAAATAAAAGGCTGTGAAAGGTAAGGCCAGTTAAAGTTAAAAGCAAAACAACCTTTCATTAAAAATGAAATTTCAATTTTGATTGAAAATATAGTTTTCTTTCTATTGTATATTCAGAGTCTAGGAAAAATGGGCCTCAGCATTTTGTTTTTCTTTCTATGCCCATAGAAATAAGCTATTAAGCCCAAGTGAGTTATTCTTTTTTTTTCTTTCAATGTATTTCAATATAATTTTTTCAAGACTTAATGAAAGAGCTGTACAATCCATACCCCACCCCTTTTCAAGAATGTCTGGCCAAATGCAGCTGTAAATTATAAAATAATGCCCTGCATTCATAACACAGTTCACACATAAATATAAAAAATATAACCCCCAATCAAATGAGTCTTCCAGATCAGTTGCTTAAACCATCAAATACATATAAATATATCTTGAAGACACATCCTCCAACTCTAAAAACTGTAGACTTTACCCTAAGTATCATTCTTGTACGTCATAGAGTAACCAGAACTCACAGTCTGAAGAATGACTACTAAATGAAAAATAACAAATTATTAAATGGGGTAGTTTTTTTCTTTTCCTTAGCAAGCCCTTTTATTGATCCAAAAAGCAATTTTGTCCACAGACAGCCTGAGCGCACCTTGTTTGTGACAAAGTCTTTTTCTTAGGACTGGTGCCATGAAAAAAGTGACATCCAGCACTTCCCTCACCAGCATTGTTTTCTGAAACGTAGACCTGAAGTTTATCAAATATATTCAGGAAAGAAAAACAATGTTTTAAAAACTTAATTCTAAAAGACTAAAAGACCGGAGAATGTTTCCACTTAGCATTCTTTGGCCTTTCTGTTAGATGAGCTTATGTCCTAGTTTCTACAGAAGTCCATTGGTACCTGTCACCCCATGTATCAACAGTGATGCCTTCACTCTCAAAGCGTCGTGGATTGAATAGTAAATGACACAGTTGCCCCCCCCTTTAAGCTACATATGAGGTGTGGGCTAAAAATTCATCAAGTTTGGTTCTTTTCTCTGTGCAAACCAAGTACTGAATGATTAAAATTATTAAATTTGGTTTTAATTTGGCATAATGTGTATGTGAGTGTGTGTATACAGAGACACACACATCCAAATCCATAGCTTGTCAGATAAATAGATTTAAGAAGTAATAGAGTTAATTCTGCCACAATCATGTTACTAGTCATGAGTAGATTTCCTTAAAGAGTTATTTTGGAGCAGTGTATATATATTCCAACACAAGTCTAGGTGCATTGAGTGTTAAGACAGTCAAGAAAATGTTCATAGCTGTAGGTATTTTCAATCAGAAACTACACTACCAGACTTGATGCCCAATTTTAAGTCCAATTTTTTATTTGATTTAAGAAAACATACACACTCAAAGCACATACATTTTTATTATGCCGGAACATTATTTGTTTATTATTTCTCTCATCTTTGACCTTCTTTAGTGCTTAGTGGCAAGAACTCTATTTGTCAGTGTGTTCCTTACAATCTAGTAGAGTACTTGGTACTTGCTATATTTTAGACACTTAGTGAACATATTTATTGAATTGTATGAGTGAATGGATGAGCTTTTGGGGCAATTCCATAAGCAGAGTTTGCATATGGGAAAATAGCTGCTAATTGTTTTTAATAGAACACTAATATTCATATCTAATTCCTGATATAATTATTTTTAAGTGGTATTAATACCCAAACTTCATAAGTCTAAACCTGATCTCAGACTGGGTCGGGACAGAAAGAAGTTAGGGGGAAATCCTGGCAAGTGGAATGAAGGAGTAGAGGCAGATATCACATGCTAGTAAGTCACTAAGTCTTGATTGGTAGAACTTGATACCAGAAATCCTTATACACAAGTGTAGGCACCTGATTTGTTAAAAAGTCACTTTGGAGCTAAAAAGGTAGGTAACTACTACTATTATTTTTTTGTAACTCCATAAAAATTATACCGACTTTCGTCAGATTGGCACAAAATAAATTTTTTTTGGTTGCTGCAGAATTTTTGTAATTAGTTTATGTGGGCCATGAAATGGAAAATGCTGAAGATCACCAGTCTAGTGAGTTAGACCTGTGTGGATCAAACCAGCAGACAGAATAAAATAAAACTAAAATTTTCTTATAATCTTATACAGAATAAAGTTGTCATTAGAAAAAAAGAAAACCCAACAGAGTTTTTTCAGAGAGATATCAACAGATGAACAAATGAAGTATAGCTCATACAACTCTTTGGTTCTCTCTCTCTCCCCCTCCCTCCCTCCCTCCCTCTCTCTCTCTCTCTCATGTGCACGCATGCACACACACACACACACACACACACACTCACCCACCCAAACACTCACACTTTTCGTCCTCCAAAAAGAGACTTGATGTGGCTAAAATATGCATCGTGGCTATTCTCCAGGTAGTTATGTTTCTCCTAATAATACATTTAAGCCCCAACTTCAATGCCCTCATTAGTAACTTGAATATCTTAAGGCTCTCCATAGGGAAATAAATCTCAAATGAACGTAACTGTTTTTGACATGCACTGACCTTGTTAACCTTGCAGGTAAAAGCTCACCAAGCAAATAAATGTCATGTCACTAAGGCAAGAATCTACACACAAAACAGGGATATGATGAGATTCAGCTGTTGCCCTTTCTTGTGGCGATTGAACAGGTCTGCTGCAAAACTTGTACATGGAAAAATAAGCCTTTCAGTAGGACTCTGGGATAGCAAAGCAAGGACACCCAACGTCCCATGTCTAGAGAATCTGATTAATCAATAGAGAGCACTTCGTTGACAAAATAATCTTGTGTCTTTTGGCCATATACATAAAATACTGTCTTGAGTTTCTAACTTAAGTTGGCCAGTCTTGTTACCCCAAAACCAATATAATTTTAACAAGAAAAGGTGACTACCTCTTTAAGTAAAACTATGTATTATGAGAAAACCCCATTGAACCTTTTGCAAAGCTTTTGATCCTAAAATACATTTTTTAAAAAAGTTTGAACCAGCCCTGGCTGGTGTGTCTCTGTGGAATGGCCCCAGCCTGTGAACCCAAGGGTCATTGGTTCAGTTCCCCAGTCAGGGCACATAACCAGGTTGCAAACCAGGTCTCCAGCCAGGTCTGTAGCTGGAGGCAGGTGAAAGGCAAACATGCATTGATGTTTCTCTTCCTTTCTTCCTCCCTCCTTGCCCTTCTCTCTAAAAATAATGAATAAAGTCTTAAAAGAAAAAAAAAAAAAAAAAGTTGAACCATGCCAATCTTGCATATGGACTTGGTTATGACAAGTAAGTTATACATTTTATATTATCCTGGAAAAAAATTAATTTAGCAAATACTTAATGCCTTGATACTCTATGCAAGGTGCTGCATTGTGTTATGTAAAATCAACTATGACATCTCACTGGGAAGACTTTCCTGGTCTCCCCTTTCTAGGAAGAATCAATAACCTGCATATGTTCCCACCTCATCTCTACAATGATTAATACAACTGAATTAAGCCCACAGTGTGATAATAATTCCCTTCTATCCACCTAATAACCACAATATTATGAAGTCTTTATGTCAAAAATGCCTTTGGTTGTTTTTGTTTCCTTAGATCCGAATATAGTTTTCTGCACTATGAGTGTTCAAAAATGTTAAATGAATGAATTTCTAATACATTAATGGAGATCATTCCGAAGTAAGGCAATTGGCTATTTTGATAGTTCATATGAACCATACTGGACTATATTCATCATAATGCTTCTTGGGAATTCAAGAGGCAGAGTCAAAATTTGCAACAGAAGTTTACAAAAATAAGCATATTAAGCTTGCATTTCTCACCCCAGAGATGCCTGCTTAATAGCAAATGTCACCTGAGATTCCACACAAGCATGTTTCCTGTTTCACTTTACAAAGATTATTCTTCCCCTGCAAATGGTCCTTCTGGTAACATTCAAATAAAATATTCTCCCACCTTCTAGCTGTCAGTGTTTCGTAAGTATTAGAATCCATATTCTGTTAGAATAGTCCGTTAGATTCATGTCATAATCATTTTGCCAAAGTACAAATGCTCTGAAAAATATTATGTATGATACTGAAACACAGAAAATATGAGTACTGAAATTAGCTTTAAAATCTTTCATCAAAAATGAATCTGAACAATCTCTGAAACACACTTTTTATTAACATCCTTAAATAGTCTTGGCCCCAGTATTTCTTGACAAATAGAAGGTCCCTCACACTACATCATGGCAGTAAATATCTAGATAAATCTGTTCATCAGACATTGATTATGCCTACTTTTCCTTTTCATCCAGATTTATGCTCAGTCCAACGGTCAAATGTGAGTATTTGCACATGCACCAAAAGTTGGCACACATACATATACACACATGTGGTCTGGTGTGTGGTGCAGAGTAAAGGTGAAGAATTTTTGTCCTCTTGTTTGCTTGTCCCCATCTACACAGAGCCTCGTTGCAATAGAACTGTAAGTATACTTTGCTAAGAAATTGGCCCAGGCGCTTTGAACATTTGTGTCAGATTTGCGAAGGATGACATGGACTTCAATCGGGGTGACTTAAGACAGTCAACGACTCTGCCTTGATTCAGAACTTGAATTTGCTGTGGAAGCCTGGCCTTCATTGCCGAGTGAACATAATGAATTGATTACAAGGAATTGGAAATTCATCCCTTTTTCTCCTCTGACTCATGAAGTTGAACTTAGTTCTGCTAAATAGTATATAATTTTTACCTATTAATACAAATACAGGTTCGTGCCAGACAAAGTAGGACACGGAGAGAGTAGCCAGCAAAAAAGAAAACATAGCTGTGGTTAGAACAACACATATATGTCCCTATGGCTATTCCTCAAATAAAGTGTCTGTTTTCTCCTAATTAATTGTTTTTCAAGATTTTCAGGATGCATGGTACTTACTCAGTTTACCTCATCAGGAGGGATGCAGAGCTTTCAGACAGACATATATCTTATTGGCTTAAAAACATAGCCACAGACATATATCTTATTGGCTTAAAAACATAGCCTGTGCCTGTGTTCCAGCATTTGTGCTTTAAAATATTGTCTTCCTCTCCGTGGACTGCCCACTCCAACATGGTTTGCTTACCCAAGAACGATTACCAGTATTATTGAGTAATCTGATTTCAGAACTGATACAACTTATAAAATGAAGACACTGAGCAACTTGGGCTAAAAGGGACACAGTACCTTCTGTCACCGGGGCACCAATGGAGCAGCAGCCCTTTAAGGAAATTTACCTCCTCAAAGAGAACACGTTTCTTTGGACCGAGTGGGCAAGCAGACATGATGAATTCACAGCTTATGCCAATAGGAGGTATCAGGGTTTGTCTATTACAAAATGCAAACATTATCATTATCATTGGTTTTTTGGTACCAAGACCGGGTCTCTTTGAGGTACAGTTTTGTGCTTTAAAAAACGTATGGTTTATTATTCATATTCTTTTCTAGAACTGAGAGATTGAGATTATCCAGCAGCAAGTGATTTTCCAGGTATTAATTGCATTCTCTTAAGGAGGAGAAATGTTCTTGAAGGTAATTGTGTTTTTTCAGCCACTCCAAGCAAAGCAATGGCTTACTTGGGTTGGCACCTGTGAGACAAAATATTGTTTTTACTTAAGTGAATTAGCAATTATGGATCAGGAAAGAAATATCAGGACTAACTGAGACCTGATGTCTAGGTGATATTTTCCCAGGTTGGGCCTTCTGCAGGCCAATGCAAAGAAACTCAATTATATCTACCCTTAGGTTTTTTCTCCCCACCTCTGACTATTTTATGAAGGTAATTAGTACTCTCAGTAATTGGACCTCACACTCTCCATGGCTCAAGTCCCAAGTCATAGGCATTGCTAGAGTATGTTCAAGCCTTCATAGGAAAACATTCCCCTAACAAGAATTATCAAACTTAATGGGATACTTGTGTTTCTGACTTAATATATTTTTCCAATGAACAAAGGGGTTCCAGTTGCTGAAGTTCATTGCAAGGCTGCCTTCTGGGGTACCCTGCAGGGAGGACCTAGATAGCAGGTTAACAGGGGGTGGGAATAGGGAATATCCACCGCATTCCATGTCTCTTGTTCCTAAGGGTGCAGCCCACGGTGCCTGACGGGGAGTTAGGGCTGTCCTAAATATAGTCAGTCTTACACTTCGAGAGAAATCACTCTGGACTTGTTCTGGCTTGCCCGACAGAACAATATTCCCACAGACAGAACCACCAGAGAGGTTCAGCGGCAGGTTACAGACTTCCAGCCAGCCAGACACTGACAGTCATCGTGTTAAGGTGGATAAACAGGACTGGTTCGAGTTTCATACTTTAACAAGATTATGTGGATATGAATCTGTCTTGATTGGTTTTGTTTGTTTTCTCTCATTTTGTTATTTATTTTTACCTATCGTCATGGTTTAATTACCTAGAAAATCACACAACTATCACATTTTACTAACTACCAAGATATTGTGCTGTAGATTATGTGTACGTATGATATATATGTATCTGTACTTATCCTATGTATATAGAATTTGTTATATGTTATGTATATAAGACCATAAACTACCTAAAGTCAGTTTAGTCTTTTATAAATAATGGAAGCTTAATTACTACTGCAGATGAAAAAAAAAAACAAAACTTATTTCTTGGGTTATTTTCTAATTATCTGTTTTTATATGGAACCATTTTATACCGAACTTGATTGACATCAACTCAATCAAGTCTTTCCACTCTTTTCCTTCAATCCATTGATTAAGGAAAGGCCCTTCCATTTTCAGACACTCTGAAAATTTGAATTGAGCTGAGCAACGGAATAGGCCATTATTCTTTAAAGAACACCAAACATCCCAGAATCAGAGTAACCAAGGCAACCAACAGAAACAGAAGCGATAAATTACTTTGTGTTGAATGTTTTGGGCTAGTCACTAGATTTATGTTTTGGAAGCTTCTCTTTCTTTCTTTCTTTTTTTTTTTTTTCGGTCAACTGCACTAAAGTCTTTTCATGAATGAAATCATTTGTGGGACCTGACTGCATAGAGCCAGTAAAAGGGGTGCTGCTCAAGTTGAGGCTGGGGGTGAGGGATCCTGGGTCCCCTCCTGAAACTCATGGGGTCTGAGATATAGGGCCTGGAACCCCATAGAGCTCAGAGGCACATAGGTCAGAAAGCACCCCCCAGGTTTATTTTAATTGTCATAGTTTAACTCCCACTAATCTTTCCAATGAGTGGTCTTCCTCTCTGACTGCACTTGGAATCACCCAGAGAGCTTTTTAAAATGCCTGTGACTTGTCCTCAGCAACAGAGATGCTGTTGTAATTGCTCTGTGGTGGTCCCAGGAATCAAGGGCTTTAAGAACCATCCAGGTGATTTCAATGCAAAGCAGTAAGTAGCTTTAAGAAACACTACATTCTAAAAAATAATGGATTTGAAGCCTAACTCTTATCAGGTTGTAATTTCCTTGAGGACAGAGGCTATAGTTTTAATAGATATTTTTTCCTGCAGTGAACATTTGAATACATAATAGAATGAAAGAATAATGTTACAGCCCATCCAAACATCCAAGAATACTAATTTTTCTATGGCATTGACAGCATCCAGGCTGGAATCAAATTGCTTTCTTCCTCCCTTCACCCATCCTGCAATCATTTACAGGCCAGGTACCATGCTAATCATTGTGTTTTCTAAGTCTGCAGAGGAGGGTAGACTAAGCAAATAAATAAATGTTTATAGCACCTAGTCATTACTCTAAATGCAACAGAAACAAAATGGTCACCAACCCAACTGGGAAGACATGGAAGATGTATTCTAGAAGGGGCCTCTGGATTTGGTTAGGAAGTACAAGTAAGTGAGAACAGACAGAGGCAAGTAATGGAGTGTAAGAGCTATCAAATCTCTTACTCTAGAATATGGTGTCAGGTTAAAAAAACAGGTAAGCAAGAACTAAGTGACAGAGTGGCAGTACCAAATGGAGAAAGGAAAGGGACAATGAGCAAGAGCCCCGCACAGCTCTGGGCCACCAGCACTGAGCCCTTCTCAACCCTGAGTGTGCAAGGGATGTCCCTGGGGACCTTTGCAAAAATGCACATTTTCACTAAGTTTAGAGTGGGGCCCGAAATACTGAATTTCTAGTAAAATCCAGGATGCTGATGGCCCATGCAGTAGCCAGGTTCTAAAGTTTTGCACAAAAGTATCACGAGTTTCTCATTTAGAAGCTATCGTTTGGCCTCTTTTTAGTTGCTTGGCTCTGTGTGATGTTCAGTCACTGATGTGGTCTGTGATGTATAAAGCCTGTGTAGGTTCCTGTAATTGCCTTGGAAACAATGGTTCCTCCCACCTAATCGGTCACCCTCACCACAGTCCCCAAGGAGCATGTACTGGGCTCTCCTGAAGGTCTTAGCATGGTGCCAACGACAAGAGAGTTCTAATATATGATCTCTACCTCCAAGAAACTAACTACAAACTTAAGTAGAAAGGATGGACATGCCTCACACATATGTTATGGCAAAATGTCTAAACAAGCTGACCCACTTTGGGCTTTAGAGACCTTTGGAAGAGAAGTCCATCAGTCTGGGACAGCCAAGAGACTACTCTTTGGTGGCGCCCTCTAGCTGTAGCTTTGATAGCACATCGTGGAAAACCATGCCTACTCTACTCAACCAACTTTCTTCAGGAAACATGCATGGATATTTTTCCCCCCTGATTGTTCTGAAAACACAAAGGGAATAAAACAAATTAACGTAAAGCCACTGGCTATTTTACTGGGTAACCAGAATTTGTGATAAGAGAAAGAGTACAACGCAGCCACCATCCCTCCTTCTCCCAACTGCACACAGAGGTCTAAGCTACCCCAAGTGTGGACAAAGGGAGGTTCTATGAAGCAGCTCCCCAAGATTGCACCCCAGACACATAAGAAGCTCTTCTGAGGGTTCCTTTCGCCTGCTGAACAATTAATTAGGCCACAGTTGTTTATTTTGAGATATTTAACTAGAGACCTTCTTGAGAGAGGCCTGCCCTTGCAGTGTGTCCTGATCCTTCCCTAAGTGTGGGAACCTTGGTCTAATTGGATTGACTGGAAGTGTGATGATCGTGGTGTGAGCTCTGGAGGCAGCGCGTACACCACGGACATTCACATGGAAATTAGGTTAATTACACAGCACAGATGTATCTAATGATTGCACCTGCAGTGCTGCAACAACCTCCCTTTAACTCAGTTTCACAAACACTCACAAAGAGCAGCTGCGCTGGTTTCCACAGTTAAGAGGTAAAAATCTGTCATGAGCCCCAACAGAATAGAGATCCTGGGGATGGGGGGCACGTGAGACTGAGGAAAGAGTGGATCCTTCCAGTTCAGATGTCCTTCTCCAGCCACCTGCTGCGTTGCTTACACTGGGGACCTTGGGTACAGACACACAGCCACAATGAGCTGTTGGCGGCCGTGGGCTCTGCCCCCACCTCCCCACGTCTTTTCTGACTTAGATTCAATTTTCTCATCTGTCAAGATTCATTTAAATGGTGATGGAGATTTAGGAAGGACAAGGCCAGTCAAACACCAAACCACAAGATCATTGTCAGTAGCCAAAACGTATTATCGAGTTTTTGAGAGAAAGAGAACCAACAGGATAGCTGTCGATGAGGTCTGTCCCAAAAGGATTGACAGTGAAAACTGCTTTAATTATATTGACATTGGGTCGATACGTCTGAGACAGATCTTGTGTATCTGTATATAGAAAATTTTATCGTAAGAAATTGCCTCACATGGTCAAGAAGCTGACAAGTTCCCAGATCTGCAGTCATCAAACTAAAGACCCAGAAGAGCTGATGATATAATTCCAAGTCAACTAGGAAGACCTAAGAATTGGGGAGCCTCTGGGATAAGTTCCAGTCTGAAGGCCAGCATTTACAAACCTAGAAAGATCTGACATTTCAGTTTGATTCTGAAGACTGGAAAAAAAGCAATGTCCCAACTTAAAGGCAGTCAGGTAGAGGAAACTCTTCTTATTCAGGAGACAGCATTTTTGATCTATCAGGGCCTTCAAATGATTAGATGAGGCCCACCTAAAATAGGGAGGGCAATCTGCTCTACTTGGTCTATCAATATGAATGTTAAACTCATCCAAAACACTCTTATACCAAGAATAGTATTTTACCAAATACCCTGGCCGCTGCAGTCCAATCAAGTTGACACAAAATTAATCATCACATAAACCATTTCCCAAATCATGAAAGGACTGCTTTGAAGAGATGCTACTTAAACCCGAAGGACTGTGGCTGGTCCTTTTAGCCACCTCTGCCCACCACCATGTCATCAACATTGTCTTCCTTCTCTCCTCAGGTTTCCATTCTTTTCTGCTTTCTCTTTTGTGTCCTATTGTCCTTTCTCTTTGTCCATCGTTATCCTCATAAACTTTTTAGGAATGCCAGGGAGACATGCAACACATCCTGATTGCCACCCCTCAACAGGACTGAATCTCTGCATCTCTGAGTGGCTCTGGTAAGTACCCATCTGATGCACACTCAGCTCCCAGATTAATTACAGAGAGAAGCTGAATTTGTCAGTGATGCTGGTGGGGAAAAAAATCATAGATGTTCACATGCTCATATCCACAATCCTCTTGGATTTTAATAAACATGTTATACATGAAAAAAATCTGTCCCTTTACTATAGAGTTGCAACTATGGTTTGGGATCCAAATGGGATTCCCTGGCTAGGACTGCGAACGATAATTGACTGTGGCCAACTGAAATCTGCCCTCAAATATTTAAAATATTTAAGGAATGTGCTTCAGGCTCTTCGAGCAGTTCTGTAAAGAGGAGGTCCAAAATGTTTATGAATAATTGTATATGCTTCCAAAGCGACGGTGTGGAAGGCGGGGACACCCTGGGGGTGCGCAGCTTGTTATGTTTGTTAAAATAACTGGATTTGCTTCCTTTTTTGTCTTGCCTCACATCTTTTTCATCCCATATTGTCCCCAAAAGACAAGTACGGAGGGAAAACTAGGTACACACAGCAGCCACCTACAAAGCAGGCAGGGATTATTTCTTGTCGCCCTGACCTCCCTGCTCAACAGAAAACTAGCTTCTGATGGCTGGGACACGAGGTTAGCTGGCACGACAGGTATAGTTAGAGAAAAGTCACCTGAGTCCATCAGCCACCTCTGTCCTTCTCCGTATCAAGCTCGGTTTGAGAACACAGTGAAGCGTCCTCTGGTTGTGATGCAGGGGGCAGGGGGACAAAAGAGTCAGGACCATTTTTTGAAGGAAAGTGATAGTTTCCTCCTCACCATGTCATTGGGAGGGTCAGTCTCACAAGCAATAGGGAAATGACCTTATTTTCCCAATATGAAGTAAATAAGCAGAGATACAGCTGTGAATGTCTATGAAATAGACAGACAGCCTATTCCTTTGACTCTCAAGACATTGTCTGACTTGATAACATGCTGAAAAGAACACTCTATCTCCATCAATCCAGAAAACACCAGTTGGGCTGTTAAAAAAAAAAGTTCCTACCTGGCCTTCTGACTCATTACTTACCCTCCATGAGGTTAATGACAAAATAATGTTCAGTCCAATGAACCTAACCTCAAAATGGGTGGCCATCCCTAATCATGGTTTGTAAAGAAGTGAGATGTCATAGTGCATGAAGAAAGACATGATACAGGCCCTTGATCAAGGGGACGCAGGGTGGGAAATAGACTTGATTTCATTACTGGCAAAAAGGCGCTAGGAACTGGCCCATCGTTACTCACACAGAGGCCCTGGCTGGTTTCTCCCCAGCTGCATGTCACCAAGGTGGGTCCCCAGGGGATGCTGAAACACGCGCGACACAGAGATGCCTTCTCTTATCACTGGGGAACTCCAGAATCGTGTTCACTAAATGTATGGAAGCCACGTATAGACAGAACAACTTCAAAACCACAGCCTAACTGGGTCGTGCAGGATAAAAAAGAAATATGGGATGAGAATATAGTTTTAACCACCTATGGTGAACACACACGTGCTTGAAAATGGATGCCAGGAGGGTTAATTTGGAGTCTTAAAAACAGTTCAACCAAACAAGATTTCTGTTTACACTTGGGGAGGCTCACTGGACTTGTTCTGTTTTTGCAAAGTGCAATGTTTCTGTCATAGGCTTTGGTGGCATCGTTTCAAATCAAAACAAGAAAAGTGGTTCTCAGAAATGAAACCAGAGGCCATCTAAATCAGGATCGGCGCAGTCCATTGGTTGGTTGCTTATTTATACGACACTTCTTTTCCTCCCCCCACCCCTTGGGAATCTGTATTGAAACATACACACGCACACACATACAAGCCCATCTTTTAGGAAGGGAGCAGAACCATGGCTTATGATTCCTGTGGCAATTTGAAAGACAACATGAGCGTATATGTATGAGCAAAAATATATGTATGCATATATGAACCAGACGTTACATACATACATATATATATATCATATAAAGCAAAAGAATATGTATGTATATGAATTACTTGTTATTGCCCCCAAGGAAAAAAGGATAACTAGGCGCTGAGTGAACCATGCGGGATATAAAACAAAGAGACTTTCACCAAGCCTGGCCTGTTCAAACATGCTATCTTTTTTTCCTCTTTTCCTTTAAGGGAAAACCTCTGAAGCTGATTTGCCATTGTTAAACTAATCTGTGGCCTAGGGGAGGAAAAAGCCACCAAACCCTTACAGAAATGAAGGAAATTACAGAGACAGGCCCACCCCCAGATTTAACGTTCCACTTCCATGTGGTTTTGGAACGCAGAAGTTCATGTCATACTTGGAAGGGAAAAAAAGCATGCACCAACAACATCTGTAAATAGAGAGGTCCTTACAGTAGTTAGGGATGCCGCTAAACCAGCCTGGCAAAGGCCGAGTTGGTTATTAAAAACATTTTAGTCTCCTTACCAGAGCCTGCAAAGAAAAGAAATGCAGACAGTGTCTGTCCCAAAAGTATCAGTCATGCAAACTGTGTTAATTATGTTGACATGGGCTCAATACTTTCAGGACAGACCTTGTATATAAGTAGACTGAGGAGGATACCTGTGCACTGAGGGTTCCATAAACATGTTCAAGTTCACTGATGAACCCATTGGGTAATGATTTGTAAAGCACCTACTATGCATAAAATCTTGGGTAAATAGCAGTGACCAAGGATGAGAAGGTGCCTCTGCTCCTGGGAGGTCCATCCTAGAAGGTGTTTGCAGGCGATCAATGTGTTAATGGAAAAGCGGGCAATTCTAGATCATAATGTTTTACTGCCAGAACAACAGAGACATAGAACAGAGACTAGAAGGTAACTGAAGAGGCATGCAAGCGGCTCCTTTACCCCAAGTCACTGGGGAAGTCTCGCTGAGAGCGCTTTTGACCTGACACCTGAATGCAAATGAAGCCAGCCAAGTGAAGACCTGCAGAGTCGGCTGGACACATTTCAAATTCCCCAGGGCCTGCCAGGGACGTTTCCAACTCTTGATACTGTCATTCAGGCCCTCCACGCTCTGACAATCACGTATCCCTCCAGCCTCGGTCCCCACGAGGCTCCTGTAAGTTCTTGGCTCCCACCCCAAGGAGGGTTCTTTGTCTATGACCTGATGACTTTCTCATCCAGTTCGAACTCGATGGACGGTTTCCTCCACCCTTCTTGCATTCACATTCTCCCACCCATCAGGAGCCTTTGTAAACGTCACCTTTTCCGAGAATTCTTTTCTAAAACCCCTTAGAGAATTTCCCCTGCCTGGATTTCTTACCTCAATATGAATATATCATTTTTGTATCGCTTTGTAACCTCTCTTTCGTACCGTATTCCCTACATATTTACATATGTCACCCATTTCTCCTTGAGGGTAAGCAATTTGAGAATGGCTTTTTTTTTTTTTTTTTTTAATCTCTTCGTCTTAACCATTTGTAGCTCTTTTACCAAAGTTTTTGCCAAGTCCTCAATAAAGTTCTATAGCGCAAGCAATAGAACAAAGCCTAATCTCAAATACAAAAGGAGAAGGGGAGTGCATGTGTGTGCGTGTGTGAGTGTGTGTGTGTGTGTGCATAAGTGTATGGTTCATGGGGGGCCAAAGCAATGAACTGGAGTAACAGTAAAGTGGGAAACAGCACCTAGAGGAAGATCACTAAATAATCATAATTGATAAAGAATTGTTTTCTGCTCTCGATTGCTACAGCGGTCATCACCATTCCACGTTTGGATCAATCAACTGGAACGCAGGGCTCATGTGGCCAAACACTCGGTTGGGTGTGGATAAAAGCAAGCGAGTCTGCTTATGAGAAAGGAAATTATTTCCAGCCAGTGGTCTATCCCTCCTGAAGCAGCAGGGTCAGAACCAAGCAACTTCACAGGGAAAGGGCAGTGTGTGCTCCGCTTGGCTTGACTTTTCCCCACTGCTAACCTTGCTGAAGAGGCTACTCAACTTGCATTGCCGCCCACTGATCTGTACCTCTCACCGCAATGTACAGTCAGAGTGCAAAAGAGAAAAGGATCCTCTGGGAATCTTGAAAAAGATGAATTTGAAACTTTGAGAGGTAAGGTAATTGGCCCAACATCTCCCTTGGTCAATTCAGGAACCTAAACACAGCACCTTTTGATATCATACTATCTGCATCTCCATCATATCATACTTCGGAATGAGGGGAGTGTTTTCTGCCTCCCTGTCATGAGGTCCTGTAGGGATTTAGACCCATTGCTTCTAGGGGGAACGCAATCCCTGGGTTACTAAGATGGGCAAATACAACGACCCCTCCAAAACCCCTGTTGATGAAGCTACCCACCCGTTGCATCACTTCTGGCTCCAGGCCACCGAAAACACAGCAGGTAGGTGGTGTTTATCTCTGTGGGTCTCTTTACGTTTCAAAATAACCGACTTTCAGGAAGAACTACAACTGAAATTGTTTCCAACATCACTCAAAGGAAACTGGGTGCAGGGAGGCGCTATGGGAAAGTGAAAAGAAAGAAAGGAAAGAGGAAGAAAACCACATTGATGCGTAGGAAAGGCAGGGGTAGGACAGATCTGGAGGGCTGTCAGCTCCAGCAATAACAAGAGTTGACATTTGTTACATGTTAATTACACGGTATTGTCTTTTGGAGGTTAAATCAATCAGAAATTTCCTGTACAGCTAATAAAACTGGAACCCGTCGGGGGTTTGCCAAGTCACGTTAGGCACTGTCTCAGAACAGAGTCAGAATGCACAGGCTTTCATTTGTTCTGGGCAGAAGAAATGAGAAACCGCGTCTGTCACTGAATTAGGCTTGTTCGTGTTGTCCTACAGTCAAGGGCTACATGGAAGAAATGATTAGAGCTGCTGTTTACTGAACGTGAATTTGTGCACCAGGCCCTTTTCTGAGCACTTCACAACAGGATCTTATTTGTTTGAAACTAAATCTCAGGCAGTGCTATTGTGTCCGTTTTAAAGAAACAAGCTGGATCTCAGCGAGGTGAAGGAAGCTTCCAAAATCACATGGCTGGTAAACACTGCACTCAGCACTGGAACTCGAGTTGGTCTCACACCAAAATCTTCGCCTGTACCTAAGAAATCCCAGGGCACACATCAAATATTCACCTAATACCTGGTGATTTCAGTGAATGCTAGGAACACATTTTAAGGGTAAATCTTATAGTATCCACCCAAAATGTTCCTTTAATTGACTATTTTCTATTGTAAATACAACCCTTGCCATGTTCGGAATAGTTAAAACTGTCAAGGGTCTCCAAAACCATTCAGCTATTTCATTTATTGAAAAGTTCACACAGAGGCAATTGATACTCTGCAACAAATGAACCTCAAGTGGTTTTAACTGAAGCTATCCCGTTACTAAGTTTGGTTTAAGTACAATAAGATAATCAGAAAATGAATGACTGGGCTCATTGAACAACTCACTGTAGGTTGATTCTTATATACATTGGGTTTTGAGGTCTGTCTCATAAAAACCAAGGCACAGATCCTCAGATTCACTTTTTTAACCTTTTTAAAATCCCACTCTTCCCAGAAGTTTCCGCTGACTCCTGTACCAGAGGCTCTGTGCCCATTTGCCCTGGACACTCCACACTTAACGGCTTATCGTTCATTTACTGAGGATTAAAATTTTTCAAGGGCCAAAATTTAATGGATCGCACGATGTTTTATATCCCCACCAATTGTCAGACTCGTCCAAAATTCAGAGATGTTAAAACTTAAAATACAAGTACATCCTAGAATCCATAAAATACATTTATATATATATATATTTTTTTCCATGACATGTCCAGGAACTGAATCAATGTCATGCATCAGCTAAACTGGGACTAGAAAGCGTTTAACATTTTAAGTTTAAAGAAACTCACAAAGAACTTTCAATAGCCAACATGACGATGGGGTGAAGAGCTGTCTTAAAGGGTTTTGAGGACCCAGAGCTGTTCCCATTTCCCAAAAGTAAGACTATGAAGGTTCCTGTCAACTCCAGTTTATTAAGTGGACCGCCTCATGGGACTTTTGCCCTTGCTTCATTTTCATTCATTCATCCATCCATCCATCCACCCATCCCTTCATTCATTCAATTTCATATTGTCAAGACTTCTCATGCTACACAGGCATCAGAAATCAAGAGAAAACACTCTAAAAACTATATCATCGCTATGGAAATTCAAAGCCCCATTTTGGTAAGATCAGTCCAGTTAGTCATACCCTGATGTCCTAAATAAATTCTGGTCAAGGAGAATGAAACATTACCAGCTCCTTCTAATATTTTATAAATCAGGCACACGTATGAATCAGCCCCAGTGGCCCTTTGAGAGCTCCCTCAGGCACCCCACCCTGGCTTGGCCCCATCCTACTTTCTCCCTGAGAACTGGTTCCAGCTACCCTAGTCCTGCTGAGGCCTTTTAATAGGCTGCCTGATGAATGACACACTGTATTCTTTTTATTGGGATAATTCCCAGGCAACTGATTGGCTACCTGGAAATGACACTTACCAGAGGATTACTGGCCAGGCTGGAGTCTTGCTTATTAACCAACACAGGTGGGACTGGTATTTGTCAGCCTACCTTTGCTTGGGCAGTCACCTCTGGGGCTGCGAGGCGGACCACTGGCTCACATCAAGATGTTGAAAGTGAATTCTTCAACATGCACTGGACCCGAACCTTAATTTTCTTTTTTCTTAAGCAATGTCTTCTTAGATGACACAAAGGGAAGAATTCGTAACATTATCAGAAGGACTCAAGGTTCTGAAACTTCCCGTGATGAAGGGAAGCTAAGTTTTGAAGAAGGGAGAGAGGGAACCTAATTATGCAAACTTGTAGATATCTATAGACTGTAAACTCCCAGGGCAAAGCATGCATGCCATTCTCCTGACAGCTCCCAAGAATCAACCCAATCTTTATGTTTCCGGTTATGTTATGTGCTTGGAGAGAACATGTTTCTTCTACGGGGCAAGTAGCAATTTACCTATCTGGAGTTTGAGATTTTGCCCATGTAGTTACATAGATACTAATCCAAGCCACTTCCCTGTCATCTCCAAGGAGGAAATTGACACATCCTAGTGGTGAGTGTTATGCTCTACTCTTAGACACTTTCCCAGGCCTTTCGTATGCACTTTGCCTCCAGCAACTGCCAATATTAGTTTCACACGCATGCATGAAGGACAGCGAAAGTCTGGCAAGAAGTGACAGTGAGCTTTCCTATTTTTTTCCATTTGGAGGAGGGTAACTTTGAACAACTTGTGCCCTTTGTTTTAAGCCATGCAAGAGGATGGCCTGGCCATGACGTACACTCAACTAGCCCAATGTACAACTTCTGTGAATGTGCACTGCTAGTCTGGAGTCTGCCCACTGTCCCCAAGTGTGTCCCCATGACACCATATGCCAATAGCGTCTTGTGAAATCTTCTTTCCTAGTTTAGAATTGTTTCCTTGTTCCAGAAAGACAAAAAATGGTGAGAATGTATGTTAAATTATACACTCAAAAAAACATATTCGTAACTAAAAAATGGGAAAGGGACCAAATTTGACTGAAACTGATTCATTAATACTGTTTTTCTTCAACTACTCTTTCTTTTGACACTTAATTTCTTCCATTCCCCAGAGCCCCCAAGGCTTTATTTAAGTAGTCAGAGTTCTTAAGAGCAGGGCCTTGTCTAAGCTGTTCTCTTTCAGTATCATTCAAGCTCACAAGCCTTCCTTGCTATTTCTTTGGCTCATCTGACCCTTTCCCTCTAACCAGATGTCAAGTTTCCTTACAGCGTATAGGAAGACCACAATCTGATTAAACACATCCACGATATTACATGAAAAGTGATAACTCATGAGTTAGCTCATGCTGCTTCACTTCCTCTTCTTCCGGAAAGCTCCTGCTTTCTCTACTCCTACCTAGTTTCTCTAAAGCTCTTGAATGTTCATTGAAATTCTCTCTTCCCCTTGAAACCTTCTCTGACCCCAAGCCCACGGACAGCTCTCCTTTCCTTCAACATTGCATTCTTTCAGAAATATAATCAGACGGTGTTATAAACTTTATAGTGGGCTCTCTTTTCTTTTACACCATTATTTTCTCCCGAAGTATAACCAATTAAGCTGCACATTCTTAAGGCAGAGGTTATTGTAACTGCAGGAAATGGAGTTGGGAAGGCCAAAAGTCCATTTTTTCCTCTGCCATTTTCTAATGGTGTCACTCTGAACGTATCTTTTCAGAACCGCTTTCGTAGGCTATTAAGAAGTAGGGGTAACACTGGCACCTTGCAGGGGAAGAGTGATTAAATAAGTATGACATACGATCTGCTTAGTGTTTGATGGACAGGTACCTCATGCACCCTTGTGTTCGCGGTCCCTGGCTCTGGGCTTTTCTCTCAGCCATTAACAGCTTTTAAATTGATACTGCTGCCATCATGAATTCCTCCTGCCCTCCATCTCTCCCAAAGAGCTTGTGTATTTTCAAAAGATAGCCCGGTCCTCAGCAAGTCACGGTCTTTATGGAGACACACGTGATGATATTTTGAGGGGCTGCTTCTGCCCTCATGCAGATCGGGGGAGGTCACTGCACAGACACGGTCCTCCATGAAATGCACCCATTAGCAGCTACTTTGGAACGAAAAGGCTAAAGAAATAACTAACCTGCCCTTGCAAATTGACAGCATGCTATAAACCTTCCATTCCAGTCAGACTCCCTGTAAGGTTGGTGGAAGAGTTCTGAGAATGAGCCAGTTGGAGGCACACCCCCTGTTTGTGCTGGGCTAGGTAAGAATGAGCAGGATGGTTTGCTGGGGGTAGTTGTGCTTTGGGCAGTTTTTCTACAAAATACCCCTAGAGGGCACAGTAACCCTCTTCCTCGTGTTCTTTGCCAGGGGCACATGTAAACTTGCCAAGCTAATCTGCTCTGCGCCACAGATGGACAAGTGGTTCAAAATTTAGTTGTAAATAACTCAGATCAACTGTCCAGGATTTACTTCATCATCTAATGGCTATAAAGCACCTACTGTGAGTGTATTTTTCTGTGGGCACACTTTTGCAGCTGGGCACAATGAACATTAAATAGGACTTTGTTCAACCAGAAGCATAATTTTCAGATTTATTTTTTTTCATTTGGCAGAAATGAGATTTGCCTTAGTCATAGAAGAATGTTAAAAATGTATTCTGATTTAGTAATGACAGCTTTTTGTTTTAATTTTCATGCAGCGTCCTAATTTTCTGAGGTGAATTCAGCCTTCTATAACGTCTTCATATACAGATTGAAAATTGCATTTTTAAACTCAGGCATTCATTATAAACATAGAGTTTTTCTTTAACCATTAAACATGCATCCTTACTACAATAAAATGCTAAATCGAGGACATGTCCTCTCTGAGCCTGTTTTATCATTGGCAACAAAGAATAATATCAGTGCACGTCTCATAGGGTTATTTTAAGAATAAAATGAGACCATCTATGTGAAGCACTTGCCATAATGCCCGTTGCATAGCAAGCATTCAGTAAATGCCAGATATTATCATAAAGGCCACAAAATGTTGTCGCACACTGCAAACCCTTCAAGAAGGCACAGCTTTGTCACAAAGAGGCATCTGACTCCCATTATTCTAACCTTTTGAATGTCACGTGTTGATTACGGAAATACATATCGGTATAGTACATGCATAAGGAACAATTTGAGAAGCAGGTAAGAGTGTCTGTCATTAAGGAACGTTACACACATGTAGCAGGTGGACCAATTCCGCCCAACCTGTCTATATTGTCAGCCAACAACCTGAACTGGGAAATGGTACCACATTTTTAAATTACATTTAGAAACCCTGGGGCCAAAATATATAACATCTTTTCATTTTTGGAAAAGAAAATAAAAGTTAGCAAAATATTGTTATAGATAACAATATTATTCATAAAAGATCAAATCTTTGTGATTAAAGATTTGGAAGAGAAAAGAGATTTATATTCTCCACATGTCCTCTCTCCATTCTACTTTCCTTTTGACATTGTCAGTATCATATAAAAATAACTGCAGTCAACACCTGATTTTTATCTCCAAGCAGTTGAAAATAAAGGGCATCTGACTCAAGGGGAGACTCTTTGAAATACTGCAACATGGCTTCCTTAGATGCAGCAATTTCACCCTCAGAATGTGACAGGGCACAGATTAGGAAACAACCCAGGGACATGATTTTAGGTGCTGGAGATCAGCGTGACCAAATAAACCCTGCCTCTGTCTCCTGGCTAATGTTCACAACTCCACCTTACTCAACTCTCCTTTTCTTGCAGGGTTGGATACATATGAGGAAGATAACCTGCTGCTATCTTAAGTCATTTGAAACTTGACACAAATGAAGAACTTGATGATGTATCAGTAAAAGGGTAAGGTAAAGCGGTGGAAAACATTGGTATTTTAATAAAAGAATCTGAGAAAAACAGTCCATTAAAGAAAAAAAACCCCACAACTCAATGCTGATATCATGAGGAGATTAGAACACTGTCTTTCAAATATTGTCAAAAAATTCCTAGGTGAGAGTGTCAGGCGGCATTTCCAGTTTCTAACCATGTCTATTAAACCTGACTTCCTGAATAAGAATTGTCTAGGGTCATATTTACTCTCTTGGTCTCCCCCTATTTTTAACTCACAGCTTTGTTTCAGCTTTGGATGTACGAATAATATCCACAGGCACACACACATGCAACCCCATTTTCTGTGGGTGTTGAGCATGGGCTTATGTGATCTGTGGCTTTGATGGCCTGATTTGGGTGTCACCCTTGAGAAAAAAAACTCTAGTTCTGATATATGTGTGCGTGAGTGTGTGTGTGTGTGGTAAATGAAGCATATTAATGGCATAATTGGCACACGGAGGGTCATGCTGTAACCCCAGAGAACATGGATGCCTCACCAGGGAGCTGACTTGGGAACGGCACGTTGCACCTCGTCTCTGGTACCCTCCTGGGGTCTCCCCTCCCAGCTGAGCTGGGCAGAGCCAGGGCTTGTCTGGGTTCTTGACAATAATTTCTGTTCCCAGTGCACCTCAGACACTTACATAATGAAAACTGTGTGTGACACCGGAAGTAAAAACTAGTATCCTGGATTACCTTTGCCAGTCTCCTGGGCACCACACTATCCAAATGAAGACAGCCTTTGAAAGGTGTGAGAATATCCACTTCATCCGCGGAACACAAAAGTGCTCTTTGTCGGTTGGGATGGCAGATAGCACATAACCTTGTCCCATTTCAACTTAGGAAGTGGCTTACAGGAGACACATCCAATGGCTAGGTCAAAATGGGAACTTGAGCCCTGGCTGGTGGCACAGTGGATAAGGTGCCAGCCTGTGAACCCAAAGGTCACTGGTTTGATTCCCAGTCAGGGCACATAACCAGGTTGCAGGCCAGATCTCCAGCCAGGTCCTTGGCTGGAGGCAGGTGAAAGGCAACCATACATTGATGTTTCTCTCCTTCTCTACCTCTCTCCCTTCCTGTCTCTCTAAAAATAATAAATAAAATCTTAAAAAAAAAAAAAAAAAAAAAAAGTGACCTTGAGTCGAAGTGAATAGGTAAGTCTTTAAGACCATGGAATAAATGTTGGAGAGGCCAAGAGACTTTTTCCAGAGTCTATTACACCGAAAGAACTGATTCCAGGTATCCTGAAATGAGGGGTGCACTTTCCTTCACAGAAACTCAGACGCACAAAGGCAGGTGTTTTTCTAAGGGATTTTGCTTCCAAAGGAGCTAGCTGTTTCCCCTAGGGTTAGAGCAAACAGCATCTGGTTTGCCCAGGATGGAGGGGGTTCTTGAGTCCTAAGACTTGAGTCCCTGAAAGTGGGCAGACTGAGGTGAGTCACTCAGCCTCCAGACCAACCTGACCACAAGAGAGAATTCAGCAAAAGGTTGTTCTAACGGTCTGATATCACAGTCCCATGACCTCGCAGGCATTAACTGGACCACTCCAGTCCTTCCAACAGTGAGTTTTCTGTTCGTCCATTTTTCATGTCACCTAGAAACCTACCTTCTAAAATACCGCTTAAACCCCAAAGCAAAACTAGTGTTGAACTAACTAGACAGCTTTCATTTTTCCAGTGTATTTAATTTCTGATCACCAACGACAGACGTTTTGAGTTAAAATGAACACAGCCAGAAAAAAAAAAAAAAATGTGCAGATGTCTAATTCTTTGGCAGGACTTATAATATTACATAGAGACTGTTTTATACTCCATTACAGTAAAACGAGTTGAGTTTATTACGTGCTTAACAACAAACAACAAAAATCACAAGTTGGACAGCAATGAGCTTGAACGGACATTTATTTAATCCTTTTTACTAGCAAAACAATGGTAATTTTATGCTCCAGAAAACCTCATTCTTATATGTTACATCTGAGGCTGTTTTGCCCAACTGACACTAATATTGCTATTGACGAGATGGAAAAATGTGCTGTCGTCTGGAGCTTATAAAGAACCGGGGAAATGTAGCTAATACAAGGCCGGGGCTAGCGTTTGCCCTTGCGTATGTGTGTAAGGTTCAGAATAGACTAGGTTGGTCTGTTCTTTTATGCATGAGCCCGCGCTGCCTCCAATCTTTCAGCCTGTCCCTCCTTTCTCAAAATTATCCTCCTGGTTAGGTTTTATGATACACCTTCCAGGGCAAATAACAATAAGTCATTGCGCGTTTCTAGTTAGCACTTGAAAGAACAATAGGGAAGGTCTACACGCAGGGCCCAACCAGCAGGCAGCAAATTTCCGGGATCGCTCTCCTGAGAGCAGCTGGCCCTCCTACTGTCTCCAGCCACTGCTGCTCAGGGACGTCACCTGAAGGCAGCTTCCCTCTGCCCATCACATACCCCCACCGCGCTAGGTGGCTCATCAATGATCCTTCCCATAGGCAGTAGAGTGACTCTTGCAGTGCTGTACCCTATCCATCCACAGCTCCAATGACCCCTTCACAAACTGCTCCTCTACTGAAAGCCTGAATCCACTTCAGTAGCATTTGGGACCCTTTATCGCCCTCACATTCATGTATGGGAGAGTGTCTTTCCCTGAACAGTATTAAGAAGGAAAGAAAAACGCAGGGACTCCACCTAATTATTTCGTTAACAAACCCAGTTGTGGTTAAATTCAAGATATACATGTCAAAAAAAAAAAAAAAGATATACATGTCTTAGAAGAAGGGACTAACAGCACCTCTCACATATATGTGCATGTACATACACACACACACACACACACACACACAAAGTGATTCAGGGTGAATTTTCTCCAGGGTTTTCCTCTTTGTTATACATACCGAGTTTTCCTTACCAGAAGTGGTAAGCTCTTAGGAAAACCCAGAAACACAGTTTCATCACTCGCTATACATTTTCAATGTGGTATTGCAGACACTGTCACCTCACCCTTGACTAACGTGTTGGCTCCCTACAGCTCTGTCTCGGGCAGGCTGGGTATCTCAAAGCAAGTGTCCTGCTCCTGCGTGAATCTAGCCAATGACATTGCAAGGCAGGGCCAAAGACAGTTTTCCTGGACTCATGTTATCTTACCAAGTCTTTTCTGTTTACATTTTCTATGGTACGAGGTCGGTTATATTTGCCCAGTTCATGTCTATCTGTACATTTTCAATGGCTTCCTTGGTTATAAAAATTATATTTTACTAAAGTAAAGCACCAAGGAAAAATCATGTAGCTTGGAAATCACTGTTTATTAGCAACAAACTCTCCCGTTCACCCACTCCTTTAGTGGTCCCCTCTGGTCCCCTCAGAATAGGATGAAATATTTAGCATTTAGCATTTCCTGCTGGGTACTTGGTGGTAGGCATACAAGGTTCCAGGAAGCAGTAGGCTTTGAAGGAGATCAGAGAAAACTTTAGATAAGGAACAAGGAGGTCTCTCCTCTCCCAGAACCAGCTGGGAAATAAGAGCACGTTAGGTCTACAAAGAATACACGTAGATCACATGGACAAAACATACCTGACTATGCACTGAGCTGATAATCAGGGCCAATACTCCACCTTTCAGGAAGCTGGCAAAGTTTAGTGACTTAGTTAGCTTCTATTGCTTATGCTGCAATAACTTTTTGTTATCAAAAGTGTTAAGAGTTTGATTTCAGATGTTTCGGCAAAAACATATATACCCCTTGGATGAAAGACACTTAAAATTAATCTGAAGAAAATCTAATAACATTAATACCATGATTATGTTTATTCTCTTTAGCATTACCGAGAACAGGCAATCAAGCAATTGTTTCCACTGAAAATGTGCATGTATCTCGTAACTAGAGATGAACTGAACTGATTCGGGTACAAGCAATTTGTCAAGGATTTGTCATGTAAATCTGTGCTGGGTCTAGAAATGGACTGCACAGTGGCATTCGAAGAGCTGATCGCTTGTAGCCTCACTGTGAGTCACAGAGAAGGCTGATTCCATAAAATACAAAGCTGTGCCATCCAGTCCCGAAGCGGCGGTGGCTTGCCTGCTATAAGCAGGTTCCAGTCCCTGAGACAGAGCATATTCTCAAAGTTACAATAACAATCAGGATGATTAACAAGCTCCAGGTAGTGGTGTGGACTTCTTCCCACACACACGCCCAGCCAATTAATCCTCACACTCCAAACCAGTCCCGCCAGCACAAAGACTACATTGAGGGAGGGAGAGATAATCATTGAGGGAGGGAGAGGTAATCCCTGGGAAAAGAGATCCACATCGGAGGTTGGGAGCTGCCTAAGGGGACCTGCCTTGCGGTAAGTATCAAGCCCAGAGTGCCACCACTTCTGCATTACCCTGCTCTCTTTCTGGTGGCTTAGCCATAGTCTGAAAATAATGGTCGGGGCAGTGGTGGTTTAGAGGATGCAAGTCATCTACTGTGCTAAGAAGGAGAAATCCTCAACTGTATCATCTGTGGTATTGTGGTGATTTCTCAAGAAGTTTCTACCCTGGCTGAGGTCTTTCGGTCTCTTCAGCTCAGCTACCCGTAAAGTGAAATTATACCATGGCAAGTAAATCAGCCTTTCTGAGGAACTAACCCCTGATCTTTCCCGACACGTTAAGTTCAAAGTTGATTTGTTTACTGAAAACAAGCAACGGAAAAGAACCCAATTACGAAGGCCTGGGAAAATTGGTTTCAAGTGGACGACTCTCCCCTTCTCTTCCTCTTTCTCCCATGATGACAATGACAAATGAGCTGAGGATCAGTGGAAATTGTCAGGACTGTTTCATGTGTTTGTTTGTTTGCTCTGCGTTGTTTTCAAATGGCAAATAAAACAAAGAAAATAAGTGAACTTAGGTATTTAGTTTTGTGATTCAGGCCATAGAGCTTAACAGTTGACCTGATTTCTCTGTTATCAACCATAAATGTTTCAATGTCTCTTAACGCAAGATGATTAATGGAAATGTGTAAGCGTGAGTGTGTGTTTACATACAATTTAGTTCTAATTAGAATGCCAATTGCCTCTTTAAACTATCCAAACATATTCAGACTAGCCTCCTGCATTACCTTGGCAAAGGGTTTTTAGCAGTCTTGGGGTAAACACCATTTGATTTTTATTGCATAACAAAATTATATCATTCGAAATGCAATCAGCACTACTGTGGAGTGATTTAAGTATTAAAGGCTATATACGTAAAACTCCTTAACAGCTAGTTAACATATCATTTAACAAAAGTTCATAAATATATATATTTATGGAGAGCGAGCGAGCGAGCGAGAGAGAGAGAGAGAGAGAGAGAGAGAGAGAGAGAGATTGATTCTGCACTCAAGCCTTGTGACTGCTGATAAGTAAAAGACACAATGGGTTGTGCAATTCCTACTAATGAGCTTCACTCAGATTCTCTCAACCTGGGCACCAGTAACGTTCTGAGCCGGATAATTCTTTGCTGTGCAGGGCTGTGTGCTGTTACACAATTGTAGCAGCCACCACAGCTGCAATCTGCTAGGTGCCCTTCTCCACTCAGTGTGGCAACAAATCAAGGTCTCTAGTTGTAAAACACTCCCTGTAGTGGGTGGGGGATCACTTGCAATTAAGAACCAGTGTTCTTTTTTTTTCTTTAAAGATTTTATTTATTATTTTTAGGGAGGGGGGAAGGAAGAGAAGCAGAGAAGGGGAGAGAGACATCCATGTGTGGTTGCCTTTCACCTGCCTCCAGTCCAGACCTGGCTGGAGACCTGGCTTGCAACCTGGCTATGTGTCCTGGTTGGGAATCGAACCAGTGACCTTTGGGTTCACAGGCCAGTGCCTTATCCACTGTGTCAACAGCCAGGGTAGGAACCAGTGTTTTAATGTAATGCAAAATGGAAGTGCTTTTGTTGGAGTGTTTTGTCTCAAAATCTTTAAAGATGGAGTTTACAATCACATTTTTAAAAATGTACAGGCAGGCACTCTCTCTCCAAGATTATAGATAAGCAAATGATATCGACTTTTTCTTTCCAAGTTGAGATGTTAGAATCGAACTAAGAGACGAAATACCAAATGAGGCCAGATGCATAGTAGGACAACCTCCTTCAAGTAGACTCCATACATTTTTTTAAAGTCTTAGGTTGAGACTTAAAAGTCTTCCCATTTAGCCAGAAAGGGGAACAGCCCATTCTGAATGCTGTTTTAGACAGCAGACCACAACAGAACACAGGAGACACTGCTGCCTTCTATCAAAACAAGTTTTAAGAGTGAAAAGGCAGAATTCACTGGAGACTAAAACAGAACGATCCAGAAACACAGATGCTATCTTGGTTATTCGTAGATGCTGATGGATGCTTCTAGGGATATGGAACTTTGCAGAAGACTGTAGAAGAACGCTGAGAAGATACTTTGTCATTTTATAGCTGCTCATCAAGAGGTAAGTGGAAAGAAGGCTTGTACTTCCTCTATCTCCATGACATTTGAAGAATTCAGTAACTCAGTGTTATGGCAGGTGAATGGGACCTCCTCTCTGGCCCAAAGCTCAGTAGTGATCAATAACAGATAACATTGGTAAATAGGAAAACCTAGCTAGGAACAAACACCCCGGTTTCCCACTTGAAGAGCCTTGGACAGCAAGTGTAATATCCACCATAGTCAAGAAAGCAACTTTTCACCCAAGCCATGTGCCACTGATAGGCATAGAAAATGCAGAACCCCTTCATTACCAAAAAGCAGAAGACACTTTCCTCCTAATTTTTCTCAGGGAAGACACACCAGCAAATTTGCAGCAACTCAGTATCACAGGAGGTTCATTTCTTAAAAGGGAAATCTATCCTAGTGGGCCTTATTTTTGTGCTATGCAAATGAAAAACAAAAAGGCAAACTCGTAAGGTAGTTTCTAAGTTTGCTCAAACTGCCAGTTACTGATGTCGGTTTCTGTAAAGTGAAAAATGGAACCCAAGGGTCTCAGGCTGGCATCTCTGGACTTGTCCAGTAGTTACCAGGAACCCAAGCCAGACATTGAGAATTGAGGAGAAACAGCATGGTTTAGAACTGGCAGATATTGTATAGAGTTAGAGTTACTTCTGATAGTCAATGAACTAGAGAAGGTAACGTATAAACAAAATATTCAGGACTGCACAGAGAGACATTTCACAGGATATGTACTTCATGGGTCAATGGTTTTTCACTGTAATTGCTGGAACATCCCAAGTCCTTAGTACAGTCTAGAACACCCACATTCCCTCTCCTCCCACTTCCCCTAAGAACTTTCTATGACTTCTCTTTCTCCCTCTTTTCATTTTAGAGAGAGTGAAAGAGAGAAAGAAATAGTGATTTGTTATTCCACTTATTTATGAACTCATTGGTTGATTCTCGTATGCGCCCATACTGGGGATCAAACCCACAACCTTAGCATATGGGACAATGTTCTAACCTAACCAACTGAGCTGCCTGGCCAGGATCTGAACTTTCTACCCCACATGTTGTTATTCCTGCCACTTCTATTCTAATTTTACAATGCATATGTGCCCCATTTCTCCCTAGAATGCCTTCCCCACCAATGTCTCACACTTGGTTTCCACTTACCACCCGATGCTCTTCCAGGGCAAATGTCACCCTCTCTAAGAACCTTCCCTCATCTTGTCCTTCCATCTGACCTTCTCACCCACCCCCACCCAAATCCCCTATTGCTCTCTCTCAACCCCACTGTCTGGCTTTTTCTCCCAAAAATGATCATCATCCAAAATTACCTCTATTATGGACTTGTTTACATGTTTATTGTTAACCTCTGCCATAAGGATTCAGTCTCATTGACCACTTAGAATTGTTTTTAGTGCAAGCAACTTTAGACTTTAGAAGAAACAAAACACCACATCTTTCAGAGGGGTCAAGGCTGAAATAGAAGGAGGTCTGGGTGTGGAGAGGAGTGAAGATCTCTCCCCTCTCTCATCTCCTGGAATAACAAGGAACAAATAACATACTAGAGGAACATGCTCAGATCAAGCAGTGCTAATCCTGACCAACACAGAGGTAGCTTTAGGATTGCCATAGTCCCTAGTGTCACCTGAAGACAAATGAGCATTGCTCAGGGGCTTGATAAGAACAGATTCCACTTTTCCATAAAGGAAGGAGGCATTTGGGGCCCTTTGTCCAGTCAACTGACCCACCACCATAAAGGTCTGTGTAACCTACATCCAAAGGTTTTCCTTCTCTTCCTGGGTCCTTTAAAAATACAACTGAACAAGCAACTTGTCTTAATTTCCATCACAAAGGACAGCCAGACAAAGCCTGGTGAGTTTGACCGTTTCTGAGATGAAAGGGAACAAACGAGGGGTGGTAAAATTAAAACACTTCAGAAGTTCAGACAGGAGATATTGAAAAGGTGGACACAGAGGTCCTTCATTTCAGAGAAAGTATCGGCATTATCGCCAAGTCCTCAGAAGTGCTACTAGTATAAGAAGAAAAAGATATAACTAGAAACAGAACCTTCAGCTCTACAGTCCGAAAGACCCACAGAAAAGTTTGTTGCAATCGCAGGCAGATAGCCGAGGAATGAGAAGGCCATGTTGTCTTGTGAGCACAGCCCACAACAATGGGGACTTTGATAAACACGCTGAAAGAATCTCTAGACATCAAACTACTTGCTGTGCAAATGTGCATACCGCCTTCCCACCCCGACAGACGTATCTTCCAAAGAAAGGGACCCTGGGGCTGGGGGCAGAGGAAGATAGTGAAAGAGAAACCTATCAGAAGGATGGAGCCACATGGAAACAGCTGTAGGACTTTGTCTGAAACCAGCAGCTGCAAGGGAGTGTGAGGATGTCTGAGAAGCTCCGCTGTCTTCTAATCATGCCCAGGAGAGAGGGAGGCAAAAACATTGTACTTTCTCAATGTGGATGAAGGTGTCAGTTTTGATGAAAGCTAACCTTTGTGAGGGGCTTGGGGCAAAAGATGAAGAGAAGCGAAGTAAACTGTTTGAAGATTCCAAGTGGAAATTAATTCAGTTGAATACTTCCCACAAACGCTGCATATCCAACACATCGGTTTTTGGCCAAATGCTTGGGTTTAAGCCATGATTCACTTTTCAAAAAAAGTTGTGTTTTGTTCTTTCATTTTATTTTTCAATGACATTATTGCAATTTAAGTCATTATCCTTATATTTAAAAATTCTTAAAAATATTTGCCCTGTTATCTGTACTTTTCAACGACATATTTCATACCTGAAGTTTTTCAACCACACATTTCATTCTAAATTAGTCAAATCATATTAATTAGTGGACTCAATTAATCAAGCATTTATTGAATAACTAGTCCCGAACTGGTTTTGTTCACAATATTTATGACACAGGAGGCATTTACGATACGACTATTAATGAAACGAATAAATGGATCTATTAGTTTTGGTTGCCAATCCACGTTGCTTCCCAAATTTGCATCTCCTTTGATTAGATGAATTTCCCTTAGAGGCTTTGGAACTACGACCATAGAGGGACACTAAAATCCAGACCAGTCCATTTGGTAATGTCTCACTTTTTTTTTCCCCCAGTAGAATGTTTAAGACAGCTAAGAAAAGGCACTTAAAGATAGCTATCAAGCAGAGGCTACAATAAAAGCATTTAGATGCAGTAGTCTACGAAAATCACTTTCTAAGAAAACCTTGACCTTAAAATATGGAGGTACCCACTTATTTAGCATTAAACTAAGTAACGAGAAGTTCAGAGGTGCCTGGGCCCAAGGGATGTATCAGAAAGAGGAGCACAATCCCTCATTTAGTAACTGTATTCACCTTCTAGGACCAGAGTTTTGGTGGAAGTGTCATGAAATTTAAAGAACTTCTTCTTTTCTTTTTTTTTTCCCAGAATGAAACTGGCTCTCAGCATGCGGTTACTCATAAAGAAAGGGAACATTTTTTAGGATAGCCATGGGTATTTTTAAACATGGTGCCCAGTAAAGGCCTGACCTGTTGACGCATTTTTCCAGGGCTGCTTTTGGTTGTCCCACTGAGTAGCAATGAGGTCATTGGGCCAGTCCTTCTGCTGACTGGCCCTCAGGATTTCATCAGATTTGCTTCTAAAAATAGCCTTTTGTAGGAATTGTTAGTCATTATCAGCTTTTCCTGGAGTTAATTTGGCTTTCGGTTAAGGTGCCAAAAGCCTCTCCCTGGAAACTTGAGTTTTCCATGTGTTCACAGAACACGTTCATGCTGATTCACCCTCCCAAAGTGTGGCTTTCCTACAGTTCTGTGGCTGAAGGAGCAGTGGGAGAGCCCTCCCTGTGTGTCCTTCCAGCAGTGACCACCACAAGCCTTGTTTTTTCATGTAAACAGCCCCCTCCTGGGAACTCGGAAAACACCTCTTTGATATGCAGAATCTGTGGCTCTAGTCTGCCCTACCTTCTAAGGTCTTTCTGCTTGTCCCCTGCTTTCTTCCAGGGGTTATACTTCCCCATTTCAAGTTAGAGGAGCTCCACCATCCAGGGAGATGGTGGGAGGTGGGCCTAGGATGGAGAAGCTGGTCTCCTGAGAGAGCATGATACATGCAGCTTGACGTGTATTGAGTTACAGTCACCTGGGAAGGCTTGTAGTGTGAAAGTCAAGGTGACTATTACCAATAAAGGACATGAAAATTGACTCCAAGTTCTGGCTCGGTGCAAAGATCAGAGATTTAGGTCCTTCTCCTTTGCTTCTCATTTCAATTAGGAGCTTGTGACTCCCTGTACACAGAGTCAAATGTCAGAAGACCTGAATGTTAGGTAAGTCTAGTTTCCCCATTCCCATCACAGAGATTTTTTTGTTCCTCATGTATTCTAAGCAATAAAATAACCCCTAACTCCATCTCCATCCATAAAATGGCTACATGTAAAGAAGGAATAATACATTGCTGTGAAATGGCTTTGCACCTTCAAACAGCACTTATCAAAGAGGGGTGCACAGTGACTGAGGGGTTCCTGGCCAGTTCAGGTTGTCCAAGAAAGCAAACCTGTTTTACGATAATATAACCACATGAACACAAGCATTTTCCACCCAAGGTCACACTTGCTTGGATGAAGAGCCAGCAACACTGCCACCTTACTATCAGCAGGTCAGCGGCATCTCACCTTATTTGTCACTGGATTTTTCCTTGTAATAGAGTCATAATCAAATGAAAAAAATGCCTGTTTCATTTGACAAATCCTTGACAAATATTATGACATTTATTAAATCAAGAACTTTGCACACATCTTTTTAAGTATTTGTACGATGAAATGAGAGATACAGGTATGAGGCACTTTACTGTCTACAGAGGAAAAATATTTGGTATGATTTTCTGAGTTGTGAGTTGAATTATCACTATTTTTTTTAAAAAGGCCATTTTACTTAAGAGAAAGTCTAAAAATTACATTATTCAGACATGAACATTTGTCAGACAACTTTTCAAAAATGAACAAGACAACATCCCATGGTTTTGACTTTCCTGGTGATTAGTGTTGTTGAGCATCTTTGCATGTATGGAGTGGCCACCTGTGTGTCTTCTCTGGAGAAATGTTTCGTCATGTCTTTAGCCTATTTTTATTTTAGTTACTATCTTTTCATTTTTTAATTTAATCTTTATCGTACTTTTTCTCATTACCATTTAGTCTCTTTACAACCCCCACCCCAGGAATCACCACACTGTTGTCCGTGTCCTTAAGTCCGTTTCCCTTTTTGCTCAGTCCCTATTGTTAAATGGGGTGATTAGGTATTTCTGTTTTGTTTTGTCTTTGCTACTAAGTTGTAGGAGTTCCTAATATATTTTGGAAACTGATCCTTTATCAAATATCAAATATATCATTTACAAACATTTTCTCCCAGTCTATAGGCTCCCTTTCTGCTCTGTTGGCTGTTTCCTTGGCTGTATAGAAGCCTTTATGTTTGGTGTAATCACTCTTGTCTAATCTGCTTTTGTTGCCCATGCTCTGCTGTCATATACATGACCTCACTGCCAGGCCCAATGTCATGAAGCATTTCCCTCTCTTTCAGTCTGGGAATTTTAGAGTTTGAAGTCATTGAGTAGTTTTTGTGTATGCTATAAGAAAGGACTCTACTTTTACCCTATACCTGTAGAATGGCTACTATCTAAGAAGGCAAATTTTGGTGAGGATGTGGAAAATTTGAAACCCTTGAACACTTTTGGGGGTAATAAAAATGGTGGAACCACTTTAAAAAAAAGTATGAAACTTTCTCAAAAATGTAAAATTAGAACAACCATATTACCTAGCAATCCTACTTGTGAATATTTATCCAGAAGAACTGAATCTCAGAGAGATAATAACGTGTCCGTTGCCGTGTTGTTCACAAACAATAGCTAAGATGTAGAAACAACCTAATTTTCTATCAATGGATGAGTGAATCAAGAAGATGTGGTATATACATACCGAAATATTATTCAGCCATAAAAACCCTGTAACATATGACACTATGGATGAACCTTGAGAACATCATCCTAAATGAAATAAACCAGTCAGAGAACAAATACTGCATGATTCCACTACATATGATAGTCAAAATCATACAAGTAAAGACTAGAATAGTACTTGCCAGGGGCTGGGAAAAGGGGAAATAAGGAGTTGCTGATAGACATTATAAAATTTCAGTTACACAAGATGAGTAAGTTCTAGAGATCTGTTGCACATCATTGTCCCTACAGATAACACCATTTGTCTGTTAAAATCTGTTGAGAGTAGATATCATGTTGAATGTTCTTACAATGAATCAATCAAGCAAGGAAGCAAACTGATCACTTCAAGGAAAATAATAAGCAGTATTTGCTGTCAATCATAAAATGTAAGCTCTCAGGCAGAAAGCAGCATTTTGGGAAACTTATTTCCACCACTAAGAACATGACAATTTCCCAGTACTTCAATACTTTTTTATGCCATCAGTGATGACAATAACAGATGATTATTTAATATAATAAAATGTATCAGTGTTTAGAGGTTCCACATAACTTAATGAACCAACATTCCCCACATGATCAACACACAATGTTACAAAATCCTGCAGGGCTTGGAGAGCTACTCAATAGATTTTTTAATAGAGAACAAGAAGTTCATTAATGACATTTCACATTCTACATAGCAACTAAACCTTAAGACCTTTGAGAGTTCTGGTATAGTATCAAGGAAGAAATATTCATAATCACCTTCAAGGTTACTAAATTACTTTTCTCCTACAGATATAAATCTTTATGTGGCCAGATTGTCTTTCTATAATTCCACCAAAATAAAATACAGAAACAGAATAATTGCAGAAGCAGATGTAAGAATTCAGCTGTCTTCTCATACACCAGACATTAAATAAGTTTCCAAAAAGGTAAAACAATACCATCTTCTTATTTGGTTCATTTTCATTAAAAGACATTACTTATTCTGACATGTAAATATTTATTATTGCTACTGGGAATACATTAATAAATATTTTAAATGTCTCATTTTTAATTCCTAATACCATCAGCTTTAATAAATATTGCCCCAATAAACAAAAGTTCTTTGTTCTCAATGATTTTTAAGAGTGTAAAGGAGCCCTAGGGCCAAAAGATTTGAGAAAGACGACTTTAAAGTGATGTGTTTTGCTTTTTCTCTCTTTTAGTAGTAAAAACAGATATCTTAGCAGAAGTTATTGGGGAATACCCAAACTCCAGTCCATGCTACTCTGCAACACATTGGAAAGATGGCTGTCCAGGCACAGTTGTCTTCCCTTTTCCATGGTTCCTAAGGTTAATGGCAATCCCAAAATGTTCAACGGAAAATTTGGGAAATAAAAAACTCCTAAGGTTTAAATTGTGAGATGGCCTGAGAAGCATGATGAATTTTCATACCTCCCCACCCTGTCCTACCAGGATCATGAGTCATTCCCTGTTTAGCGTATCCACGCCAGGTGTGCTACCTGCCCATTAGTAACTTACTGTACAAACCACATTTGTTATCATATTGTATCAACTGTGATGCTTGTGCTCAAGTCCACTTATCCTCAGCAAATCAAGCACAACCTAATGCTACATCCCAAAGCCCATTCCACTCACCTATTGCATTTCACTAGGTAAGAATCTCACATCATCATCATAAGAAGGGGGAGGACAGGACAGTATGATATTTTGAGAGAAGGGAGAGAGGTTACATTCACATCACTTCTCTTAAAAGTATTTTATTAGAAGCATTTTCTTTTATTAGTAGTGATTGTTGTTAACTTACACTGTGCCTCATTTATAAATCATAATTAGACTTTATCATAGGTATGAATGTGTAGGAAAAAACATAATATATAAAGAGGTCAGTACTGTCTGGGATTTCAGGCATCCACTGAGATGTTGGAACAGGTTCCCATGTATTGATAAGGTGAGGCCACTGTCCTCTGCCTCTGCATTAGCTCAAGACTCACCTGGCTCCTCCTTGAATCATGCTGGACCTAACAGTAATAAGTTAGAATGATGGGTAATCAACTTTCAAGGTCTTGCTTTAACTAATTTTCCCAGTTTCCAATGAATGATATATAATCCCTTTCCTTTACCCATTTGGCTTTTTAATAACAATTACATATTGTTTTGTAGAAAGCAGGGGATATTCATTGCGATTCATCACAAACAAAGGCAGTTTTGACAGCTACTGAAGTGATCACTTGTTTGGAGGGCTTTCTTCTACTTCTGAATAGCTCTTGGCTTCCTCTTTGGAAGGAGCTGAATTGTCCACAAGCAATCATGTGTAAATATTAAACATGAGAGCTTCAGGATGTCCTGAAAATATTTCTATTCACAGTGTTCCTCATACAACATGTTGGGGGTTTTTACAATCCATCTATTAGAAATAAAGCTAGTTTTATACCTGATCTATCCTATTGTGTACAGTTAGCTTAGCTCTATAAATAATCAGCTTAGTTGAAAAGTTAAATGTTAACCCAAGTGTGGCAATTTTTCATAATAAATATATGTTGAAGACCTACTACACACAAGATCCCACACCAGAAGTGCCATTTAAGCCTACATCACTTTCCATTATTCTGAAATAGGCATTGTTACTTCAATCTTGTAGTTAGAAAATATAGAATCATACAGTAGAAAAAAATTAGAGCCAAGATTAAAAATGAGGTTTTGGGTGACTTCAAATTGATGAGTGCTTAAATAATATATCATGGATAGTTTAAGAGGGGGGATGATTTGACAAGTTAGGAAGTTACTACATTGCCCCTAGTGAAAGGCATTATGACGAAATTTTCATTTTCTATTTTTTCTCTTAAAGAAAGGCTCAAGATATTGCCATGTATTTTCTGCATATCATCCCTCAACAATCGGTCAACAGAGTTGACAGTATTAGTTCAGAAGGACTCTCAGTTTTGGTGTTTCCAGTTTATTATTAATTGATCAATAACATTAAGTAATTGCTAGGCCAAAACCAATTTGTGCTAGATCAAATGCTGTGCTTTTTTTAATTAAAACTTTGAGATATTTTCATTTGAAGCTAATATAGCCAATCAACTTGTATTTTCCTGACTAAAATCATCTCACTCTACATGGTTTGCATTTTTGTTCTTTCTTCTTCCTCCTCAGATTTATAAACTTAAGTCTGGAAAGCAAAACCCACTCATTAAGAGGTGGTCTTTGAATACAGGAATGCTCTTTCTCTAGAGATAAAAAGTAGAACTTAGTAATTTAATATAGGCCTCATCCCATATGTGTTACCTGCCCATTAGTATGAAAAGGGGATTTTAGCCCTGGCTGGTGGCTCAGTGGATAAGGCGCTGGCCTGCAAACCTAAAGGTCACTGGTTCAACTCCCCAGCCAGGGCACATAATCAGGTTGCAAGCCAAGTCTCCAGCCAGGTCTGTAGCTGGAGGCAGGTGAAAGGCAACCACACATTGATGTCTCTCTCCCTCTCTGCCTCCCTCCCTTCCACTCTTTCTAAAAAATAATAATAATAAATACAATCTTTAAAAAAAAGGGGGGGATTTTAGTAGAAATAGTGTGATCTCTTTTGAGTATTACAATGCCTCGTTGTTGAAATAATAACTTAGCAAAAATGCATAAAAAGATAACACAAATATTTCTAGATTTCCAAATTTGGAGTTTTAAGAGTTAATAAAAAAAGTTTTAATCATATTTAAGTTTCTGGTAGTTTTTGTAAGGTGATGTTCTGCTTTACTAAGACCCTCCCGGATTTCCCTCTGTGCTCAGGATGGGCTGGCTACCCTGTCACAGAAGCCAAGAGATCACATAAACCTGCACATTTACTCAAGCCTCAGGTAACCTTGGGCCCAACAATGATGTATGTCCAGTTTTCTAAATGTGATGCACTGTTTCAAATCTGAGTGCTAGTGCTCATCCTGGTTCCTTTCCTTGCAATGTTCTCCCCACTCAGTTTTGTCTACCAGGTGTTGGGGAATAGACATATTTCTTGAGATTCACCTCAAGTGCCATCTACTGATGCGAAGAATCAGGACTAGAGCCCAGGAAAGTCTATGAACCCTTTCTCAGACAAGCCTCCTGTTCCCACCCTACACCCAGCCAAACCTGAGTTAATTTCTCCCTGTGCTGTAACTACTGTACCTGATGTTCTTCCATCAGAACCCGTCTAATGCTGATATGTTTACATCCATATTCCTCCCCGTAAATCTATAAACCTCTCAAACACAGACGCCACTTCTGTTGACCTTTTTACCCTGGTTATGTATTATAACATTAAGCACACGTCAGGCACTCAGTGAAGATCTGTTGAACAAATGCATAGATTTCCTTCAGTCTAGAGACTTTCCACATCTGCTTAAACATATGAAATACACATTAGTATTGTGACCTATTTAAGAAGATAAAACAAACACTGAGATGGAGCCCCCAAATCCTAGTCTGTGATTACTGAGGGAACTGATTTTTTTTTAAAGATTAGTTGATACAAATAGTGTGGCTGGAGGAATAAATGTGAATCAGAAACTAAATATTATTTTTGTTTGAATTATATTCGAAACTGAGTCAATGTGTACTTTTAGGAGCATGACTTATTAAAAGAAGCATTTGTTAAATAACTCTACTGACCACACAAATATAAACATTTTTTGTATTTTAACTAAAATATGTAGTATTTTAACTAAGCAATGCTTAAGAAGTTACCTAGTTCTATGGTTGGGGCAAAGCAGGTTTTGATACATATATCTTGAATAGAGTCATGAATGAATGAAATCAAATAAATCCAATCCATTATTCTGTGTTTGCAGATGCTAGCATTGGTACCCAAGTAGTTGCGGGACAATGACCAATAATCCAACATCATGGCTCCTGAATCAGTGTCCATTGTGTTATTCCCATGTCATCAGTAGTATAATAGAATGATGTCAGATGGATGGAGCACACAGTCAAGGGCATAGCACCTTGGTACAGGACAAAGAAATGTTTATCATAAAACTAGTATGCTGTATGTGCTACATGTTATAGATACAAAGAAGGGATAACTATTGATCATATTCAACATTATTCCAGTCAAAACCTCCCATGAGCGCAGTCCAACAGGGGAGAAAACAAAACAAATATCTGTAGTGCAATGCAATTAGGAAAACACTAATGAGGAAGCAACTCCACCTGGGGGTGAGCGAGGGGAGAAGGGAAAGCTACTGAGAAATGCATGATATTGGAGCTGCCTCTTGAGGAATAAATAGGCACCTTCTAAGTAGATGAGATGGGGAATCGCATTCCAGGCAGAAGATATCTGACATCAGATATCTGATGTCAGTTCATCTGACATCATTGAGACGATGGGCCCATGTAAGAACATAAGCCAAGCCAACCTCAGCAGAGGGCATTACTGCCATACCATACAAATGGGGAGAAACACTTAGTTCCTTCTCCAGCCATTGCAGAAGAAGTCAACATGCTAGGAGCTATAAGGAGCCTCAAGAAAATAAGAATAAAGAAAAGCCATCTGTTTGAAGGGGGTACACTCTTTCCTAGGTCTAAAGCGTTACATGCAACACCCCTTGGTTAGAAATACCACAACCTGACTAATGTGAGGAGACAGTAACACACTTTAAGTTCCAGGTCAACACCCTATTATTGCTTACTTGCTAATTCATTTATTTTATTTACTCCACATAATTCATTTTTGCATAGGCTCTTTTTGTATTTTTCAGATACTAATATTTTAACTAACAGAAACATTCTTTACTGCAAAGGAGAAAAAACTAAAGTGAGGTTTCAATGCTATTAGTGCATGCCTGAAATAAAAATTCATGTTTCACCACAACCTTAGAGAAATATCACACGATATGGGTTGTTTTCTAGACTTGATGACACGCCACGTTAGAAGTCTAAAAATTCTGAGTTGAGGAAGGTATCACGGAACCAATATTGTACACTGACCTTTGGTTAGTAGGCTCTCGGAATCCAATTTCAGTGACGTCCTTATTCTTCACAAAATGTGGGAGCTTGGAAGTGAACTGTCTTGATGAGCAACTGCTAAGAAAGAGTTCACCTCCCCATTTCACCCCACCCAAGCCAGTTTCCTAATAACCACACAATGTGAGAGTTGCAAGAAAAAAATAGATTAGGATAAAAAATTCAAAACAGAACATCAGGATAAAGAAAAGACAGCTGAGATAGGACAGGAAAAGGCTCAGATTCCTGGGGGAAAGAGAGTTATTTAATAAAACACAAGAAATTGACAAGAAGGCTCCACAAGTCTCTTACTTGTCTTCATCCTCACCACCCACCACATCATCATCACCATCATCACCACCATCATTTTCTTCATCACCATTATCACCATCATCATCATCCTATAATGCTACATGTTGTTTCAAGCCTCAAGAATAGTTTTCCAAAGCACCAGTCTAGATTTATTATTGTTACCCCTAAAATCCTATTTTAGACCTTCTTCTAACTCTCTATTTCCTCATAAAGTGAGGAAAATGTTGCACTTACCTCAAGAGACATTTCGAAGAATTAAATAAAATCATCCACATCAAGTTTTAGCACAGTCACCAACCACTGAAGACTTTATCAAATGCATTATCATTGCTACACAAAGATGCCCAATTAGCAGGCTTGCATAGTATTTGGTGACTCAAAGGGACACTCATACATCTCAGACCAGACATCTTGTCATGGTCACCAAACAGACAGAGGGACATGAATTCCTGATTGACCGGATTGACCATGAAATCAACGAGATGGTCATATTCTTCAAAGTATTGCTAGAATTTTCTACAAAATGCTATGAAAGGCATTTTTTTTTCCTGGTAAAACATTATAATTCTGGTCACACTGAAACATTAAGCAGTTGTTTTTGTTTTCATCCAATCTGCCTTGCTTGATTTTTAAAAAACAACTCTAATACACCCTTCTTCTTGGGCAAACTCCAGCCAGACAGATATTTGCCATTCTATTATTGTTTTAAAGTGTAAGCCCCAGACACATAAGCATTGTTGGAATGCAATGGAAAAAAATGTTTTAAATCTCAAATGGGGTAATAAACTGTAGCCAGAAGCTAATTGTCCTGAAACCTGAGCTTTTATAACATGTTACTACTGTAGTGGGACCACTCAGCACTCCTTTGGTGGGGCTGTTGTGTAATTGGTAGTAGATTACATTGCAGACATATTTTTTAAAAAAAGATGTCAAATCAGACATTTCTGCTTATTACTTAGACCTCAGCATAATTCTCAAAGCAATCAATGCATTTCATCCATTAAACTATTGATGGGGGGTATTAATTCATATAATGTTTAACTACTCACTGTGGACTTTCTCTCTGCCAACTTTCTTCCACCCAAGAAGTCCTGAAATGTTGTCGCTCCTGTCAAAAGAAATGAATCATTAATAAGAACCAGCAAGGCCAGAGGCAAGCTGGAAGCTGGGCTGTGATATATAAAGGCTTCACATTATTCTTTTAATTTGGTGCTGAATTGTACCTGCAAAGGAGCAAAGGGCCCAGTAGGGTTTTACCAAGAGTCTGAAAGAAACAAAGGTATATCCATGAAATCTATTTATTGAATGTTTAGGAATCTGGGAAGGCTTTTTGTTTTTAAATTATACATTTGGTTGACACTTTAGAGTTAATGGTAACAAGGACTTGCAATAATACTCCAAACCAAACTCTAAACATACAGGAGTCCAGGACAAGGATCTCACTCTTCTGCCAGTCTTAACAAAATTAGGTCAAGTTCAGGTATGAGTAGGCCTGTGTCCAAAGAATATTTTGTGATTAGAAAAAAAAAAGTTTGTCTTCCAAGTTGTAATCATTGTGTTATGTTCCTTTCTATTTTATTTTTATTACTCTCTTTTTTTTTTTTTTTTTTTGAGACTTCCTACCCTTTGGGGAACCCCATATCAACAAGGGCTTACCAAAATAAAGGAGTCCAGCTATAGAAAGAAACGGGCATGACCACTCAACCATGAGCTCTGAAGTCAGGTTTTAATCCAATGTCACATTCAGTCACTTCCTTACTGTAAAATAACTTTAGGTCCCTGAATTCCAATGTCCTCCTTTGCAAAATAAAGACAGTATTGTTCGCCCCACAGTGATCTGATAAAGTAGAAAATGAACAGCATATATAAATACTGCCAAGCAGCACCCTTGGTGCTGAGATGCTAACCCGGGATGGGAGAGTGATGATAGCAGTAACAACAAGGAAGGAAATAAAGCTCACTTGATTGGTGTAAACAGTCCTTTTCATTAACCAAAATCCCCAAGCAGATTTGAGGGCTAGATCGGTATCACTGTCCTTAAACTTCCATTCCCTCCGATTTGTTTTTGTTTTAGCCACCCGTTGGGCATGTTCCAGGCTCATTTTTAAAGATGTGCAAGAGGGAGCCTGGTCATAGGAGGAGCCTTGATCAGACTTGCAGCAGAGAAACCCAGCTCATTTAGAGAACTTGGGGGTAATGTTTAGAACCTAAATATTATCAAAATATTTTCGGGCCACCCTGACATTCTCTCAAACGGGTTCAAACAAGTCCCTCGATCATGTCTCGGATAAACCTTGAAGAAAAATTATGTAGTAAGAGAAGCACAGAATTAGACTTATGAATTTTATGGTTTTCTGTTCAGCTAAAAGCAGGGTCCTTATCCTTACATTTGTACCTTTTTTTATTTTTCCAGGTTTCTTATATTTGTAGCATGTTTAAGATTTTACAAAACATGTCCAAATTTTCAGCTGATCCTCATCACAACCTTGTGGGGTCCATATTATTATTTCATCATTGACTGACAACTTTTCTCAAAGTGGTATGTTGCAGAAACACACGTACAACCCTTCACTACAGACACGGCATCCAGGGATATTCTCGAGATGATCAAAAGTGGTTTATAATCATCTTGCTGAAGGCCACCGATCAACCTGAGTCAGCATCCCTTAACCGCAACCTCTTGGGGAAGTATATTTTGGCTTGGAAAATGTTTCATACACAAGCATTTCCTGGTTTGTGATGATCTTCTGGATCTAAAAATATTTGTATGTACACAAACTATTACTGATTTCTTAGTAACCGTACTAAGTTAACCTTAGGTACATATTGTTTATCACAAGGAACAAGTATTCAAGACATTGTGCTCTTCCTCAGTGCATACAAAACTACTTTAAATAAGCCTTTCCTATGTGCTGGGCATCACTCTGAGCTCTGTAGATACAACAGTGAGAAAAACAGATTAAAAACACTTTGCTCTTTTGAGCTCATAGTCTAAGTAGGGGGAGATGAACTGTACAGACAAGTACATTTTTATTTGTCAAATGCTATAAAGTTTATAGAAGGAAATGGAGAAATGGGATTAGGGATTGTGAGGTTGCTATTTTAAATAAGGTTGGGAAGACAAGATCATATGTGACTAGAATCCTGGGAACATAACCAAGTAGGGTGAGCTGTTAGAAGGCTATTGGCATAATCCGGGCCAGCGATGATGATGACTTGGACCAAGGTGAGGACAGCAGAGATGGCGAGAGTGTCAGAATCTGCATGTATTTGGATGATAGAGCCAATAGGATTTGCTAACTGATTAAATGCCGGTGTTAGAAAAAGATATAATACTTAGCTTAGACTCTGAAAGGTGAGTGTCCACCGAGATAGTGAAGACAAAGGTGGAAACAGATTTGGAAAGGAAAATCAGATGTCCTGGTTGGAGATTTAAAAAATGTTGAGAGTTGTCTAAGCATGAAATGTACTTAAAGCTACGAAACTCAATGCATCTAGGGAGTGTTCCCTCCCTAGAGACAAGGCTGCGATGCATCCTGGGACATTCTGTTGTCTAAAAGTTGGAGAAGTACAACTTGCAGCAAAGGAGAGTAAAAGGAATATCCAGAAGATGGTTGCTCAAACATATTGGGCATACTTTAGTATTTCTGCAGGGAGAAAACATGTATCTTCTGCTTTGTTGGATGTCAGGAGTGGGAGAGGAGATGGGTTATCAAAATGAGGGTGGGCAACATTGAGAGAAAACAGCCAAACACCGTTTGGAGTCTCCTCAAAAGCAACAGAAAGTAGACCAAACCAAGAAATGTGTGAAGCAAGATGAAGTGGCCTCTGTTGAGTTCCTTACGTGGCTCTAAAAATGATTCAGAAAGCAAGATTTGAGAACTTGGGAGTCTTTGTTGGTGACAGACCCTCACGCCTTACTTCCAATAATTTTCTTCGTTCTACACTTCCTTTATCTCCTCCTCTCTTAAGCAATTGTTTACTTTGCCCCAAACTTCCCCAAGCAGTGAAATAAGTATTCCTTCTGTGCTTGGTACAGGTTTCAGTGAACTCGGTCTACTCCGCCCCGGTCCTGCACATGCTATGTAAATGAGACACGTCCCTAAACTGCTGAACGTACAACTGCTTAAATCAGAGACCACCTCTGCAATATCAGTTTCTAAGTCCTGCCCATACTATCAAATATGAGAAAACAGGTCCTCAAAAACGTAAAGAATTTCCATATGACCCAGGAATTCAACTCTTTGGTGTATCTACCAAGCAACTAAAAATTGGTTCTCAAACAAATTTTTGTATACAAATATTCACAGCAGCATAATTCCCAATAACCAGAAGAGGGAAATAACCCAGATGGATAGCCACTAACTGTTGAATGGATAAACCCAATGTGGTATAGACGTACAGGAGAACATGATCCAGCCAGACAAAGGAATGAAGTTCTCGTGGATATGTATTACAATGGTATGCGCCTCAAAACCATTATTCTGAGTGAAAGCAGGCCCCAGTCCACATAGATGAAATATCCACAATAAGAAAACACAGAGAGACAGAAAGTAGACTGATGGTGGCCGGGCTGGGAAGTGACCGTGTAAAAGGAACAAGGTTTGGGGGGTGTTTGGTGGGGGGAGATGAAAATGTTTTGGCACTTGACGTGTGGTGGCTTCAAAGATGGTGGACGTACTATACACCACTATATTATACATATTAAAACAGTTACTTCTATGTGAATTTTACCTGCATTGGAAAAGGAGTGGACTGACTCTAGATCAGAATTAGGGGTGCATGCAGATAATGAACATAGGAATAAAAGATCATATTGCTTAATGTGATTTGACTCTCAGGAACACAATTTTCCTCAGCACAAAATTAAATCCTTATTTGTGGAGTCGATCTTCCACCTAATGCAAAAACACCTGGTGAAATGAAGTACTTTTTGGGTTAAAAATATTTTGTTTAAATTTTATAGGCCCTGGTTGGTGGCACAGTGGATAAGGCACCAACCTGTAAACTCAAAGGTTGCTGGTTCGAGTCCCAGTCAGGGCACATAACCAGGTTGCAAGCCAGGTCTCCAGCCAGGTCACCAGCTGGAGATAGGTGAAAGGCAACCATATTGATGTCTCTCTGCCTCTCTGCCTTTCCCTCTCTCTAAAAATAATAAAATCTTTAAAAAATAAATAAATACAAATTTTAAAGTGAGTTCAAATATATAAAAAACTTCAAAACAGTGAAAAGAACTCTTGTAGATTATTCAATCAGATTCTCCAAGAATAAACACTTATGTAAAATATAAAAACGTAAAGCATTTTTAGTGATAAAACAAATGGGTAAAATATGCATCCATATGTACATTCACATGTGCATACGTATATACTATATATGAATATATACTATATATAAACTGCATATTTAGTTTTCCATGAGTGGGTGGTCACATGTGTCTTTATATGTGTACATATGTATACATATAGGTATGCACACATATGTATATAGATGTGTATGTGATCATGGACACATGTATATGTATATATACACATGCATGCATGTATGTATATATGTGCAAGTATATATATTTTTCTGAACCATTTGAAAATATATGTTACCCCTTCACACACATGCACAATGTGTTATTTTCTAAACCCAAAGACTATCATATTAATACAGCACAATTATTAAAATCAGGGTGTTAATTTTAATCATACTAAAATCTAACCTATAGCTCTTCTCAAATTTTACTACTTCTAGTAATAATGTACTTTTTCACAAAAGCATAGAGTTAAAATTTATACAAAGGACTGAAATAAAATTGGAAACCAGCCATTTTTGAAGGCCTTCTCATATCTAGCTCATTGCATTTTTTAATCACCAAGACAATCTATTAAGCAGCAGGGCCAGGGTACATTAAGATTGGATTCAGAAATTAATTTCATTCAATTACTTAAATCCCAAATATGGGTGCATTTATATTGTGAAACTATTAATCACCCTTTTAAGAATAGAAGGAGAGCCAACAAAAAATATCATAATGGTCTAAATATCTTTAAGCCTAAAAGTGTTCTATGTTTACTTTTTCTTTGATCATGAAAATCTACAGGCAGCCATAAAAATTTTACTGGAGCTATAATTATTTGAAACTTTCAGGGTGTCTTTAAAGCACTTTAGAACAACCTCAAGTATCATAACTTGATATTATTTCTACTTTTCTACTTATAATGAAAACAAAAGTTGTGAGTCCTATTCATCATTTCCACATGAAAAAACAGTAGAAAAATGGTGTGTTTATTCACCTAGAAAATGCCCAGCTGGGGTTTATTAACCACATTTCAGCTACCCATCTTTATGATTCCCAAATATAGATAAGATAAAATCACAAAGACCTCCCAGATGACAGGTCCAGCAAGGCCACTGGATTAGAGGGGAGCTGGGATCTTTGGTGACTGCCTCATAATCAACCACAAATTATTTATGTTCCAGGCATTAGTTCTCTGGAATTTTTAGCTAATTAAAACCTACAACCCATTTCATACCAACCACCATCTATTATCCAATTAAGCAAGCCTTATTTAGGAACTATGTTCATACATATCTATTTCTCTATATTTCTATAGATATATCTGCATATATCTACATAGACATGAATGAACATAGTTCCTAAATAAGGCTTGCTCATTCATTCCATCCATCTAATCTTCTATCATCCATCCATCATCCATCCATCCATCTTTCTAGCTATCTTTCTGTCTTTGAAAACTGTCTGCTCTAAGCCACTGTGATGAATCATGCCCTCTTTTAAGACAAGAATCCAAAAGAATATATTACACATCTGGCCTTAAGGAACTCAAAAGTTCAGTTAGGATCATTGGCCAATAAAATGATAAGCCACAAGTCAGCATCAATAGCTCCCTAGCATCTGTCTGAATGGAGTGCCATGGGATCATGAAGAGGAGTCTGGTTGAGGTTTCCTGGATTTACCTAGAAAAGGTTTCCAGAGAAGGTGACAGCCAAGCTGTGTAAGCTTGATGGCTGAACAGAAATGTGTCAAGGGAAAAAAGCATGCAAGGGACAATTATATAATGTAAACAATTCAATCTATAAGTGAACTATTTTTCTGCATTATGTCAATCAGTTTGCCTATTGTTTTCGTGCTAGTAAAATATTGTGTCTAAACAGATCATAATGATTGTAGAATGAGATGACAGAGTGTGGGAAGCAATTAACTCATATAATATATACAGTAGAAAGAATATCTATCTAAATGTCTTTCACAATCTTCTGGCATAGATCATCTCTCTATAATATCTACATATCATCTAGGTATAATTAGATACAGGTAAATATATCTATAAACATAGATATCTATACATATGTAGGTAGAGATATAGATAAGTAATATCTAGGTGAGGATGGCTTGTCATGAGAAATCCACATGTGTATATTTAATATTTATATTTACAATTTGCACATAAACTAGTTAAGGGTGAGGAAGACCTAAATGGCCCAGAGTCCAGGAGAAGTGAAGTCAAGTGATCTCTGATTTCAGGGATTCCTCTGGGAAACACTGACTCGTGCCACCTTCCCTTCTACAAAGTCTGTTCTGCACCAGCCACCATGCTCTGTCACACTGGCCAAAGTTGACTGCAACAGGCACAGGCACCACACCCAACAACAACAAGCCACCTGTGAAGTAAGGTGGCTAGTAATTAGCCAAGCACAAGAGAATCAGCCCACACCAGCCGGTGATGGATAAATAAGTCCCTTGCATCATGCAGCTCCCTTTTCTCTGCTATCAGCAGTTTACCACTGCTGGGCAGCATCTTGTCACAGACAAAACACAAACGAGAAGCCATGAGTCAAGCTGAAGTTGCGAGTCAAGCTCTGACTTCATCTCCTACGACTCTTTGCCCCGTCGCCCCTCTCCAGCCATGCTGCAGGGTGCCACACACCTGCCTTCCTCTCCACTTGGCACTTGCTGTTCCACTGCCTGCCACACTCCCTCCCCAGAGAGGCTCGTTCCCTCCTTTTGATTTTCTCTTCTGTCAATGTCACCTTTCCATGGGACTCTTCTCAGTGAAGGTGGCACCTCAGGCCACCCTGTCTCAAATTCTGCCCTACACTATTCAAACCTTCTATCATTCTTCTCCTCCTCAGCACTTACACTGTAGCATTATTATCTCTCTCCCTGCACCATCTTCTCCCCACTGGTCTCTACCCTGCATTGGAGTGTGAGCTCCTTGAGCCTGGAATGTGTGTCTGCTGTTTACTACTCTCTCTGGTTAGCATTTGGACAAGGAATTCATCCTCAGGTCCATATTCAGCCATTGTCCCATTGTCTGCCCTACTCTGTGCCCTGGGAGCTAGACTTCTGTCGATACATCCTCCTTCTGATGGCTTCTAGGTAATTTCAGCCAACGGGAGGCACTGGAAAGGGTGTAGAGAGGGAGGAGAGAGAAATTGTGGCATTTCTTCTCACATCATCATCCATTCAGCCCTTCAAGTCTAGTAGTACGCCCTCCCTCCACAACTAGAGCATCAGACAGGTACTCTGTTCCTCTAGTAAAAGCAATTTCTCCTCAAATTCCGGGGGAGGAATGGCTTCCTGCTGCTCCTAACTCCTGGGTTCTGCCTCCTCTCAAGATTTTTACTTGTAACCCTGCCCACATAGCATGAGGTAGGCTCTTCATTAAAATCTTTCTTCATTTGTACCATCTGTGACTCGCAATCTTTCCTGCCAGGTCTCTGCCCTGATAAAGAACTCAATAAGCACTCGTTGAAAGATCGTTGAATGAACGAAAGGGCTTGGCATCCTTTGGAACCTTGATTGATTGGCTCTGGCACTGGAACGACCTTTGGAGAGACACTAAAGGAAAGGGGGGTAGAAGTCAGCAGTGGGAAGATAATGCTGGAATGTCTAGCCAAGCTTTGAAGGTGTGTGCGTAATTCAACAGCCACCAGTTACGGAGTCAAGAATTCAATCCACAATCAGTTTGTCTAGTTATTTGTGTGTGTGTGTGTGTGTGTGCGTGTGTGTTGGTAAAATATGGGGTTGGAAACAGATCCTAATGATTATAGAATGGAGTGGCAGAGCATGAAAAGCAATTAACCCATTGTTGAATTCCAATTTGCTATTTGATTAATTTGCTTACCCTTTCTGAGCTCCGGGCACTCAGTTACAAATTTGAATGCCCAGGAACTTCAAGGAGACCATGTAGTATAAAGATATGACTTATGTACAGTGCTTATCACCATATGTGACACAGTACTTGCTCTATAAATATTACTTTATTCCCTTCTTTTGCCTTGTTTCCCTTTCTTTTCTTTCCTTGCCTGCTTTCTTTCTTATTGAACTGCCTCAAGTAAAATGAGATCAGAGAGATTTTCTTCTCCTAAAAATGTTAAATTCCCTGATTAAAAAAGCAAAGCAAAACAAAACAAAACAGAAAAAGAAAGAAACACATGAAACTCTGCCAGTCGGGTTAGCAGTTGGTTTGAATGTCTGCCCGATACACAAAGGTTGCAGGTAAGATCCCCAGTCAGGGTACATAATGAGAGTCAACTAATAAATGCGTAACTAACTAGAACAACATGTCAATATTTCTTTCTCTCTCTAAAATCAATACTTTTAGAAAGAGTATCCCCTCCTCTAAAATCAATAAATATTTAAAAATGTGTGCAACAGTTCTGGCCAGGAAACAGAAGGTGTTTATTACTTGGTGGACATTCAGACATTGAGGTTCAAGGGGCAGCTACAAGGAAAAGAAAAGGAGTCAGAGAGGTGACTCAGAATTGTCGCTCTCCTGATAAAAGGCCTCCGGAAGGGTCTGCCCTATGGTGACAATCAAGCCACTCGCCTTCATTGTTTGGCACGTTGGGCAATATTCCACAGCATTAGAGCTACATACCACTGGATCAAAATTGAGCTTGTATCAAGATACTGAACAAGGGGAACTTGGCCGCTTTTCTTAGCCGTGGGGGGAAACAGAGGAGCCTTCTTGGAAGATTATTGGTGTGAAATCGTTAGTTATAGCTTTAAAATTTACCAATTTATGTGCATGTCAGGAAATACATATTTCCACGGCAACATATTCCTCCCCTTGTGTGTGTGTGTGTGTATGTGTGTGTGCATAAAGCAAAGAACATGCTGTAAGAGTAGGCTTTGCTTCTAAAAATTTGACACACTACAGGATGGAATAACAACTGAACGTACTTTCAAACAAGATGCTGTGTCTAGAAATATACAATCCTGCAAGCCCAGTCACGGGCCATAAAACCCCAACAACCATGCCTATGTGTGTGCTGCACTGACTTTCTTGTATTTCTAAATCCTTTTTGTGCTAAAGCAATGGGAATGGTGCAACAGACTAAGTCTGCAATGGTTGCTCTACCTACCCAGCCATCAAATGGAGCTGATGTGATTGCAGAGACAAAACCAACACTGATGTTTGAAGGCCATGAAAGCAGCGATACAATATTTCCATCACTTGTAAAACAACACAAGACAAAACTAGAAAACTAGAACGTTCCAAATCACAGTCTTCGCTTGGCTCCTGCAGACGTGTTTGCCATGTTAACCCAATCCATCTCTTTAACCACGGCCTATGGTGACTTTGTCAAACACATGACAAGAGTCAGCACACTAGTGACTTCTACCTGACACTAAACCCTGCCTTCAAAGAGCATTAACTCCAATACAGGATTTTTTTAAAGATTTTATTTATTATTTTTAGAGAGAAGGAAAGAGAGAGAGGCAGAGAAGGAGGGAGACATCAATGTATGGTTGCCTTTCACTTGCCTCCAGCTACAGACCTGGCTGGAGATTCGGCTTGCAACCTGGTCAGAATTATTTTTATCATACTCATCAACAGAACCAAACTCTAAGCCATGGGGAAAAAGGGGCCATCATGTACTCTCACTAAGTCTTCTATTCCTTGCTCACGTCTCTCACACACTAGAAGTTCAGTAAGAGCCTGTTTAAAAATAATTTCTGTCACTTTACTCCCCTTCTAATAACGTTAGGTAAGTGGCCTGCTGGCCCTTGGCTGTGTGTACTGCCTTCTGCAGACAACTGATCTACCACCCCTGGGATAAAAACCTCTGTAGGGTTTCTGTTTTTGTTTTTGTTTTTCTTCCAAGAGCAGGGATTGATTTGCTCTGTTTAACCACACTTTTACTAGGTACTCGACTTTTGACCCATGTTTAGATTTAGTGAGTAACTGGCTGGCTTTAACTTTGCAATCTGCAAAACTGATCTCAGGAGCATACTCAAGTGAATGCTTACCACCTTCTCCAGAGGACCTCACAGAATGGTTCCAAGAAGACTGATAAATTGATGTCTCATATTTTTGGAGAAAACTCGTAAGTGGACAAATGCCATTTATCTGAGACAAGTCCCACCTGATGGAGGATTTAGAAAGGGTCATGACACCTCATTAGTTGCATCATTGCAATGTTTACTAATTACCTATCAACCATGCGTTCTTGTCAATAAAATGTTCTATAAATTCAAAAAGAAATGTGAAGGCATAAACCATGAAATGCATTTGTGCACTTTCCTCAATGGCATCTAATAATAAATATTTTTGAATGTGTGAACAAATACATAAGTCCCAATATACCCTTATTATTGATTTCTTTTTGGTATTTTTGTTGGAAAAAATTAGCTTGTGGTACTCATTATAATATTTTGATAAAGTGTAAAATGTCTTGGCCATGTTCCCTACTTCTCTGAAAAAAAAATGTTGCCATTACTAAAGCACACACACATGGGCACTGCAGAAGTGAAACAAGGCCATGCAGGACAGGAAAAACCAAGGTTTGCCATCCTTTTCTCAATTCTTAGCAAAGAAAACAGTAGGTATGAAAACTTCACTTATTTTGATCAACAGTCATCCAGATTACTCTGACAAAAAGTGCCAGTGTGTTTTACACACACACACACACACACTCCTCATACGTTAGCTCTATGTTTAGTGCAAGATGTGCACTGCCTGTTGTGGAATAACAATTATCTCCTCTAGACATCAAAAGTAAGAGTTCTTTAGGCAAAATTTATATAAGATGGTGGTTAAAATTATGCCCATTATACAAAAAAACACTTGGCAACTCGTATGTGTTTTTTTAGTACACAACTGCCAAGGTTATGTCTAAGGCCCATCCCTATCCTCAAACAGTTTACAGCGGAGGCATAGTAAAATCAACCACAGAAATAGTTCATCTGTAACATGTACAGAATCGAGTGTGAACGTTAAGAGGGAGGAGTCGTCATTCCTATAAGGGAAAGGGAGGAAGAAGAATAGTTCATGAAGAAAAGGATTTTAACTTGGAATCTGGATGGTGGCTAGAAACTGGATGGGTGAACATGGAAGCAAGGTGAAAAAAAGGGGCCACTGTTCCAAAAAGAAAAGTAACATCACAGTTGAAAACCTAACACCTGCATGCACTGAGACATGCTGGGAAATATACTTAGGTGTCTTTGAAGGCTGAGCTGGTGGGGTTCATTCATGATGGCAGCACAGCCTAGCTGGTCCTGACTTCCCCAAGGGTAGGACTTGAATGGGAAAAGTCTGGTGCCTGAGCCAGTACTCTGAATCCCCACCATCTGTGCCCTCCCTTCGGGGCACAGGGACTCACCCTAACGTCCTGAGGGACACCTATGTTTGCTCCAGCCATCTTGTTCCTTGGAATCACCTCAGCCATCAATGCAACCCTTTCTCCCGTTCTTTCTCCTTCAAAGCATGAGTGCCTTGCATCCCAGCAAGGTTCTCTTATTGGGATCTTTTGGTACAGATTCATAGGGCACAAAATCATTTTACATATTGGGTCATTACTGAGACACCCCTTGATAAACTAAAATTCCTTGTCACCCATCTTTCAGGTCTGTGTATTTGGTCCTTTGGCAAAATATCACGAAGTGTGTCCCTAAGCCTGGGGGATGGATGCTGTCTGTGTCTTGCCACCCCTGTGGGCCCTTGGTATTTCGGCACACACCACCAACGGCCAACTGCCAAGTACCACCCACTTTTCTTTTTCTGCCCATGGGCTTTCGCTTGCGGCTGGAGCATATTATATTTTGCTACCCAACTGGTAGGAGTAATTGACCCTAATTATCATAAAGAAATCATGTTAGAAAATGCAGCCAAAATTAAGCAGAGGACTTAGAGACTTCACTAAATGCTTCCTGGTGCCCCCATGCCCAAAGGAAAGAATAACCTGTGACTGCAGGATTTATGCAATGATAGCTGGACAAGGGTGCAGGAACCCAGGGTTCTGGCCATCAGGGACAGAGGTCTGCGCATTCTACTGGACAGGCCCCAGCAGAAATGTAAGGCACAGGGGAGGAATCTCTAGCATGGGTGGAAGAAAAGAAAGAAAATCACTACCAGTTGCAACCCAGAGACCAGTGGAGGAAACCAACTGTGGCTTACCCCACTCACCCACCCGCTGCATTTTATTTATTGAATCACCTCCAGCCACCACCTTAAAGAGTCAGCAGGGGTCAGAATGGAATGAACACGGGGCCCTAGGCATCCAAGTGGCGCAAGGCTTGGGGTGCAGCAGACATCCTTGCTGCATACTGACATCATCACCCTTACTGCGGCGGGGCAGTGGTGAAATGCCTATACTTTTTTGTCTGAGGGCCCTGCTGCTTCTGGGAGGTGTTGTGCTTTGGGCATGGGAAGCTGGAGTTATCAGAGTATTTTAAAAACAAAACAAAACTGAGCCCTGGCTGATGGCTCAGTGAATAAGGCACTGACTACAAACCCAAAGGTTGCTGGTTCAATTCCCAACCAAGGCACAGAACCAGGTTGCAAGCCAGATCCGTAGCTGGAGGTGAAAGGCAGCCATGCATGGATGTCTCTCCCCCTCTCTCCCTTCCCCTTTCTCTAAAAATAATAAACTGATAATTATGTATTATGGTAGAGTTGCTGTTTATCACTATTATGGCAATCATATTACAACACAGACATATAATGTATCAATTTAGCATGTTTTATACCTTAAGTTTACATACTGTTATATTTTTTATAAATCATTTTATAAATCAATTTTTTTAAACCCTAGGAACAGTCCTCAATCAATGTAAGTGATTAGAATTTGCTTCTAATTTCCTCAGTGACCTCACTCTTCTTGTGGGGTGGTTTATGTCACCTGCTTTGCCCTGATCCCTCATTTCCCCACTGGGATTAACCTCCATTTATCCACAGCTGTAACTGGCTGGGTAACGCTCTTTACTGGCTGCCTTCCCTTCCTTGTCTCTTGTCCTCACTCCCTTGTGGGTGTTTTCTGTCATCCCCCAAATAAAATACTTTCACTCAGATCCCTGACGTAGGTTCTGCCCAAACTAAGGCAGTCTGGTACTCGTCAGCTGGTCACACAGTTGGCTGTTGCTCAGGAGTAGATCTTGACTTCAGGTCAACAACCCTCCCAGAAAATATGGACAGGAAGAGAGAAGGCTCATAATTTTACTGGCAGGAATTCCCTTCTCTAGGCTCTTTCACGGCCACACGCAAACCGGGCTGCAAGGCTGCTACAGTCCCTAAAGATTGCAAATGCAGTTGTGTCACCAGCAAGAACTGCACCCCAATGTGTGTGGTGGGGGGACAGAAACCATGATTATGTTCCTTTCTTTGATTTTTTCCTTAAATGTTGACTAGTCAACTGTCTTCCTCAACATCTCCTAAAATAGTCATGTAACTTCATCCTTATAGTACTTAAATAACAATATGAATGGATATAGGCATTTTGGTCAAATTTTATCAATGGACTCAGTGGACCTCATATGCTTGGAGTTTAGTCTCCAATTTCAGATCTTAAATCTTGTAAGGAACATTAACTGTAAGAGTCTCCATCTGACCCGAGCTGTAGAAATTCTTGAGTTGGGACTCACAAAGGCTGGTGAATGAAATGGATCCTATTTCATCCTATGCCTCATCAAGAAAGAGAAGCTAAAGCCTAAAACTGAGAGCAAGAAGAATAAAGCCCACCTGCAAGAGAAAGAGACTGAACAGTCTGAGAAAGTCATCTTGTTTTTAACCACTTCTTAGCACCTATGTCCAGGCTTCTATGGGATCCTGGTCTATTTCTTTCCCATGGTGCCAGATACCCAGGACCTTACAGAACATTCTCCCTTTGGTCTCACTTGAACTGAAAGGAGCTTTCTTGGCAACGGAAAGATCCTTGGTTATCCTAGGTGCACTTGACTGAGTTCAGGGTGGACCAGGGACCATCACTTTCTTGCTTTTTAAAGCATCAAATTCAGTCCTTGGCACGTAGTACATCCTTAGTAAGCATCAGTTGGAAGAACAACAAATACATAATACGAACAAGCTTCAGTCGCAGCAGCAAGAATCGTATATACTTTTCACATCCACCAATGCCAGGCAGCTGCCCAGTGCTCATCGGGCAAAGGGCTGGAATGCCGGTGCGTTCGGTTGATTTTAATCAGTAATTGCCCACTCATTTAATCCATTTGAAAAACAGCCTTAACCACCGCTCCAATTACTGGTGTATGTTTCTCCAGGGTATGTAGCAGGGTATTAATTCACCTTGAAACATTTAGGCGTCTTTATCACTCTCAGATGTTCAAAGTGTCTCAGTCACGGAGCAGGATGGAGTGGAGTCAGCTGGGTAAACCAGAGAAAGCGGGTCCCCAAGTTTGGCAAACCCAACCCTTCACCTAACCCAATGGGAAGAGTAGAGGGTTGCTTCCTGAGATGTGCATTATGAGGAAGACTAAATTTAGCCAACGCTGAAGCCCCCTTGTAATGTTTTTATGATTGTTACAGTATTTGGTGACTTCTGTTCCCCTCTGGCTGTGATGTGAGAAACTACCCCTACGCCCCCGCCCCCCAACCCATGACAGCAATCTCTAGTTGTAAAATGGTAAGACCGTCAGCCAGCAATAATTTGCAATCCAAACAGACTTGACGCTCCCTGACATTTATTGAAACCTCAGACCCTGTGCGCTGGTTTCAGTTTTCCTCCCTTTGCTCTGTTTTTACAGACAGACAAGCGCTTAGATTTAGGTTTAATAATGAGGAGAAATTTCTTTTTGGCCTACTCTTGCTTGTGTTGGCCGCCACGGGGCTTGCAACAGATGGGTGGTTGGAGTTAATTACACGAAATGGTGAGAACATTATGTGACCCCACTGGTTCAGCCCCAGAGGCCCTGTGCCTCCTCACAGACAGACACAGGCAGATGGAGGCTGGGCATGGGACAGAAGCAATGGCAAGTTCTCAGCTCCAGACCGGACTCCTTCACAGCACCCGGAATGCTAGGCTCCTGTATAAGCACAAAGGGAAATTCGAAGAAATGCAGCGTGACAGCAAGGACTCGGGAAATATGCACTTTGTGCAAGAGAACTGCTCTCAGAGGGAGCAATCATCCTCATGAATGACATAGCACATGCCTTTTCAGGGAAGAACAAGATGAAGACTTCACCACAAACTTGACTCTGACAAGCCAAAGGGGAACTTCTGTCACAAATGTTATTGTAAGTCACCTGGTGACATATTACAATATCTGAGAGCCAATGATAACTGCATATTGGTTAGCTCAGTGCATAATACTTATCTGGCACCTGTTAATGTCCTTGTCATTATTGTTTCCAATGATGATGGGGACAGTGACCACAGTACATTCAAGTTCTCAGCTGGGGATAATTGGGCACCCATGATGCTCAAGGAAGAAATATTAACTAAGACCCATAGGCGTGGTGGAGACTCATCCAGAAAGAGTTTGTTGAGCCATCATGGCTTCCGTGTAACAAGGCCAGAGAGAGACAACATTAGATCATTGACTTCAGACTGACAAGAAGATTTTCGTGACTTGTGCTTTTCAGCTACAAGTCCATTCTATGCAAATCATTGGAAATTCCTAGTCAGTAACACCTCACCTGATCCATCTGGCAATGCTGATTTCCTAACACAGCATTTGCAATACAATGTTTTAAAAGCCTGTTAGAGGAATTGCTTAAAGTTGCCTTGTCAAACAATTTCTGGTCCCACGACACTGTTTGTGACATCTACCAGGATAATGAGGAAGGGGAGAGAAGAGTAGGAAGCACCCTCAACGGAAATGGTCTGAACAGCCTTTCATCTTTATTCTGACTATAGACATCTTCCCTTTCTGTACAATGTTGACTGTCATAGTGCCACACATGTCCCACATGTGAACAACTCAAAGCATGGGTGCTATGTGAATCAGCAACATCTTTCTCACCAAGGCAGTAATGAAATGGAACCAGCCCTGAAATTACCCAGAGGTGGTTGCTTCAACCTCATAAAATGATTACTACAATTCATAAACGAAGTTTGCTTTGCAAAATGTTTATACAAAACAAGTGGGCAATGCATATTTTTCCCAGTAAAAGATAATTAAGAGTGGCTGGGTATGCTATTAAAGTACAGAAAAAAAATGAGATCTAAGAGTTTAAATATTATTGTATTGTAGTCAACTATATGTAAATAAGGAGCAAATGTAGGTATAAGCTATACTTAATAAGAGAGATGACATACATTTTAAATGAAGAAATGGCCTTCTTTGGAGTGATAGCTTTTGGAGCAAAAATGATGATAGCTGTATTACAGACTTTATTGCAACAGACTCTGAGATAGAATCAAGGCATAACAATATGTGAAAAGCAAGGTTAAGCAACAAGGAGACAGGGCAAAGATAAATAAATGCTATTTTAAGCCCAAGGGAATGATTTCAGAAAAAAAAAGTGGAAGAGCAGTGCTTTCTATGGTATTTATTTCCTGGTCCTTCCTATCTCTCTATCTTCATCCATCCATCTCTCTATCAGTGGAGGGAGAATCAGAGAATTTTCCTAAAGACCCAATGCTAAATCAGACTGTTCACAGTTCTGTTGTTATTATTGTCTGCCTCATTTTTGTTTATGGCTTGCTATTTACTTCCAAATAGACATCATAAGGGAAGGATTCTCAGTAGAGAAAGCTGGGTAAAATTCACCAGATTCAAGTATTTACTCCTGTAGTAGAATTATATTTCTTAACACATTACTCTTTCCAATCAAATGGATTTTATCTTTATCATCTTTTCAATGATAAGATTTAATGAAGACATCTTCGACATTGGAAGATTTGAGATTTAAAGATTTAAATGAGGACATACATTTCAACATTAGAGGAGAAATTTTAGAATTTTTAGAATCCAAATAGGCTGAAGAATTTATTAAAGCACTTAGAAACACACACCTTCAGATTGCATGCCCAAGCATGACCAACAAACAGGTAATAACAGGTCTCATTAGATGCTCTTTTACATTATTCTGTCATATATTTTCTCCACTGGATAGAGCCCTTTTTTTTTTTTTTTTGGTAGTTTAAATAATGCACAGACACATAAGGATGTGTAATAATGAAAGACTATAAATGCAAATTCAGAAAGTCACTCAATCATGTGACTCAAATATACTGCTTTGTAACTATAGATTTAGGTTTTCTGTATCTGTTCCCTTCTCTCCCAAGAGCAAGGAGGTAAGTCATACCTGCTAGCTCAGTTAAAAAACCTTTCCATTTCTATAACATACACACACACACTTTCTCTTTTTAGCATCCAATTAATGTTCCAATGAATTATATGCTTACATTTGAGATTAAAGTAACATCTGGATAGAATTGCACAGAACAAGATAAGCCAATACTGATGTTTTTTTTTTTTTTTTGTAGGAACAAGTATTCTTAAATATTCAGCTAACAAAAATTAAAGATGACCTTGGAAAGACCACCCTGCATATGTGACCACTTAGTTTTCTGCTTATGTTACTTTCACCTTCACCCAAAAATTAATTTTAAAAAACTGTCATATTACTTAGGTTTATATAGTTTTAAAATATAATTAATAATTCATTATTAGGATAACATAATTTAACCTTGGTGAGGTTATCGGCTGTTATTAGGTATTATAAAGCTAAAATAATTAGGGAAAGGAATTAAATTTTCCTCTGTGATATTGATACTATCTCCTATATGAATGTGGAAGTAATAAAAACTGAGCTGAAAATATTGCTCTATGATGAAAACTTCTGAGCATAATGCTAATAGATTGACAGTGTCAAGAAACCCTTTATGAACGAAAAGAATGTCCTGCCATAATCTGTTTTGATATTGATAATGTGGTCCAGAGTCTTCTAAAATATGTCTTCAGAGATTAAAGATTCACTATTCGGTTGCTTGGGTAGTTCAAAGAGATTATTACATCACCTCCAAGGAATGGCTCAGGAATTAGGTTTCCCTAACTAGAGAGCAAAGGTTTAGGAAAAGATGTCAGTGAAGCATGGGAAGTTACCAGGAAAGCCTTGGCGATGGTTAAGGCCCATAGCATGACCTCGATTGAATCCTAGAACTGACCTTGATCTTCAAAATATTGTAAATGATTGCTTATCATTGGAGATGAGATAGTAAGATGTTTAAATTCTCCATTTTCCCCTCCTGGGAATGTTTAGCCAAAGATGAATATATCTACTTACTCTTCGGAGTCTACTTTTCCCAATTTCATAATGCCCTCTGATGTCATTTTCCTTCTAGTCACGCAGAACGGAAATTTCCTGTTCATTTTTCACTCTTCCTCTGTCCCATCTCCTTTTAGGTATCTCAACACTAGCAGTTCTGAGTCAAAACAGGGATTGGAAAACTTCTCTTGGTAAAGCACCAAAAGGCAAATAATTTGTGGTCCACAGAGTCTCTGTCATAGCAATCAAGTCTGCTGGTCTGTAGCACAAAAGTAACTATAGATAATATGTAAATGAATGGACAGGGCTGTGTTCTAATAAGGTCTTATTTACAAAAACAGATAACAGGCAGATTTTGTCCACAGGGCTATACTCTGTCAACTGCTGAACTCCCCCCACACACTTGTTGTTAAATCTTATCTAAACCCTCATTACCTCTCACTTATATCACTCTACTCTCTTTAATCCCCTTCCATTTCCTGTCACTCCCCAGCCAACCCTTCCCTAACCATGCTATCATAGGGATCTTACTTGTCACTCCCTCATCTTGTTACCCAATGGGGAAAACTTTCTGTGTACCTCCATTATCTATAAAACTGAGTTTTATGGTCCTAGCAGAATAAAGTGTCTACCCAGTGTCATGCCTCACCTCTGAACACTTAGGGGTGATAATTATTCTTCAAATAGTCTTGTTTCTCCTTGCAATTATTCTTTTTCTTAAGCTTGCTTTTCTGTTTGGAATAGTCCTCTCCATATTTTTACCCGTACTTCAAGACCTTCACTCCCTTATCAACTAATCATGACTTACCCTTTGCATTATCTAAAGGACAAAGCTAAAATTATGTGTGTAGAAGGGACTCACATGGGAATAAAATTTGAGATTTAAAAACAGCCAAGAGCAGGATTTTAGAAATAATTACATTTAGGGAATAGGAAGGAGACACAAAAGAGAGAACTAAGCAAGACAGAAGAAGAATTCAGAAAGCACTGCATAATAAATTAACATATAGGTAAATTATCATGTCTTATAATCAACTATCATTTCATTAAATATATCTTAATTTTAAATTAAGTAATTTTAAATATTCTAATACACGCCATTCAAGTTGTTGACCATTTTTTATTGTTTGTAAGTAACAATGTGAATAAGCAGTCTATTTGGCTAACAAATACTTGAGCAATGACTTAGTGACTACCATGTGTCAGTCACCATATAGGCATCTATGTAATTGACAGTCCTTTGTAGTAATCTCTTACCCTGCAGATAACCCCTGAAGATGGGCTTTCCCTCCACCGCCTTAAGTTAGACTAACGACGGGCATATGTTACCACAGGCCTGACTCATGCTGAAGCAGCCATGGTGAGAACACTGACAGGCCTGTCCCGTGGGAAAGTTGAGGAGTCCTCATTGGGGAAATGGCCCAGGAGGTGATAATCCCAAGATGTTCATCATTTGGTTTTAGATGCCCCGGGGCAGAGCTAGCGAATATATGAATATATATGATGAGCTCAGGATTGTTGTTGAACACAACAAGATATCATCATCCAGTTCACAAGGAAAAGCCCCAACTCCACAGCTCTTTAAGATGAAATGCTTTAGGAAATGAAACAGGACTGATTTGCAAATGGAGGTTTTTGATTTTCCCAGGAGACGTGTCCAGGCACCAATTTCCCTGATGCTACAAAATGTGTAGCGCCAGTGAGGAAGGAAAGCTTTGTGCTTGAGGACCATTTTGGTTGAGCAATGATTCCATATCCAGCAAAACTATTCTTGAAAAATGAGGGTAAAATAAAGATGAGTCCAAGTAAAAACTAACAGAACATGTTGCTAGCACCTCTGAGCCATAAGATACACTCAAGGAAATGCATCAAATCAAAGAGAAACAACACTAGATCACATCCAAGATGCATGAAAATGATAAGTAAATGTCTGCTATAAAATATTGATGTACGCATACATGAATTTCTGATTCTTTTAATGTCTTTGAAAGACATACAACTGTCAAAAGCAAAAATTCATTTTAAAAATCAGAACAATTTGTTGCATTGATAACATTTATAGATATGCTATATATATATGAAAACAATGGTATAAAGTTTGGATGGGGAGCCATTGCAAAATAGACTTCCCATACTTTATTGGAAATGCTTCAGTTATTGTACTGTTAAGCCTTATAATGTCCATTTGATCCTTCCCTATGTAATAATTTTCATTTCTCTACTTGTTTATTCATTAACTTGAAACATATTAGCACAAATCAAAGATACACATGGCATACCATACAGAAACCATTGAAATAATAACATGAAGAAATGCAGGTAAAGCTTAAATAGCTGAAATCAAATGCTGAAAGACTATATATAGTGCATGATTTCACTTATAGGACATTCAAAAAAAGACAAAACACTGATGAGAGAAAACAAGTCAGTGACTTCCTAGACTCAATGTTGGTGACAGGGACTGACTACAAAAGGACATGAGGGACAAGTTGGAAGTGGACAGAAGAGGTCACATTAGCGTGCCTGAAATGGTGTCCACAGCAGTAGTCACAAGTCTAGAAACACTGGGAGAATTATTATAAAAGGACACCAGGCCAACATATAAATGGTTCCTATACAGACCCCCTATGCCTTGAGGGCCTTTGCCCATTGATCACCACCACTTATTTTTAGACTTGGTAACCCATCCACTCTCCATGGCTTTTCTACAAAACAAACAGAAAAGATCGCTGTTGGCACCTGGGCATTGCTCTCCACGCTGTGCACCTGCTGTAGTGTGCAGAAATCTGTTCTAGGGAACCTGCTCACTGTGTGTTGACATCTTGGGCAATAGCAAGAAGGTCCCAGAAAAGAAGCACTGATCTGGCCATGTGCTGCTTAATCCTGAAGGTTTTCACTAGAAAACACGGCATCAGCAGCTCCACTGGGGGCGGATGCCACTTTGTTGTGTTTTACTTTGCTTTTGGACAGAACAATGCTTTGTTGGCGTGGGCGCTAGGTTGCCTGGGGAAGGAAGGGGCACGTCTGTTACAGCTTGCTAAACACTGGTCACGAAGCCAGCCAACCCACAGGAGCTAATTTGACAGAAGTCCTGGAGCCTGCATGCCTCTTCTCAAGGTAGCCTCCCAAGTCCCCTTTTTTCCTACCTCCCTGCTGGGTGTGCTTCAATGTGTGCTGACGGGTGGTGCTGCAGTTGTTTTTCTGTGACATTTTCTTAGAGGAGAAGTAACCTCCAGTTAAATTCCTCTGCCTGTATTGCCACATAGATTGGGGTCAGGCCACTCACCTTCAAGGCCTATTTTATTCATCATTTTGCTTCTTCCTGGGTGTTCTTTCCACTTACCTCATTCTACAAATAGTGTATATTCATGTATTTATTCATGCTTCCAACAAACTTTTTGGAATGCTTTCTACAGACCATTTTTTAAGGCACTGGAGAAATAAAGGTATGATTCTTCTCCTTCAATAACCTATAGCCTAATACAGATTCTGTTCATCAGAGAGCCGGAAACAAATAGAACATTTAAATGGGGTAACTGAGAAGAATTTAAGGAAGACACTATTTACAAAGGATTCATCAAAACCAAAGGTAGGAGAAGCACCCCAAAACTAGGATGATCAAAGATCCATTGCCATTGCTAAGACTGAAAGAATGGGGTTGTATGTACACCATACAGTTGTACATATATTATACATGAAGAGATGTATGCTATAGGAAGAGCAGGATGCTGGGCCCATAGGTGGAGAAACAGCCATTGGAAGCGTGTGGCCAGCACTTTCATCCCAACTCCCTACCTCTTGCCACTAGTGACTCGCCGGAGGCAAAAAGTAAGAGAGCTTGTTTGATTTAGTTAATAAATGTTTGTCTCTTAAGACAAACAGGCAGAAACAAGAAAAATGAAGAATGAATCTGAATGGACAAATGCATCTAGAATACAGTGAAAACTTACCACCGAATCTACTCTTAGAAAGAGACTGATGTAGTAACTTATATACAACTTAATTATGTCAGCCACGTAAGATGCCTTTTTTATTAGTAGAAAACAGATACCAAGACCTAGCCATGGATTTAGAAAATCAGAGACAATAAGAAAGCTGACTGGAGTCTGTTGTTTCTACAATAATCACTTCCATAGAACAAGACATGTTCACAGTTTTTTTTTTTTTTCAAGCTCCATACACACTTCAATTTTGATTTTACTAAGTAAATACTAAATACATATGAAGAGTATGAAGAGAGAAAGAAGGAGAGAGACAGCTAGAAAGAGAAAACAGAAGAGATACAGAGGAAAAGGTAGCAATATAAGAGAACTACTTTGTGCAATTGTAGGTAATTTCAAATGACCCTAACCAGATCAGAAGGACTTTGCTGAGAAATCTGACGTTCTGGTGAACAGCAAACCCATGTTTCACCTCTACTTCTGCTTTTTCTTTTCAGGTTGCTGCTACTCTGAGTTCTCACCTGTCGGTTTCGCTTCCTGCCCTACCCAATATCCTCACATCACATATTCTGATGATTATCTTGGTGTTTATAATTTCCATATCTACATAGTATATATTTAACCTTTACCTTTTCAGCACAATTGAGACCCGTATAGCCATGATACATTTGATGGCTCCACTGGGATGTTACATATATACCTCAAACTCAATCCGTTTAAAATCGAATTGGGCATCTTTGTCATCAAACCTTCACCCTTGACCTAAGCCAAAAGCCAAGCACCTCCCCTGAATAGACTGGAACCCTCGTTTCCACACTTGTCTCCATGTGGAAGGTGTTGATTCTTTGGGTTTCTGCAGCTTCCCTGAGTTCATGCTTTCCCCTGCCTTCCAGCCTCTGCCTTCAGCCTTTCTCCGCATCTTCCCCATCCTTCCACAACCATATGCTTGATCAGAGTAACTCCAGCTCAAAAATCTGGGGTCCTGGGGTTCATCCAAAACCATCCATAACCTCCCACATCTGATCTGAATCACACTCTTATGTGGCCTTAATTTAGCATCTTAAAATGCTCCCATCGAGATATTTTTCACCCTCTATTATGATGAACTTGTTTTGTATATGTCTCCTTTACTAAGTTCAATTTCTAGGAGGAACAGGGTTGCATGTATTTTGTTCTCCCTGGCACCCCTAGTCCCTCGCATTATGTTTCAGTCAGCACAGACCTTCAGTGTCAGTTGAATGACAGGATGTTATTTTTTGTTTGTTTACCATTTAGTTATTGTATCCAAAGTTAAGCTCCTATTTTTAATGGGCAAAGGGTTTTCCTAATTTATCTTTATAGAAAATAATTTCTAAGCCCCTTTCTAGTGGGAAATCAAGCTCCACCTATGTGACTTCTAGACAGTTAGGCTTAGTGAGCTCAACTGACTCAGAGACATGTTTCTTGGGCCCCTGGAGAGCCTCAGACATGAACACCCCTACGAGGTAGTTCTGCTTATCAAAATACACCTTTCTCAGTGACGAGGCTGGGCCATAGGTAAGGCATCCCAACATGTCCCTCATGTCCTTTTGTAGTCACTGTCGCCAACAAAGGCCGGACAGGATGGGTCTCTAATTAGAGAGCCAGGGTCTGATCTAAAAGATGAAGGATGAGGGTGCCGAAGGGATGATACTCTGATTGTTGAGCATACACTCTAGCTTGTTCGGAAGGCACCTCCCCTGACCTTGCTCCCTTGTGCTCTGGTTTCATCCAGAGGTGCAAAGACCATTCCAAATCGGTTGTGACCTCTCCAAGAGTAACACCTTGGAACTAAGTGCATTCTTAAACTGGACTGGACTCATGCACTCATTCTGAGAAACCTCTGGGAAAAAAGCCCAGCTGAACCATGCATTGTATTAACAAGCTGGAACTTGGGGTGAATTTGACTATTGATTCATCCTCTGGCATCCTCACTGGTAAGATTCTTTGCCTCTCTTTAACCTTAGCTGAAGCCACAAACATTGTCTGATCTTGCTAGCACCTGGGCTGCACTCAGAACGATGCATGCAGGAGCCTTGGAAGGTAATAAAGGAATGAGATCCATAATCTGAAACCAACTCAAGGAATGGCCATGAGTCATCTGGAAGCCGGTGAGCCACAGCCAGTTGGCAGAGCCAATATGTGACATCTACGGCCACCACTAAAGGATCTCATGCTGCCTGCTCAGGTAAAAGGGGAATAAAAGCAGATTTAGGTCCTGACTATACACTATAGGCATTTTGTTTGTTTCTTTGTGGTGTGAATGGAGGAATAAAATGGGCTCAGTTCCTATTAAGCCTACCTTCTCTCAATGTCATAATGAGTCATTTAATGAATTAGCCAAGACCTATTGGATACCTACTTGGGAGAAGAACAGGAGAAAGGGTTGTTTTTTAACAAATTGTTAAGTATGCCTTCAGTCTCTTGACCTCAGTCTGTGGCCATTCTTCGTTGCTATCTGGTCAAAATGTAGGTAGAGGCAACTGATCCTTGAGAGTTATAACCCAAGCACAGGGCCCAGTCCTCTGCCTGTGCACAGCCTAGCTGGGTCATCCCATGACCCCTCACAGAACTCTTTCCTAATCCTCTGGCCCCCAGGTCCTGTATCTGGAGGGAGGTTCAGAAACCTCAGTTTAAAAGCTCTTTTGGAGACCTAATGTAAGGAGTACATCTATCTTCTACATTCTAGGTTCTCTAAGCCTCTGTATCAAATTAGATAAAAATTATTTGCTATGCTATATTACTCTAGAAATTACAAAAGTGTTCTATTATAGTTGCTAATATATATAAATTGACATATATATTACTGCCTGTATCTGCACACATATATCTTCGTAGAGACAAGTAGAATCTCTCTCTATGTATCTGCCCACCTCATTACTCAATACCATATAATTTCTACTCTGACAATTTATTCAATGGTTTAGAGCTGCAAAGCAGTTGCTTTCTTGGAGAGTTCGCTGATATGTAATGAGAACATGCTATGGAATGCTTCTCTTCTTTATTTTATCTGACAAGGTGATGACATTTAAGTTCAGGAGCAATCATTTCTTTATTTGGGGGGTGGCTATGTTTCCCATTGCTAGTCACTAACTGGCTCTTTAATGCTTCTATTGTATGCGTGTTTTTAATTATACACCTTTTACATTTTCTTTGGAAATAGAGGTGGCATCAATTATACATGCATAAAATATGGATAGAGGTGACTCAGCCAGTGTGAGAAAAATGCTGGAACAGAGATCCCATTCAGTCACTGCATGCCATGCTAAACCCATTTGCTATTTTGATAATATCTTTGAAATGAGTAAATAATGGAAAAATTTTATAATACAACTTCGACTAAGGACTCTGCCTTCCAGAGTCACCCTCTCCTTTAATAAATAAACAGCAAAAATATGAGACCCTACCCTATATGATCTCATGTGTCCAGGGCCCTTGGAACCATGGAAGAGGGTCCCTAAAAATGACTTACGTGTCCTGATGGTTGTTTTTCACCTCTGACTCCAGACTTCTGTCCTGGGCTTCCCAGCCAATAGTCACCTCAACACTCTTTCATGCAACTGCCACTCTCTCTGGCCTCTCCCCACACCTGACTTTCCAAAGCACAGCTAACCCAAGGCTGTCTCAGGTAACCGGAAATCAATGCAGCTCCAGTCTGCCATAACCACAATGCCCCAAAAAGAGGAACACGTGTCGTATTGCTCACCATGCCACATCACAGGAGTGGCATGGTGGTCCTGGGTCCTTCCCTCATTTGGCTACTGGTCGAGACATGATCATAGTCCATTCACCTGCCTGGCATGAGAGGTAACTCTCACATGAGCCTCCCAAACACATTCCCAAGCCTCTAGCTGACATGATCAAGTCACAACACTCTCAGGTAAAGTGTAAACTGTTCCAATAAATGCTCCCCTTCCCATTATGGAACAAAACCACTGTGAACATGATAGAAAGCATCTCTGGTACTCTCTCTGCTGACAGGCCCCTTCCTTGGAAAATTCAGAAACACATTTGGAGTCTTTTTATGAAGCAGAAGATCAGTTTTTATCTCCAAATGATATTTGTTACCTGGTCATAGTTATATATGCACCCCTGAGAACTTAAAGATGGAGGCTTACGGACAGAGAGAACAGAGAGCTCTTGCGAAGTTTTAGAAATGTAACAGCGCCGCATGGAAACCCACCTATACAGTAACACAGGGGCAAAGAGGAGCCTTTCTCCTCCCGAGCCAAGCACTACCTAGGGTTGGGTACTGGGAGACTCGGGCATTACAGAGAAGTTGGGGTGCGCAAATAGCATAGACATCAGCGGTACCTGGAGCGGAAGGATGGTCTACAGCAGAAGTAACATCTTTGTTCTAGAGAAGCTGATCCGTCAGGAGTATTGACACTATTGGCAGGTAATTCTGATACAGAGAAAGCTGAAAGGATCACTTGGCAGGAGCAGGGAGGGGTTGTCAGAGGAGGTTGCCTGAGGCAATGGAAAACAGCCTAAAATGGGACTGGCTGGGAAGCTGAACCCTCTGGAGTGCAGCAATGATGGGCTGGAGACTAAAGAGGAGGGCAGGGACTGGCTCCCAGGCTCTCCTGCCCTGCTGCAGCTGCCTGTGGATGATGTTTGGGCAGAAGGCACTCCAGGGGGCAGCCTGGGGTGGGGCTGGCCTGGCCGGGGATGGCTGGCTTATTCTCCCTTGGGTGCTCTTGAGGGGATGGACTCTGAGGCAGAAGCGTGCGTTGCTTCCAAAATTGTCCAGGTTATTCTAGTTGGTCAACTAACCTTATAGAAATGAGGTAATTAAAAACTAATAGGGGGAAAGATAGGGGAACTCAGGAGTTAACGATTTTAGTCTTAACCAATCGGCTTAAGTGATAAAAGCTGTGACCAAAGCGTTACAGATTTCAGCCTTAATTTACAAGCTTAAGTGACAAGTGTGCATAGAAAGCTGTTATCCCAAAATGGCCTACTTTTAGAATAAAGACTCCTTTCCTTTATCTCCAAACCTTTGCCTCTGGAATTCTGCCTAGAGGGTGGTGATGGGCAGCAGGGCCCCCCTTGCTGCTCCTGCTGAGGTGGCTTTTGAACCTCCCACCAACTTGAGGTAAAGTGTGGAAGTGTCTGTGGACACAGGTGCCACGCGGATGGGTTGAATTATGATGCGGCTCTTAGCCAGCCCGCACGCCTGGGCAGCACACACCTTGACGAGTCTAGGTCAGAGAGGGAGAAACATGAGTTATGTAACATGAATAGCTAAAACCACTCATGCCCGAAAGCCACAAAGATGATCCCCTAAGGATCCCTGGAAAGAACTGGAAAGAATTTGCTGGATAGTTTGACAGAGGTGTGCAGGGGACCATGGATCACGTTGTATGTAGGAAGGCATACAGGATTTTTTGTTTTTTAAGATTTTATTTAATTATTTCTAGAAAGAGGGGAAGGGAGAAAGACAGAGAGGGAGAGAGACATCAGTGTATGGTTGCTTTTCACCTGCCTCCAGCCACAGACCTGACTGGAGACCTGGTTTGCAACCTTGTTATGTGCCCTGGCTGGGGAATCGAAGGATTTTTATGTAAATGTGGCCCTTGTCACAGCCTGAGACTAGCGTGGTTTGAAGAAACAATGGCTACATAATGCCTACTGACTGGCCAAGCCTTAGCCTTTGTTTTTTTAGAGTCATAGATAGGGCAGCAGAAGCGAAGGAATGCTAAGTGTAGGCCAACCGAGTTGAAAAGTTCAGTCTTAAGAGTACTGATTAACAACTCTGTACCAGTCGGTTAGAAATTCTCTAAGAATCCGTCACAGGTTGCTCCTCCTAGTCCTAGCTTGTCAACAGCATTATTATTGATTTGGACCAAATCAATTAATCAATTAATCAATTAAGTGTGTGTGTGTGTTTGCCATAGTAGCATAATTATCTAAGTGGCTAAGACACGGATCTGGAAGGAGCATTTAACACCATAACTGATGTAAATATTTAATACAAGCTCACTGACTTAGAAGGATGAATCAACACTTAAAAGAAGAATCCAGCCCTGGCTGGTGGCTCAGTGGATAAGGTGCCCGCCTGAGAACCCAAAGGTTGCTGGTTCGATTCCCAGCCAGGGCAACATTACCAGGCTGCAAGCCAGGTCTCCAGCCAGGTCTGTAGCTGGAGGCAGGTGAAAGGCAACCATACATTGATGTCTCTCTCCCTCTCTGTCTCTCTCCCTTCCCCCTCTCTCTGGAAATAATAAAATAAAATCTTTAAAATAAAAAAAAAAAAAAAAAAAGAGGAATCCATGTGGCGGTCAATCCAAAGTACTGTTTTCCTTTAAAGAATCACCAGATCATGATGGGATGGAAACAGTGCTATGGAGCTGGGTCTCTGGCCTTGCACCTTGTCTCTGAGTTAGGTCAGTTTAGATGAATGAGATCCTAAGTGATCACGTCAATCCCTTTATCTGTAATATGACTAAGCTTTGAATCAGTCATCTCTTCAATTATGAGTGTGAAGCTTGTCTGGCTTTGTCTATTGGGGGAAAAGCGCAGGATTTGGATTAAAACAATGTCAATCTTAGGTCTAATGTTCAGTCGATACATACATGTGGAAACTACTTCATTTCCCTGAGCCTCAGCTTCCTCATCTGTAGGATGGAAATCATAACTATTTTCCAGTGTTTGAGGAAATACAAGATAATGCATATGAATGCCCAGATGGGAGCTTAATACATAGCAGAAAATACATCCTAAGTTCATTCTCTTGTCACATTTTCTATTTCATAAAGTAGAATGATTTAGGGAGACTTCCTTGTTCAGAAATTTTAATGAGCTCACAATGGAATAATCATCATGCCAAATCCTACCATTAATTATTGTTCACAGCTCACAAGAAAAGCAGTTAACTGACTGTCATTCCCAGGGGTGGGCTCTCCAAACCTTAACAAATTAAAGAATATTGGAAATATTAAGAGGAACACACCATGGAGAGAACGGAGAGTTGTGGGAAGGTATAAAACACAATGAATCATTGAAGAAAACACAATGTCCCATGGGAAACATGTAAGTTGTAGAGGAAGACTTAAAAAATTATGGAATTATTTTTGCTATTTGATAGTCCAGGACACTGAATAGGCAATGGCCTGGTTTTGTGCTACCTTTGAGAGCCAACCCAGAACCAAGTAATGTCTCATGGGTCATCTTAACACAGAATAAACATCACCTCCACTAGGTATAGGACTAATAGGGAAAGGGCTGCTTCATGGCTTAATGACAGTCACATCACGACAGACCTCCAGAAGACACATGACCTTCAATCAACACGGTAGGGAAAAGAAATTGTGGTGGGTGAAAGTCTGACCTGCATGATATGTAGACTTCCCTGTAACCCCGAGGCTCTTAATTCCAAGAAGGAAATGGATTTGACAAGGATTACATTCTGCAAACCAGTTTCATCAGAACTGCTATGTTGTGACCTGAACTAGAAAGGCGTTTGCACAAACAATAAGACAGACTCCTTCCCAGTGGAAGAATTTCCCCCGAGGAATTCTCTGCTGCTGGCACCTTCTGAAATCATGCTTGCCAGCCCCCACAGCCCTGGAGCCCGGATTCCAGACCCCATCTGGTCTGCTTCCTCCTCACCCCTCTAATACTTTTCCTTCAGCCAACACGCACTACTTGGCTTTATTAATTAGTTCAAGTTACTGTATATTTATCCAGATTTTCAACTCCCTGATCCTCCTCCTCTCATCTCTGACTTTACAGCCCTGAAGTGCTTGTCCAGTGTGGGCCCAAATTACTTAAGTATAGTTTTTGGCTCCGGCTCCAACCGCAGACGTTGGGTTATTTTTTATTGTCGTGTCTTTAAGAATGACAGAGGAGCGTGGTGATGGCTGAGAGAGCTGGGCAGGAAAGCACACATTTTGAGATCTCTGTTTCTCTTACCACACAGCTGAAGATGAAAGCAGTTGACAAAATGCCAGGTTCGCACCAGCTGGTGGCACAGTGGATAAGGCACCAGCCTGTGAACCCGAAGGTCGCTGGTTCGATTCCCAGCCAGGCCACATAATCAGGTTGCAAGCCAGGTCTCCAGCCAGGTCCGTGGCTGGAGGCAGGTGAAAGGCAGCCATACATTGATGTTTCTCTTCCTCTCTCCTTTCCCCTCTCTCTAAAAATAATAAATAAAATCTTTTTTAAAAATCATTTTTAAAAAATGCAAAGTTCATGGCCTACACTGCATTATCCTTCTCTGCTCCAAGGTCGGCTTCTCATTGCCACCAGCGTGCATCTCAGAGCTTCTTACCAGATGAAGCGTTGAGGGGCCTTATTCTGAGAAAGCTTGGTGTGCCAGGAGGGGCTCCTGAAGATCACCATTTCCTGACAGTCACGTTCCCCTTTGGTGTGGGTTGGACCTAGTGACCTGCTTCTGATGAACAGGATATGGTCGCAGCAATGAGATACCACCCCTGGGATTAAGCTACTGGATTATCCCTCTCACTCTCTGGTGTTGGATGCGAGCTGCCAGGACCACATGGCACAGAACTGAGACCTGGCTCTATCCAAAAAGCCAGCAGAGAATGGAGCCCCTCCATCCAATGCCCAACGAAGAACTGAGTTTTGCCAACAAACTGTGAGCTTGGAAGGGGATTATTCAAGATAAAACCCCAGCCCCAGCTGATACTTGGCCACCCATGAGCTATTCTGAAGCACACGCCTGGATTCCTGACCCACAGGAACCACGAAGTGGCTAAGTTTTAGGAGGCTAAGCTGCCCCAAAATAGATAACTAATGCACTTGCAGTAGTAGATAAAAACCCAAGACTAAAATACAAATAATTTAGGTAGGACTTATTTATGTTGCTACAGACTTATCTCCAGGGTTCCTTTTCAGAATGTACCATTAGAAGTAGGAACATTGAGAGTTAAAAGATAGAATGCATTATTTATTTAATATTAACCAGAGGGTACAAGGGGCATCTTTGTAAGCTTCCTGGGTATCAGTCAGAACTTCACTACAAAAACAGAACCAACAGGAGGCATATAGGAGCCACCTACCATTGTGTCTTCATTCTATGACTCTGGGGGCAGGCTGGGCATGTCTGGAATCCCTATGGCAGGCCACAGGAAGGACAGGCTGGAACTCTGGGCACAAACTGAAGCTACAGCCCACAGGTAGAATCCAGTCCACCCAGATTATCTAAAATAATCTCTCTCACTTAAAGTCAGCTGCTACAGACTTCAATCACATCTACAAAATACCTTCCCAGACACACGGAGATTAGCACGTGACTGCAAACCAAAGACTATGGAAAACCGATCATCACCTCATGGAATTCAAGCTGGACATATAAACTGACCACGGATCATTTAAGTTAAAAAAAAAAAAAAGGAACTGAGATTTATAAAAAGATGAAATGTGCATAACATTCTAGTAACACTTTCCTATGAAAATTAAATCCGATGTTTTGTTTTACTCTTAGTGGAGAAACATATATTTGAAAAGGAAGGGAACATAAGCCAGTTCAATGATTAGGCTTAAAATGTGGTGTTTGTCCCCAAATGTTATTTTATTATGTTCAGAACTCGGTGAGGCATATTTCAATTGTTTACTTCAATTATGTGAAACCATTCAAATATTTAACTTGATATTTAATTATTTTCTACATTTTCTACTGCCTACATGGTAGAAAATGTTAACTAAATGTTCTATACATGTTTATATAATTATTTTATTGATAAAAGGAAAGTGTAGTTTTAAAAATCTGTCAAATTGTCAAAACCATTAATAAGATTTCCTTTGACTTGGGCACTGGATCCTAAAACTTGTTTATCATCTATCAATTGAGGGAAAATGGTAGGATAAAGATTCTTTCCCATCTTTCTAGTCACTCTAGACACTACAACCATTAATAAGAAGTGACTATGGCAATAACTCCATAAGTTACCTATTGTGACCAAAACTTAAGGTCATCATGTATGTTCATTTGTTTAGCAAATATTTATTAAGTGCCAGGCAGGGTCATGCCTGAGAATTGGCTCCCGGGCCAGCTTCAAAATGAATTTCCATTTCTTGAACATATCATGAGGGAGTGACGAAGCCAGGCATAGATGTTGTTATAAACAACTACCTAGAATTAATATCCTCTGGGGCTAATTCCTCATTACAGAGTAGATAAAACGCATGTAGGCTAGCAACAGAGTTTAGCTATTGACAAAAATAAAAACAAAAAATACAAAGGTCACCCTCACTGACTATCTTGTTCAGGGTGAAAATGAAGATGGAAGTGACGTGAGTTGGCATTTGCTACTACTTTCCATATCATCGCCACCCAAGTGGGGGTGTCTCTAAATAATGGAAATGCTGACCCACCAAGAATAATGGAAATACTAATAAAATCTGAGAGCAAAATTCACCCAGACAGGTTCCACCAGCTAATCTGCCATAGTCATCCTTTTGTTCCTAGAAATGGCCTTAAAGCCACCCAGTAAGGGACAGGAAAACTATACAGTCTGCTGTTCATTGTGGGCACTTAAACCCTCGCCACCACATGTAGGTTTTGACTCTCTGCCCAGCACAGCTCTGAAAACTTGGCCATGAAGTTCTAATTGCTAAGTAAATGTTCGCTCCATATTTCTCCATAAAGGGAAGAAAGCAAAAAACAGAGAAGAGAGAGTGGGAGAGAACACGTGTCATTTTGTTAGCGAACATACATCATCTGGGAGCATTCTTAGGCTGAAAATGGTTATTCCTGCTGATGAAAAGCACAATTTCTTTATTAAAAAGTAATACTCTCTGTGTATCTAGGACTTTTTGTAAAAATGGCATCTCTTTCCCATCTCCCAGCCTGCCCTCTTGTAAGCCTACCCCCACTATAGAAATGAAAGGTTTTTCTACTCATATTTATCAAAAAGCATGCATTCCAAAATTCTCTTGATGTCTTATACACCGTGACTGCGTTACCTCATGGAAGTTAGCTCTGTTTCTGACCAGAGTGTCTATTATGGATTTTCTAAGACTCTCTTAGACACATGAAGAACACCAGCAAAGAGAAAATTCAGATCTTTCCCTGAGGGGTTCATAGTATGATGGTATGTGGGTCCCAAATTTTATATACAATAATAAAGACGTATCGTAACTTTTATATTCATGCTGGATTTAGTATAATAAACAGCATAAGCAATGATATAACTTAAAAATCTTTAAAACCTGCATGTTTTCTTTCGGCTTTAATGTCTTGAATACTAGGTAACATTTTCACTTAGACCACAGTTTCAAAATCACCCTTCCCTTGACATTTGGGCTGGATCATCCTTTGTTGTGGAAGGCGTTGTGCTGCATGATGTCCCACAGCATCGGTGGCCTCTACCCAGTAGATGTCAGTAGCATCCCTGGTGTATCTGTGACAGAGGATTCCTAAGTCATAAGGCTGACACGTTGTTATAATGACTTGTTTTTGAATCACTGTGTCAATCCTCTCTGGTGAACCCACCGCAATAAGCATGTGGAAGTTGTGGTAACTGCTGAGTTGGTAGGTAGAGCTTGATGAGGTGAGAGTCCTGTTTTTATTCAGAAATCCCACAAAAGAGAAACTGAGCCAGACAGTAAACTCTGCATCTAGGATGCACAGACACAGAAAAGTGGCTTTTGGGTAGGGTGTGGGGGGAAAGTCCCCCTATCATTTGTGACTTAACTCTTGAATCTTCCTGAAATGCAGGAAATAGTGTTCCATGTAAAATCTATAAATAGTTGTGTAAGTCAACGTTTCTTTTCAGACAAGAAAAAAAATTGAAACACCCTCTGGAGAAAACATGATCTTTTCTCCATGTTTTAGTTGTCAGTTTTGACAAGAATGATACAAGCTAATTAAATTTTTGTTAATTTATTTTGTCTGATTCGGTGACTGCCTGTCACACAAATCCCTCAATAAGTAAGATTTCTCTCTGCTATAAACTTTCTACTCTTTCTCTGAAATGCCATTAGGTAAACGCACGAAAAGTGGACCTGTTTTACTCAAATAAACACTAAAAGCACTTAAACTCAATCCACCCTCAATACCTCAACTCCTCATGTCTGTTTTTGGAGAGGACCTAACCCTTTCCAGCTTATAAATCTCCAATCGGGACCATTACCCTTTTAAAAAATAAAAGCCTTAGGCAGATAAAATACAAAGATGAAGCTAAGAAATTGATGGTAGGTGAAACAGGAATATGCTGAATTCCAGTTTGCTCTGAAATTCCCAAGGACTATGTTCTCACATCATTTCTCTTGGAATTAAAATTGGAGAATGGCATTACGTAATCACTCCAGCCCTAGTTATCTCGAGGGGTTGAGGTCTTTTTTTTTTTTTTTCTTGTCAAGAACAACATGATAAAGTCACATCATCGTACAAGAACAAAGTTTGATCTTGGGATCAATACCAACGTAATCTACAGGTATGGTTATCTTACTGAGCTTTGTTTTCTGCACCATTTTCATGCAAGACTTGATTCTTCCTCAGCATTTGTGATGTAGCCCAACATCACCTCCAGGGGGAAGCCTGCCCAGATTGCCTGCCTTCACCCTCCTCTTACTGCTATGGCCATCCCTGAAGAACATATCAGATTTAGTTTCTCTCACTCTACAAGGCAATTTCTTGTTTGAATGTTTGTTAGACAACTCTAGTCTCTTAAAAGCATGTCCTTGAATCATTCACTTAGAAGAAAAGAAGAATAAAATGAAAGGGCAAGAAGTTGAGCAAAGAGAAGACAGGGATGGGAAGAAAGAAAGGCAGGCAGGAAGACAGGCACATTGGTAGTCACAGAATAGACAGGAGGATGTTACAAATGACAAAGGAAATGGAGAAGCCAAAGAACTTATATGCGTGACACATGGACAAGAACTAAGGGGAGCACTGCCTGAGGGAATGTGGGGTACCAGGTGGAGGAACACAAAGGGGGGAAAACTGGTACAACTGTAATAGCATAATGAATAAAATATATTTAAAAAACAAAGAGAAAGGGCCTTTAAAAAAATAATTGAGCTACTGGTCTATCTTTTAGACAAAAATTAATTCATTGGCATTGTCCTGGCTCCCTGAGGCTCAGACATTACTCCGTCTATACTTGTTATTCTTAGATAGAAGATTTATAGTTCATCAGCGCACAGTCACCAGACCCTATTCAGATTTAATAATATGCAGAGTCAACATTGAGAATCCCAACAAAGTTTTATGGGGCTTGGCTGTTGGTGCTGGTTTCTTACATGTCCAAAGTAGAAAATTATTCCTTGTACATATGCTAAGACATCAATGTTGCAGAAGTAACTAACTCATTGAACACTTGTTTGTCTCATTTTCCTGTACAACCCTTCCTAATCCTCAGAACAACCCTGTGGGATAGGGATTGTCAGCATCTCCATTGTCGAGCTGGGGAAACCAGGGGCAAAAAGAGGTTAAATCAATTGCCTGTGGTCACAGGCTTATGAAGTGGTAGAAGGCAGACCAATACCCAACAAACCCTATGCCCTGAACATGGCTGTCAAAAGTAGCTGCAGTAGAATCAGCTACGAAGTATTTTACCTGTTGACATTCGATCAACTGGTTTTGTGCCATGTGTATGGTTATGGTTTAAGTTAAAACGAGGATGTCAATAAACCCTGTGCTAACCCCTCCTGCCTCTTCTGCTTTTGCACGCTGGATAAACTTTTCTGTCCCTGTGTTGTGCTTTGTGAATACCTGTACCTCTTCTCTACACTCTAAGCCTCACAGGAATTTATTCATCTGCCCATCTTTCAGAAGTTTTTGTCGATTAAAATTGTTTTAAGACACAGCAAAAACCTTCTCTCTGCCCCCTGACTACCATAAGTAGGATCATTAATTCATGAATGTGATTGTCTAATCCTATTGAATCCCATATTCAGGAATATGTTCATTAATTTTTATTATTATAAACCTCTCTTCCTTCCATATTGAAATGAACTTCCTTGGCCTTTGGAAATATCTTGAGGGGGGAAAAAAACAGGGCGAGAAGTTGAATCCAGGGAGGTAAACAGGCTGTGTTGCTCAGACAATCAAATGCTTCAGACACACTTAATTTTTTTTTTTCATTTGGGATTAGTCAGTTTGTAGGAACTTCAAATTCAAAGAACCTTTTAACACCAGCACAGAGTTTTGTTATGTTGTCTTGCATAATGCGGTCACTTCTGCATAGAGGCATCTGCATGTTTTAATCCTTGGCAGCAAAACACCCAAAAGTACGTGACTATGCTCTCACAGACAGGCTGGCACATTAGCTGTTCCGCTCCCCTCACCCCCCACTTCTGTTCTCCTGTCTCTGGGGCTGGAATTCACTCACGGAGCACACTGCACTCTCCCTCAACCCAAACAGAATATCCAGAGGCAAGACGGGGCAGAGCCACCCATCACTGAACAGAGGGCACCCTAGGTTTGCTGAGTCATCCTGGGGTCTGAATTGCTGAATGCTGTCCTGGGCCCCCCAGTCAAGCCCAGGACTGTTAGCCAAGCTCAGGGAAAAGGCAGGACTCCCAGGTGATGCGCTCTTGGGCTGAGTTCCTTATCTCTTTTATCACTTGGCATCTGCAATTGTCAGTGGGTATCCCTCCATCCTACAGTATTCCCAAGGGTTTTGGGGCGGTGGGGAGGAACCTCTATGTACATACTTAATGGATAAGCACAGCTAGCTTTCCAAAGTCACACCTGGATGACTGCAGCTGCCAGGGACCTAGAACAGCCCCAGGAGGGTGCCCTGGCATGAGGTGGGAGTAGCCGTCCATTACCACTGGCTCCCACCTTCCAAAGAGGGTCGGGCTCCTGACGGTAGGACTGAAACTTTCAGAGGAGCTCGACCAGCAACAGGTTTTCCTCTAAGCAAGCTCCTCTCCGGGAGCAGAAAGGACGCAGCAGGAGGACGTGGCTAGGAAGGTGAGCCCTGACACAAGGAGGCTCTCGGGCCACCTGAGAACCAGGGTTCCCAGGACTAAAGTCACAGGTTATCCAAATTAGGGAGGAGGATGATTCCACTACACTTTTCATCTTCATCTCCTCCCCGACCCCGCTGTGCCCCGGCGCTCTGACGCAAGCCGGCCAGCGAGAAGTTAACCTCCGTTCCAGACCAGGAAAAGGGTGGCTCTGGAGCGTCTTAGCAGAAAGCTCCAAACAAGGTGGCACTGCCCCGCCGAGCGGTGAGCTTTGCAGTTAGATGGGAGAGGGGAAAAGTGGGGAGGGGGTGTCTCCTCAGATGCAGGGATGAGACAGACCTCAGGCCTCAGTCTGGGGACGGCAGGGATCCTCCCCCAGGTTCCCCCACCCCCACCCCCGTGGCTTTAAATGTTCAGTAAATTAGCCTCCGGTGCGATTAGTCACTTCATAAGTGGCCTTTCTGGGGGAAATCTGCCAGGACAACTGTTGAGTGATGTCTCAATTTATGGCCCAAGGGGGACAAGGCATCTCTGCTAAGGCCATTAAGTGGGGAAAGACGAGTGTAAATGTACCGTTTTCTCTTGTCGGTGGAAACGTTAAAATGCTTTAAAAGCGTGTGGCCGCGCGGCCACGCACCACTGGCTGCCGGGGAAGCCCCGGTGCTCCGGGGGAAGCACTTCCACGCGGCGCCTCAGGTTTCTCCCCTCTCGCTGCTTAACATGGTTTTCCTTCCCTCCTGCACGGAAAAAATGACAAGCGTGTCCTGCTCTCAAAGCGTGGTTTCTCCAGCAAGGACTGGTGAAGATGTGATAAAGATTTAATCCATGTCCTGAAGTGACTGATAGCAGCAAGTGGCTGAACTGGGCAGAAGGCAGAGTATTGGGAGGACAGGGGAGGGGGAGGACAGGGGGAGTGGG